>OZ010790.1:86087776-86687776 GCA_963932465.1 Maratus speciosus
CGTTATTTTTTAGAGCCAACATTTTAATTGCTGGTCGAAAGAATTATCATTTTGGAGGTTAATAATTAAATACGAAATCAAGCCGGTACTTTCACCTGCTTAATTTTTTGTAAATTAAAGAATAAATATTATATCAATATTCCGGACACCTGCATATCCCGCATGCGTCTAGAACGTCGTACTCCAGAAAAATGGAGTTCTATTATGCATTTATTTAAGTACCATATAAATCACGCAAATTATTTATTTACATTTTGAAACGAATAAAGTATTTGTAAATTTCCTTCACAAAGTATGAAGTAAAAAAAATCTTGCCATAAATCTTTTGAAAATATTTTAGTCTGTTTACATTTCATTTCTCTTTCCTCCAAAAGAAAATTTTTCATCTCAAATCAAAAAGCCAATATTTCTTTTCCATATCCTACACTTGGTTGGGTCAAAGGTTTTTAAAAAAATTCGAATAAAAAGCTTCTCGAAATGTTAATATAGTATTCTGCAATGTATCAGGATATCTATGATAAATTTAGTGCAACGGGATAAAAATTTTATCATGTTTTCTGTATTAGAATAGTGTAAGAAATAAATGTTTGTGTTAACATTTGAACGTCACTGTTGAATGTTACTGCATGTCAAATTAAATTTAATAGAGTTTCACGTAGTGACAATTTAGACTACACTGTAAAAAAAAATCTGTGAAGTTACTAAAGTTTTTCTAGGAAACTGGGATTCCAGGAACTTTTTATGTAACGGCAACAAGAAAAATTCCCGTAACAGCGTCTGTTACAGGAATTTTTGTTGTTGCCGTTACATAAAAAGTTCCTGGAATCCCAGTTTCCTAGAAAAACTTTAGTAACTTTACAAATTTTTTTTTACAGTGTAGACAAAACGAATAATTCTTTTAATAAGAAAACTACTTTAAGGATTTTAAAAATCGCACTCCCTCTTTTATTTGCGAAATGATTTATAATTAGAATGAGGGAAGCGAATCCTTTACTTGGCTTCACAAATTACATTTTGTCGTACAATTTATATATATATATAAAATTATGCAATATTTTGACTTGAAATTAAACATAAAAATTAATTATGATCTGTACACTGTAAAAAAAAATCTGTAAAGTTACTAAAGTTTTTCTAGGAAACTGACATTCGAAGAAATTTTTATGTAACGGCAACAAAAAAAAAAAAATCCTGTAACAGCGATAAACACAGAATAACAACTTTACAGATTTTTTTATTTTATTTATTTATTTATTTATTTATTTATTTATTTATTTTTACAGTGTAGATTTGTACAATATTATTTTTTTACAGAATCACCTAAAAAAGTATTATTTTAATTAATTTATTTTACATGTTTTTTTTTCCATTACGGAGTCATTTTTGCAAATAAAAAATGAAACACGTATATTTTCAGAAGAGAAAATAAATCACGCTGTTAGTAATTATATAGAATCATGATTATTCAAAGAAATAAAATATATTTTCATTATTCCACCAAAATTTCCAAAAACTGTTGAAGGACTGTTAAGGAAAGAAATATTTTTGTACTTGATAGAAATAAAATATGATCTGCAGATTCTGACAAATAATTTTCTTATCGAATGATTTAACAAAACACATGTTTTATTATTTTCTTGGATATATTTTTCCATTATACGGATTCATTTTTGTAAAGGATGGTGAAACCTGTGTATTTCTTACAGTAAATAAAGTGATTGTGTCAGTAAATATAAATGAAGTCATGAATAATTAAGTACGTGAAATATTATCGTTGCATCAAAATTTCTCATTTAAAAAAAATAAAATAATTAAGGAAAGCAACCTATAAATTTGCATTTTGCGAAGACGAAACATTTTAAGTTTTGAAAATAACTTCAGAATTTATAATTCACACCGTAAAAGAACATTCCTTTTTTCTTATATTAAAAATGTATGTTATTTGAGAGGAAAATATACACTTTAATAGAATACTTTATTAAGATTGGCTGGAAATGGTGCATATTTTGGTGCTCATTACTTTTAATCATGTAATAGTTTCACGATTTCTTTTATAAAAAATTAAAAAAAAAAACTTTTTTTTAATGAAAATTATAGCATATTTTTAATGAAATAAAATTTGTGAATTTACATTCAATTATAAATTATTTTTCAGTGTTAAGAATTCATTTACACAAATTATTCTTATTTTTTGAAATCATTTAAGCAGACGATACTTACGTACTTTAAAAGATTTATATTATGATTTTTTTTTTCGTAAAGTGGCAAGAAAAGAATTGAAAACAACTAAAATTAATTGTTGTAGTTAATAATATGTAAAAACATCTTTAAAAGAGCTTTTAGTTACTGACACATTTTAAAAGAATTATATTATGGAGAATTATATTTACGAATTTGAAAAGAATTATATTATTATTATTATTATTTTGTAAAGTTAAAACAAAAGATGCAAACAAATAAAATTAAATGTTGTAAATAATAAAATGTAAAAAACATCTTTAAAAGAGCTTTTAGTTGAGAATTTAAAAATATTTTGTAAAATTCTGGTTCTAAAATACTTTTATATAAACCAGTCATATCATAAGTAAAAAAGTCCGAGGAAATTGTTAGTTATTTGACTGAATTTACAATTCTAAAATTAAAATGCGCCAAAACATAAAATAACGGTATCGCTTAATAAAGATGCCAAAATTATATAAAAATATATTGTTACATTCAAATATTTATCGTATTAAATAATGCTTCGCGAATCCAAACAAAGCATAGCTGTTGCTATTTGTATATCATTTTGAATATATCATGTATAGTGATCTGTAGACTTTGCCTTGAAAACGTCCACAACACAAACTAGTCGTTTGGGGGCACATATATGCTTACCAATCATGTATATGCGTAAAATAAAATATGCAAATAAAACATGTAAACTATTTATAAAATTCATTGCAATTCCAAAATAACATTTAAGCATATATTTAAATATTTTTAATACATAGTAATTCTCTATTACTGAATTGCATGTACTATTTGATTATCCCGTCGACCAATTTCGACAAATTATATAAATCGCCAAACTACTCGCAAAATTATACAATTTGGCATAATTTTTATTTTAAATATCAAAAGAACAAATAAATTAAGAAAAGATTAAGAAAAATGCAAATAAAACGTCGAATTAAATATCACTTGATGACGTAGCAAACACGTGTAACGTGTTTAATGTCATGTGAATGTGACATTTACTGTAAGCCATTATTGACATTTAAATATATATATTGGCAATAGTTTTTTGGTCGACGGGATAATGAAGTAGTATCGAATTGCGTAAAAGAAACATCCTTATAACTCCAAAAATGATAATCATATTAACGAACATTTTACTGCGTCGGATCGTCTCATTTCCAAATAATTATATCTTTAAATTGAAATTTCAACGAAATACAGGGTCATAAAATCGCAGATTATGGAAAGTATGATTAAAATGTCTCGGCAACTAATTATTCGATTAAATTCATTCTTTATGAAAAATTTATGTAATTTTTTTTTGTCTTTTATACTAAACTATTTCGAAAATTTGTATATACCTTTTACTAGAACGATTATTTCGAAAGCCCGAATAAAATATTTTCGGATAATCGAGGTTGCTTATATTAAATAGTCTTCTTCCCATCATTACATACTAAGTACACACCAAATTTCAAGTCTCTATCTTAATTTGTTCGTTTACAGACAAACAGAGAGACGGAGGGCAATTTTTTTTTTCTAATTTTTTTTTTTTTCGGAATCTGCAGTGTCTGAAACGTGTAAATCCGTCTTTTTTTACGATTACAAGACTAACCTTATACTATGTATGATGGGTAAGTAAAATAGATCGTTAACGTCTATGACCATTTGTCTAGTTCAGAAAGAAAAAAAAAAGTCCTTCCGGCCAGTGCCGGGAGGAAGAGGTAGCTTTCATATTCCTTATTTTTAAAAAGCCAACTTATATTATTCAAACACACGAAGCTCAGTTAAGTGGAAACCGAATGTAGGAGATTCAATACTAATTTTTATCAATACTAAATCATTATGAATGAGAATTTCGCGAAATTAGTCAGATTTATCCAAGCTGCTTTTATTTAAAGTCACTTATAATTGGCTGCCAAATTCGGCGATTTCTTAAAGTGTTTGCCATTTTAAGACAACATGGTAGATGAGGCTAACCAGTGAACTTGGTCGAGACCTTAGTAATTGCTGTGCACATGCTCACTCATATCGGAATCGGTTGATATATACGAGTGCTGTCGCAGGCAAAAAATCAGATTTTTCAAAATGTCACCCACTTTAGAAATTGATACAACAATCTGAGCCATTTTTTAAGATAAAGACAAACAAAAAATGCTCCTGAATCCTTATATCAAGGTCAAATACTTAAGAAAGAAACCTTTTTCAATTTCTAATTTTTTTGCACCTCACTTTAAATATAATTTTTTTTTTAATTTAATGGCCGCCATTTTGAAACAAGATGGCTGATGAAGCTGGTCAGCGAACTTGGTCGAGATATTGATGTATACTATCCACATGCCTTCTTCCATCGAAATAGGCGAATAAGTGTGGTATCGCGTGACAAATACAAGATCGTTTCAAAGTGTTAGCCATGATAGAAATTCAAAGTGCTATAATTCAACCACTTTTTAAGATATAAACAAAAGAACAAATTTTCAGAAACAAAAACTGTTCCAGAATCTTTGTATCAAGGCCAAACACATAAAAAAAAAATCTTTTTCATTTTCCATTTTTTTAATACCTCATTTTAAATTTTAAATTACATTTTTTTTTAATAAATGGCAACCATTTTGAAACAAGATGGCGAATGAAGCTGGCCAACGAACTCGGTCGAGATATTGGTATGTACTATGTACAGACCAAGTTACATTCAAATCGGTTCATAAATATGCCTGTTATCGCGTGACAAAAATCAGGTCGTTTTAAAATGTCAGCCACAATAGAAATTCAAAATGTTATAACTCAGCCATTTTTTTAGATGTAGACGAAACAAAACCTGTTCCGAAATCTTTGTATTAAGGTCAAACACATACAAAAAAAAATCTTTTTCACTTTCCAATTTTTTGGTATCTCATTTTAAATTTATTTTTTTTTTTAATTTTTTTTAAATGGCCACCATTTTGAAACAAGATGGCGAATGAAGCTGGTCAACGAACTCGGCTGAGTTATTTGCATGTACTATGTACACACCAAGGTACATCCAAATCGATTCAGAAATACGTCTGTTATCACGTGGCAAAAATCAGGACGTTTCAAAATGTCAGCCACGCTAGAAATTCAAAATGCTATAACTCAGCCATTTTTTAAGATATAGTCGAAACAAAAACTGCTCCCGAATCTTTTTATCAACATCAAACACATAAGAAAAAAATGATTTTTCAATTTTCAATTTTTTGCTACCACATTTCAAATTTCAAATTTTCTTAAAATTTTAAATGGCCGCCATTTTTAAACAAGACGGCGGATGAAGCTGGCCAACGAACTCTTTCGAGACTTTTGTCTGTACTATGTATAAACGAAGTTACATCCAAATCGGTTCATAAATACGCCTTTTATCGCGTGACAAAATTCAGGACGTTTCAAAATGTCAGCTTCGCTAGAAATACAAAATGCTATAACTCAGCCATTTTTTAAGATATAGACGAAACAAAAACTGCTACGGAGTCTTTGTATAAAGGTCAAATACATAAGAAAAATTTTTTTTTCCATTTTCAATTTTTTGGTACCACATTTCAAATTTAAAATTTTTAAAAAAATTTTAAATGGCCGCCATTTTGAAACAAAATGGCGGATGAAGCTGGCCAACGAGCTCGGTCGAGACATTGGTATGTACTATGTACACACCGAATTACATCCAAATCGGTTCATAAATACGAGAGTTACAGTGTGACATAGGTCAGATATATATATATCAATTTTGAGAGGAGGGTGGTTTCGGGGTCTGGGGGTCATGATCGATGAAAATATACCAAAATTTTTTGAAATCGCTTTCCTCCGAACAGCTGCAATAGGTAGCTTTTTGTAAAGAAAGCTACCTAAAAAGGAAAGGGCGAGATTGAATTTATTTCGTGGAAGTTAGTTGTAATATTTTTAATAATTCATCTTTATTAGAATTTAATTCTTTAAATATCAGTATTATAATTAAAAATATAAATATAATTAGCAGATCTTACAGTCCCTTGGAAAACGTTTTATTCCATCCTAAAAGGAGATTATCCTGTATCAAAATTCACAAATATGGGAAATACTTTAATTTTATATTATGATATTGGTTTATAGTTGTGTACTTCAAATGCTCATTATTTGTTGTTGTAAATTTTTAAGCAAAAGCATTAATCTGTTAGCATTCACTTAAATGTTTTACGAATATGATGAAAATCTGTTTAGTGTTGAAAAAAAAAAAAAAAAAGAAATAATAAATCAAGCCGATACTATCTCTTGCTTAAAAATATTTTTTTTTCTTTTTTATTAAAGAAAAAAGAATTATATCCAATATTGCGGAAATCTGCATATCCCGCATGCGTTTAGAACGTCTTACTCCATGTAATTGGAGTTCTATTATGAATTTAGTTAAGTACCATATAAATCATATAAATTATTTATTTTCATTTTGAAACGAATAAGATATTTGTAGATTTCCTTCACAAAGTATGAAGTATACAGAAATAAAATCAAATCATAAACCTTTTGAAAACATTTTGGCCTGTTTACATTTCATTCCCCGTTTCCTTTAAAAGAACGTTTTTCATGTGAAATCAAAATTTCTTACATTCATTTCTATATCCTGCACTCGGTTGGATCAAAGGTTTAAAAAAAATAAAAGTCCAAATAGAAAGCTATCCGAAATGTTGATATCGTATTCTGTAATGTATCAATATTTCTAAGATAAATTTAATTCAACGGGAAAAAGATTTTATCATGTTTTCTGTATTAGAATATTGTAAGAAATAAATGTTTGTATTAACAGTTGAACGACACTGTTAAAACGTTAACGCATGTCAAAATAAATTTAATAATTGTATTGTGAAAATGTAACAGTTGCATATAGTAAAAATTTAGAGAAGACAAAACAATCAATTCTTTTAATTAAACAAGAAAGAAAAATCATGCGTTAACTAAGCATAGATTATAAAACACTTTCCAACACTTCCTGAATGCTTTAACAAAACTTCGTTATTTAGTGAAATAAGGTATATAAGATAACTGAATGAACATTTTAGAATACCCATAAAATATTTATATAACTGATTTCAGTAGTTACGGTGCATAGCCAAATGTGTATTCAAATTCTTTTGAACAGCCCTGTATTTGATCTGTAAGTTGATATATAGAGAGAGGAGAAGGTCCAAATACCGGCTAGGGTCCAAATACCGGCTACTAGGTGTTCTGAGATCTGAGCGCAGCGCAGCCTAGTGCTGATAGGCAGAGTTTGTAACTTTAATTGAGAGAAAAAAGTTACGAAAAGTACGTCGCCGAAGTCTGTGTCATTTACAAATAGTAAATGCAAGAGTGTCGAATCTACGTATTCTGATTCATCAAAAGTTTTTCAGATATGTGTTTCTAATTTTTTAAAAACATATTGATCGTATATTGGCTTGAATTGTTGATTAAGTTATTTTCTAGACATATTTAGCTTTCAATTGCCACGCGCACATTATTGGTATTTTATTAAATGAATGAGTAATAGACGGTTTTAACTTAAACATAGCAATGGTCCGAATACCCGCTAACTAAAATGGTCTAAGTACCGACTAGCCGGTATTTGGACCTCTCTCGGTTGCTCTGCTTGAAGGGGAGGAAAATAAATTAATTTAAATAGTTCGATAATTAATAAATTAATTTAAATGGTTCAGAAATAATTCCAGTCCCATTTTGCAATATGAAAAAAGCAACCGTGGCCGTAATTCTTCAGGACCGACAGTGGTTACCGGATCACTTTCCAAAAAAGCGCTGTTGGACACTACAAAATATCCTGCAATAAATGAGAAGAGAAAAAAAATACGGAGTAAAACAGGCGAAAGAGGCAGAGAGCTTGTTCTACAACCACGACCACTTCGCCCGGGCGAAAAGGAGACAAATGCATATGGAGTGGGATATATTTTAAACGTATAGTTACGGTGACCTTAGGATCTAAATACTCAGCAGCTTTGTGTTACCCCCTGAGTAAAGATAATAAGAGATTATATGATAAGTCTGTGGTATTACCTAACATTTTTATTAGATAAAAATAAGGCAGTGTTCCGCAGAGCGTTTTTAAAAGAGAATAGCAATATATGCACAAAACGAATTTTCAGTTCCAAAGTTTTTGTCCAAGTTTTTGCCCTTGGTGATAGCCTAGGCATTTCCTTCGCTTGAAAAAATAGTGTTTTTTATGATTATAACTTTCATTTTGATGCATTTTCTAATAGAAATTTTGATGAGTACTTTGTAATTGTTGAATATTTGCTAAATAAATTATGTCCTTTTTTGTAATAAACTGCATATTAAAGCACATATTTTTTTTTCACTGTATTTAAAGATAAAACTTTTTTATTCATTATTTTATAACGCTGGAAATTATTTTTTAAATCTATGTGTGGCACATTATTTTTCTTGAAACTTGAGAAAATGTCATTAGGGAGTACAACTGCTTGTTAAGTTATTTGAATCCCATCACTGTTTTTTTTTTTTATGATGTAGTCTGTTTTTTGTCGAGCTGTTCAGGCGAATCAGTCAACCCACCAAAACGAGTGAAAGCATAAACAAAAAAAGCCCAAGCATGTGATCATAACGACCACAGTTTTTTTGTGGGTCAAGTGAGCGAGGTCCGGGCGTAAAATTTGCTGCTGATCGGATTTATATCAGATCACGTGATATTATTCATGGATGTTTTGGATTTTGTCTGTGTGCATATAGACATGTATTCCTATTACGAGAGACATTGTTTGGAAAGATAAGAAGATTTAATCATTGGCTTCACCTATTTCGAACCATAAAATTACAAAATAATTAAATTATTTCGAAATTCCTTACTTTTTGAAGACCTACTCCATGAGGTATATCACCCTGCGCCCGGGCGGTCCGATTTGCGCCGCTGAACATGCTCAGAAATTTTATCTTAACCCTCTCTTTGCGCATTCCTCGGGGATGCATTTTTCCGTCTAATTAATCCTCCTTGATTAGTCCCACCAGCTATTTTTTTTATTGTAAATTTTGCCTTATTTAATCGGAGCATTTTCCCTGTTAAATAAGAAAAAAATTATTGTTTTGAAAAACCGATGACAAAAGAATAAAAATTGTTCAAAGACGCTCGTCGCAAAGGGGTTAAATACGCAATTACTGAAGCTATTTTTATAAAACAATTACGCAGCGAGAGGGTTAAAAAAGTGAAAAAGGAAAATATCCAACAGAGGAAGATGATAATATGTGTTTTCTGCATGGGTGCTTTCTTTGTGGACAAGAAAGGGGGAGGGGATTCTGTGTTGATTACGAATGCGATATGTGGTCTGATAGGGACTATACCGACACAGAAAGTGATATTATGTTTTTGATTTTTTCAGATAAAATAATTCCCATTTCAATCAGCAAGCTGTTTTTTTGCTTTACTAGGGGGCTCTGCCCCCTACGAGCTACGCTCGCCAACCCCCGTTCAGACACCCCAGATTCTAAAAGCATGTTAATTTCATCGGCCTTAAAAAGATTGAAGAATAATTTAAAAAAACAGTGACGGTCTCCCTAAAAACGGGTTTTCATTCATTTTCCGTTGATTGGAGATTTTTAAGACGAAATCAGCCGCTGTTAAGAGATACAGTGGCTGTTTTCGTCTTTGATTAAAAACAAGAAAGAAAAATCATGCGTACGGCATAGATTATGAAACAGATTCCAACACTCCCTGAAAGCTTTAACAAAACTTCGTTATTTAGGGAAATAAGGTAAATAAGATAACTAACTAAACATTTAAAAAACTGATTTCAGCAGTTACCATCCATAGCCAAATATTTATTCCTATTCTTCCGAACAACCCTGTATTTGATGTGTAGGCTTATATATATAATATATAATATAAAATTTAGTTTAGCAAGAAAACGCATAACAGGTTGAAATCTCTCTTTCAGCAATTTATAGTAATAGATGGAAACATACTTGAATACTTTTTTTCAGCCCTGTTGTTTACCTAGTACCTTTATTACACGCCACTGTTTAGCTAAACTTTAATTCAAACTAAATTACTCTTAAAACTACTGAAATCGCATTTCCAGAATTTATCATCTATAGGCGGCCATGTATCCAATTCTTTGCGTGCCCCTGCATATCATTTTATCAATATTCTACAAACATTTCATCGAAAACTACATGCAGTTCAGCATAAGGCATATTAAACCCACCTTTCAGCAATTTAAGGTCATACTCAGTAACCTTTACGAATTCTTTGGCATATCAACTATATCCTGTATATCAACTATAACATTTACACACACCATATAGTATGCATAAATATAGTGAAACTTAACAGCCGATATCATAATTAAAAATGAATTCCCTGCCATCGCCGCTAATATACAGTACTTCGGATTGAAAATACTTGTCTGAAATGTTTTGTATGTTCCTGTAAATGCTATGCACTTCGTATTATGCATGAAATAACTTAAGTAAGCCTCACCGATGTATATCAATTTTATTATATATGAATTTGTATAATTAAAATACGCCGCAAACAATTTCCGCCTATACCATTTGTAATGGAATTCTTTTGTGTAGCCCTGTAAATGAATAGTAACTATTCGTTGCAACGAATATGCTACAGAATATTCTGCATATTTTAGTGCACTTCGTAAATGCATATATTTTTTATTATGTTTGAAAGGGTGTAACATCTTTAAAATTCATTTGAAATGATTTTTTCCCATTGGCGATGATTTTTCCCAATGTAACGGAATACTTTTGATTGTCCCTGTAAATGAACTAAACATGCTACAAACTTCATTTGAAATAGGGTTCGTGCTAGGCTAAACGTCCATAACCAAAAGTTTCAGTGCGATCCGAGTATATTTACAAGAGTTAGAGCGCGAACAGACAAACCGAAATCAATAACACTTTTCAACTTTGTTGGAAAGTTTTAAAAATTGGTTAAAAATTTAAAGTAAGCTAATGGAAAATGAATTAAGTACACAGAGTCTTTGTCTTTCGGTACTTTTTAACAACGCTGTGAGAAAGTTCTTTTAAATGTACCGTTTTAAATCTGACGTAATTTTCACCAAAGTTTCCTTTCTCTTTTTAATATTCACATGAAAATACTTATGTTGTTAGAAAGGAAATATTAATTGCGCTGTCTTAGAATTCACGATAATAGTTGAAAAGATTATCTCAAAATATGAAATAAATATCTCGTGCAAATATCTTTTTTAATTTAAAGTGTTTTGCCAACTTTTATTTATTTGGCCTTTTTAAATATGACGCAATTTCTTTCATTTGTGACTTTTAACGCATAATAATGACTTTAGTATTTAAAAAATTTATTTTCCTTTTAAAATTCACGTGTAACTGTAGTTTTTATGATTTAATTTTCAATATTTTCCCGATTTTTAACACGTAATCACTTAATTCTAATTTGAAAGTTTTTTTTCGGTGTGTAATAGCCACGTTTAAATAATATTTTTTTTTTTTGAAGGAAATATTATTCTTTGCCCTATTTTTAAAATTGGCAGCAGTTTAAAGTAATAAGCGTTTTCTAATACGTGTAAAAAACATCTCTCGAAATGCTGAAAATTTGAATTTAACATGGTACTAAATCCTCAAAAAATTAGACAGATTAAAAAGATAATTGCAGTCTGCACATCGGGAACTTCCAATGTATAAAATGATCTAAAAATGTTTAAATTCCTATGTATAGTTTATCTACTATCAAACTTTTTTAATGGAACGATTTTGACCATCTTTAACATTAAATATCTCTTAAAATAATTATTCGACTTAAAAACTGTCTACATCAGTGTATTTATCAAACATGTCTCTATAATACCACTGATTTTCATATTTTTGTACGAAACAGTTTTCTTAATATTAACGAAGAAAGACCTCCAATCATAAAAAAAATATGGATGCCGATCTAATAGGAGTATACCCGGATGATCTACGCAGATTTTCATTGGTCCATTTCCAAATCAAAACTTTTTATATATATATAGAAGGACACGTTAAGAAACAAAATTAGAAACATAATGGGAAGAAGACTGTGGGGGATAATCGTAAAGAATTTTAGAAATTTGACAAAAATACTTATTTATTAAAAATTGCGTATTTTTTCTGTGCGTAAGAAATGTTATTAATCCATACAACTTACTAAAATAATATTCTTATTATTTAATAATTGTCATTAGCTCTATTTGTGTGATCTTTCGGAGAAAAAAAAAAAAAAAAAAAAAAAAAAAAAAACTTTGGTAGCCGGTATTTAGACCCTATTTTAAAAACTCAAAATTTGAAGACTTTCGGAATTTTGCTTTTTATAAACAGAAAACGCCTTTTAAACTGACCCCCCCACCCCTAAACAGGCGTAAAACATGTCAAGGTACCCTTCTGTCACTTTTTTTTTATTATTATTAATTTTGAAAATTGCACGATCCAGATTGAAAACAAAAGTGGTAGCCGGTATTTGGACCTTTTCCACGACTATATAATGGTAAATTTTAGTTTACAAATAAACTCATAACAGGTTGAAATTTCTCTTTCAGCAATTTATACTACTAGATGGAAACATACTTTAATGCTTTTGTACAGCCCTGTAGTTTACCTAGTACCTTTATTACCCGCCACCATTTAGTTAAAATTTTATTCAAACGAAAACTCTTTTAAAACTACTGAAATCACATTTCAAGAAATTATCGTCCATAGACAACCATGTGGACAATTATTTGCGTGACCCTGTATAACATTTTATCTATATTCTACAGACATTTCTTAGTAAACTAAATGCAGTTCAGCGTAAATATGCGTAGCTCATTTAAAGGCCACCTTTATGCAATTTAAAATCAAACTCAGTAACCCTCACGAATTCTTTTCTCTAGCCCTGTATATGAACTATAGCATTTATACACACTATATAGTTTGAATAAATATAGTGAAATTGAAAAGCGCATGTCATAATTAAAATGGCATTTCAAACAATCATTTATAATATACAGTAATTGGGATACAATATAGCATCAATGTCATTGTATATGAAATAGTTTAACATAATTAAAATACACCGCAAACAATTCCCCTCGCCCCCTATATCATTATGTAACGGATTTCTTTTGTGTGGCTTTGTAAATAAATGATAATTGTTCTTTGCACCGCATATTCTACAGAATGCATATTTTAGTGCCCTTCATAAATGTATATCGATTTTATTATGTTTGAAATAGTGTAACACCAATAAAAATCATTTGAAACGATTTTCTCCCCATTGGCGTAATGGAATGGAATTTTTCTGTGTAGCCCTATAAATGACTAATAACTATTCTTTGCACCGAATAGTCTATAGAATGCATATTTTAGTATCCTTCATAAATTTATACCAATTTTATTACGTTTGAAAGCGTGTAACACCGTTGAAAATCATTTGAAACGATTTTTTCCTATTGGACTTAATGTAACAGAACTATTTTTGACTGTCCCTGTAAATGAACTAAACATGCTACAAACTTCGTTTGAAATAGGGATAGTGCTTTGGTAGAGATCAATAACATCCAAAAATTTCAGAACAATCGGAATATATTTAAAAGTGTTAGAGCGCGTACAGACGGGCAGACGGACAGACGACCGATCGGCCAGACAAACCGAATGCATAAGCACTTTTCAACTTCGTTGGAAAGTGTTAAAAAGACTGTTTTAATGTTTGTAAAAATCATATTCCCAGTTTTACTGCTTATAAGATTAATAATTGTATAAAATTTAGAATATATTTTTCAGGAATTGTGATCTGTAGACTTTGCACTGTAAAAAAAAAAAAAAATGCTAAAATGCGGAAATTGTACTGGCAATCGAGACGCCACAACTATTTCCTTATTTTAACGGAAATATTCCCCGCATATTCCAGAAAAAAAATCCGTTTTTCTGAAAATTATGTGGGTAAATTTTTCTTTAATATACGGGAATAGTACTGGCGTCTCGAATGCTAGTACAATTTCCATAGTTTAACGGACTTTTTTTTTTTTTTTTTTTACAGTGTGTATTTTTAAAAAAGATATGACACAACATTAACTTAGATGACCATTTGCTATATTTTATGAGAGTCTAGTTCAGAAAGATAAAAGAATAAAAAAAAAAAAAAAAAAAAAAAAAAAAAAAAAAAAAAAGAAGGAAAGGTTCAAATTGAATTTATTTCTAGGAAGATAGTTGTAATATCAAATTTTATTAATTTACAATTATAAGAATTTAATATGTTAAGTATCTGTTTCACAACTAAAAAAATAAACATAATCAGCAGATCTTATAGTGCGTAGGAAAATCTTTTATTCCATAATAAAAGGAGGTTATTTTCTATTAAGATACATAAATATAACTAATATTATTATTTTATATTATGACATGGGTCTATAGATACGTATTTCAAGTTTTTTTTTTTTTTTTTTTTTTTTTTTTTTTTTTTGCTATTGTTCAATAAAAGCCTTAATCTGATGGCATTCAGATAAAGGTTTTGTAAATAGGTGAAAATATGCTTAGCGTAAAAAAAAAATATTAACTAGAGAACAGGAATTCTGCTTTTTCAAAATTTAGTGTCACCCCCGATGAAAAAAATATATTAAGTAGTCTTTATTCTTTCTTCAATCGAACTTATATCTTTGAAATGGATCATTTTCTGCTGATGGACTGACAGCTCCATTATTCTGAAACAGCCATTATAAATGAAGTGTTAGGTGAAGATGAAAGAGCAGCCATAAAAAGTTAGAACTCTGATTTTCTGGTCAGAATGGGAAAAGAAAAATATGGCCATATTTTTTTCTTTCGAACGCTCTTTCATCTTCACCTAACACTTCACTTATAATGACTGTTTCGTAATAATGGAAGCCATCAATCCATCCATCAGAAAAAAAAAAATATATCGGTTAAAGTGGAAACTCGGTTAAGTGGGACTCGGGTAATCGGGACTCTACTGTAACTCAGTTTTAAGACTTAAAACACGAGATTTTATTTTATATAAGATGCCGTCATCTTCATCCGCTGAAGAATTCCTCATTTACGATCCTGTATTAAAAAACATCTAAATTACGCATAGGACGTCATTATCGTTTAATAATACGCAAATCCAAAAAACAGATTTCGTCATTCAAGAAACTCGACAAAAAAAAAAAAAAAAAAAAAAAAAAAAAAAAAAAAAAATCGGCTATCTAAAGATTCACAGGCCTTTATTTGTTTGTAATATTAATATAGATACTTAAAATTAAATTTAGGTTATATTAGCTCCATGTTTTAACAGAAATCATTCCTTTATATATTTTTTTCAAAATAGCACGTATTTTAAGTACATTTTTTTCAGTTTTTATGGGAAAATGGCAACAAAAAGATATATTTTCTATTTTTTCTTTACATTCTGCAGAACTGGAGTACTTTCGTTGCCAATATTAAGCAAATGGCTCTAAAAACTACAAAAAAAATAATATTTCAAAAATAAATTGAGATGCATTTTTCAAATAAATTGCATTAAAAAAGTACTTTTTTTTTCCAATACGACGGTATAAAAATTGAAAATGTGCGATGCTTCGAAGTTTAAAACATTGCAGTAGAGTATTTAAGAGTACAATGATACGTCTGCTTTGTTTTACGGCTGGCTTATACAACTTAACGTTATTTTTGGGAGACGACGCAAAATAAGCTGGGAGAAAGAAGTAGCATACCGGGGGCTAATAAATCACTCCGACACTTTCACCTGCTCAATTTTTTTATTGAAAAATATTGATCATTACTATAGCGCTAGTTTAATAACTAGTTTTTATAATATTGTCTGATTGGTTTTAACATGGTCCCCGAAAACATGTAGAGCTTTTCCATGTGATGTTACCCAACTTCGAACTATAACATACTGATATGTACGATAGGTGACGACATAATAATCTCTAATATATAAATATGAAAATTAGTCTAATTTACGCTTGTATATGTGTACAAATTTAAAGTTACAACTTGTAATGAATATTACACATTTTGCAAAATTTTACCTGCTTTTACGTGTGTTTAGCTAATGAAACTAAATGTGTAATTTGTTATAACTTGAAAAACACAAATAAGTGTGTATATGTAGAAAATGCCTGCATTTACATGAATTTTTGTTATTGTAATTTGCAAATAATTATATATACACAGATAAGTGTGTACATTTCTTAAATCACCTACTTGTCGAAAAAATTATCTGTTTTTACGTGTATTTAGTTTATCACATTAAGTCTGTAAGTGGTTATTGGTTGATAAACTCAAACTAGTGTGTAAATGAAGAAAAATATCTGGATTTATACGAATTCGAGTGTTACAAAAGTTTTAAATGTGTAAAACGTAAAGTGCTTATACGTAAGAAAATGAATGGGGAGCTTTAATATAAATCAGGGGCGCATTTGTTTACTTCAATGATTCTGTTACATAAATGTAGTGCATTGTAATGTCATTTTCAAAATGAACTAAAACGTTTACTTTCTATGTAAGATGCTCTTTTTATTCGCCCCGCCACGTTTCAGCTAAATTGGAAGCATAGGAACATTTAAAACAAAATAGAAGCAAATATTGTCTTAAACAAGAAATTCAGGGTGGAGGGTAGGGGCTCACATAGAAGAAAATCAGTTCCCATTTTTTAGCGTTTAATTATTCTATACCCGTATAGTAAGCATGGTTTCAAGACACGTGACATTTATTATTAAAACATCACTACTCAGGGAAATGACGTTGTGACTAAAATATGAGTTTGAACCAAGATATGTGTTATTCATTGTAAAAAAAGTCTCTGGCCACTTTTGTATCTTTCTTGCGTTACTGCAAGTCTTGGAAAGTCACGGCACAACTGTAATATATATATATATATATATATATATATATATATATATATATGTATAAACACCTTATAATAAAGTCCCAGCATGACCAAAATTTTAATTCAGAAACTTTGAAAATAAAATATTTTAATTCAAACATTCCGTACGTTCCTTCACTGGAAATCAAAATATTTTCATAAGCACTAAATGGAAATCTAAATGCAAAATATCAATCTAAACATTCTTAAGTACATCATTCTCGCAAGAAAATTCGGAAGAATTAATACTTGGCAATCATGTTAGAGATATAATTCCGCTTTATACTTATTCATATATTTATATAATATATTTTTTAAATTGTAGGCAATTGTTCAGCTTCCCTCCCCCATTAATTTAAATTACATAAGTTTAACATTCCGCAGAATTTAAAAAAAATGTTTTGAACAAATTTATTATATAACATAAAATCTAATTCGTTTAATTGGAAAATTTTAAATTCGAATCCCGAAATGCTTTTTAGAATTTATACATTGAATATAAGAAGGGGTTATCCTTCTAAGTTTAGATTAACCCCTAATTTCTATTAGCCGTCTCACAGACGGCTATTTTTTATTTCTTTCTCCCAGCTTATTTTGTGTCGTCTCCAAAAAATAAATTTACCTTACAGAAGCCAGCCGTAGAACAATAGCATCCATAATTTTAATTTGTGCGGGTAATTGCGCAGGGTGTATTAACAAAACTTACATTATATCGCTATATAATTCCCGTATGGTTAAAAATGAGGTGTCAAAATATTCACAATGAAACATGCTTTCATTTGATATATAAAAAATCAATTTTTGATAGGTTTTGAGGTAAACTTGCACTTAACCCTTAACATGCAACCCTTAAAGATGCACTACAAAAATCATTACAATAAGAAAAGAAATAGGTTGCTTAAGAGGGCAACTATTCCTGACTTCATCTAAATGTAATTTATTTATTTATTTATTTTGTATATGGTGAGAAGAGTGACTAAATATGAGTAACTTGGGAATTGTAATGAAATGTAACATTTTTATTATTAGATTTAAACTTACCAGTGTTGTAAATGCAAAAATGTTTTGTAGAGTCATGAAAGCTCATGATTAGGGTATGAACTATAGACTTAGACTGCATCAAATATCGGTGAAATAATTTCATTATTATTAATGTATTTGGCGAAAACCCGGATTCCAATTGGCGTGGAATAACATTATCTCTTTATGGATAAATGGAATGCGATCCTAATTTCTTTTATAAAACAGTCTCTACATCTCTGAAAAAATATATAAATGTAATATGCATTATATACCTGCATATATGAATGTATATATGTATATGACACCAATGTAATATACCATATTAAAATTTCTTAAAGAACATATAATATTAGAAGCATCTAAGGACATATATCAATTAAAAATAACTTATAAAACGAAATTACAAAATAATAAAAAATATCACAACCTAGTATAAATGTCGGATATTTTGTTACCTTAAGTTTTTCTATTTCCTCAAATTGAGGAAGAATTTTTTGTAAATAAACTATATAATATCATGTTGTGTTTTGATTTGTTCTCAAAATCATATCAAGTTTATTATCATATATATATATATATTAGTATGTATCCATTACTGGTTTTGAATACGATTTTGACTGTGTGGGACTGAAAACTAGACTCGTAATACAATATGACATTTTATACAGTATGAAATAGAACACCATTCAATTTATAATTCACAGTTGATGTTATAAAAAATTAAATAGTTAATGCTTAATTTCAAATTTTCTCTCTTGGAGCAATAAATATTTTGTATTATATCTTACAAACAGATCTCGAAGCTGCTTACTGAAATATTAAATTAAATCTGGAAATGTAGAATTCGCTCGCTTTCATTTAGATATATTAGTTGAATATGACACATTATACTCATCTCAGTTAGATGAAACGGATCATATTAAATGTTTTTACATGAATTAATTAAACTGTAAAGTAGCAAAGCGTAATGTAATAATATGGAAGAAAATTTTAAATAACTTCTTAGATATTTCATTATTGTATAATGTGCCATTTAATGTTTAAATCCAAACAACTAGTTTTCATTTCGACCCTTTTGCACAAGAAATAACTTTTTCTAGTGATTTTGAATTTTAGTAAATTAAAAAATTATTTTAGTCCGCTATAACATTGTTTTATTATTTCCCTCCTTTGTTAAACATATGTAAAAGGTTGAAGCCCAAAAAAACTTAAAAGTATCAAGCAAAAATTTTAATAGAAGATAAATTTCAAATAAAAATAGAACTAAGGCAGAAATGAATATATTTAAAGATAGAAAACATTAATTAAACAAAAACTACAAAATAAAAGAAACATTATGCTCATTATATACGTTATTTTCCCAAATATTGTTTTTCAAAATCCATTCATGGGGAAATCTAGAATATCTATATATATTTTCTTTTATATATACAGTATATATTATTCGGATAATACTTATATATTTCAGTTTATTTTAAATATACAAACATATCTCTAAACCGTTTTGGACTTTTCTGATACGAGCATTTGCATGCAAAAGTTTTAAAATTCCTTATACTTCTTAAACATAACTTTGATAAATGTCAATTTTTTTGAATTTCTACTATCTATTGTCGTTTATATTCATGTTATCTTTAGAAGTTTCTTGTTTAAATTGTAGAGAATAGTTATAAAATTGTGAAACTGCGAAAAGATTTTTTAACAATAGAATATTTTTTCTATACGTAAACGAAAAAATTTGAATAAAAAAGGAAGAAAGTTTTTTTTTTAGTTTGTTTATGTAGTAAAATATATATAAATATGCATATACATTGCTGAAAACAACTAGGGGAGCACATGGTTTTAACAAAATTGCGCAAATACTTACACCTATAAGTAACGTAAAATCACACATCCATAATGTAAAGCATAGTAGACCAAATGGGAAGAAAACTTCAGATGCAAATCAAAGTTTGAGATGCCAAAAACTAGATAAAGAAGATAAGTGCAGAAATCGAGGTTTCACATAAACCTCTGTTACATTGTCTCAGTTGTGAACTTCAATTGCTCAGCTTGTTGTTTGAGAAAAGGTGACTTGAAAATGCCACAACAACGCGATTTACCGGAATACATGGCTTGGCGTATTACCTGGACAGTTGACTCCGTGCAAACACTTCGAAGTCTAGTGGAAGCTGTTGAAGACGTATGACGTCAATGTATGACTGTGGAACCGATTCCAAGACACATGGAATGTTAGACATCGACCAGAACAAGGTCTGTCATGTTCTATCACAGTAACCCTACAGCAGATAACAGAAATATCCTCTTAACAGCTCGTCGAGACGGAGCAGGCAATGCTACTCAGCCGCAAACACAGAAGTTCTCGGCCAGATCACGAAGTGTGTCGAACCAAACAGTACGAAATAGGCTTCACCAGGGGGTCTCTAAACACGTACGCCAATGGTCTGTATTCCTTTGACCTCAAGCAATTGTACTAATACCAAAGACGCGCAACTGAACATCGAGATTGCAGGCAACGTGTTAGGAATCAAGTGCTTTTTACAGACGAGTCCTGGTTCAGTCTGTATTTGACAACAGACGTATTTTGGTATGGAGGGAAGCGGAAGATCACATTACATACAAGGTGGGTTGTTTGGAATCAGCATAGGTGGACGTACTGACCTGCATATCATTCGGAATAGCACTCTCACGGCCCAAAGTTCTACAGACGATATACTGAGACCTTATACCGTATTTTACGATGCAGCAATTGGTGATTCTTTTTTTCCATGTATGTTATTTCCAGATTGCGTACAGCTCGTCTTGTGGAGAACATGCTTAAAGTTGTAGCAACAAAGTGAATCAAGTGACCAACGTGCTCAACTGACCTGAATCCGATCGCGCATGTTTGGGACACATTCTGATGACGCATTGCAGCGAAATTAAGGCATCATTGTATTTTCTGGGGCTTAGAGATTTCCATTCTTGAGTAGTGGAAACGTATTCCCCAAATTCTTATTGATAATTTCATCGAATCCATGGAAAATATGTGTGCGGCAGTTTTATTTATTCGAGGGAACGCCACGTTACATTAAATACTTTGCAACTTTCCTAAACGGTAGTTACTTCTCATTTATATCTAAGCAAATGGTAGTCCTAAATCATCGTTTTATGTTCTGTCCATCGTTTCAAAGAACTGAAGCTCTCTTGCAAACTCGTCGCAAAATGCTCAGCGCTTGCTAAAACACTGAAGAAAGATGGAACGGTACGTGTATCACAAGAAACGGACGCGTTATGCACGCACAAAAAATGGCTTTGCGAACGGCCTAAAAAACACGATCGGGTCGCGTGGAAGAAATTTTCGTATGACAGACGCAACACACCAATCACAGAATGCCATTTGCCAGATATTCAACGTAGAAAACGGATAAAAAGCGGAGTGGGAATGTTGGTTCTTCAGTAGGGAGCTCACACATGCCGATGAAATGACTCTGCCAACGAACGTTCGTGGTGAATTGGTAAAATTCTATAATCAAAATGGGAAGAATGACGCGGAAATCTTGCGTGTTTACCGCCGAAATCATCACCAAATACGTGACCCATGTACCCCGCAAGCTCTGCGGGATTTAGTAAAGAAATTCGAGGAAACTGGCTACACCAGTGATAGACCGCGATTCGAACGACTAACTGTTCCTGAGGACACTGCTTTGGAAGTGCATCACATAGTGACTTCATGATGCATGCAAACTGCAAAAGGTGCATCTCGTGTATTGGATGTACCAAAAACAATGGTTCTAAAGCATACTGTGCTCTGCAATACGCATGTTTTCATACCGGTACCAGCGCGTCCAGATGTTGGACGCGGTAGACCATCAATAACGTACTGATATTGTAAATGAATTTCTTATCCGATATGATGGCGATAACGACTAGCCTCTTCGCATATTATGGGCGGACGAGGCACTATTCTCCTTAACTGGCAACATCAGTACCAAGAACTGAGTGCACTGGGCAGAAACGAATTAGCACGCGCCTGTGATACCTGTAACTATATACGACGCGAAAGTTACTATGTGTTACGGCGTTGCAGGCATATTTGTTTTCGAACATTTTTTCTTTGGGGAAGCGACACCAACGGGTTTTCTAACGTCCTCTGAGACAGGCTCTCGCTGTACATCTATGCAACAAAATTCGTTATACCAGAATAGCTTCAGCGAAGTGCACTGTATGACATCGCTTGGATGCAAGATGTCACATATCCACATCTAGTGAAGTCTGTTCGCAAGGTCCTGGAACAGCATTTTGGCAACCACTTCATCTCATGCCATTTTCCATTTCTGTCGCCTCCGCGACCCTCCAACCTCGCTCCAATGGATTTCTGGTTCTGGGGATATCTCAAATCTAAAGTGTACATGTGCAATCCGCAAACTTTGCCGGATTTGAAAGACTGTCAAATGTGAGATTGCAAACATCCCTCGTGCTATGTTACTGTCGGCTTTATTGTCCACAGTCCCCCGCTTGCAATACAATACATTGCTTGCCTGCTTGCCTTTGATGACACCCATGTGGAAAATGTGTAATCCAAATAAAAGTTTTCCTTTCTGCGATCTGTGTAGCAATCAATGATTGTTGTCTTGCCTCTGTCATATGCAAATTTGTTCCATGCACCCAATTGTGTTTTTTTTTTTTTTTTTTTTGCTCGTTCGCAGAGCTTTTTTTGTTCGTGCATAACGCGTCCGTTTTAAGTGATACACATACCGTTCCAACTCTCTTTCGGGTTTTCAAATGCGCTGAAAAAATGGGCGTTGCCATTCGAAAATTTCGAATTTCTGTACCTATAACCGTAATCGTAAGCGCCCCTTTGTTGCCATTCACAGAATTTTGAGCTCATATCTCTGAATAACTATATCTGAAATCTAATCTCGATCGGTTGAACGGACCAGCCGCTAGAGGTCCATATATTGGCAAAGTTTTATTATGACCAGCCTGTATATATATTGTTGGAAACTATTCACAAAAGCATATTATAAGAATTTATTAGCTTAATCATATTTAAATTGTACATATTATAATTTATTTTCATTAAAAGTATATTCTACGTATTGGGTATATCAATTTATTTTGAAACTGATCTTTAAATTTCTTTGGCATAAATTTCAGACATCAGTGAGTAAATACAAATAATTGGACACGTCTGAAAAAAGTTACTTTATTGAACAATGTAATACAGGACCCTTAAAAATGTTATGTGTTTAAGTAGTACTTATTACAATGAGTTTTCATTATCAGTATATTGGACTTATTAGAAGTATATCTCTTTATTTGGAAACTGGTTGCGAAATTTCTTAGGTATACATAATGGACACATTAGAGTAAATTTAACGAAAATTGGTAACAGAAAAATAATTCTAGAACAATGAATACACGAACCATAATATTTTTAATACATTTATGATTTGTTTAGTTGATATGAACCACAAAATGTTGAAGAAAACATTTTTGTAGTTTGCATCATTGTCAATAACTTAATGAGTGCTTTTAGTAAGTTTTAGAACACGGATTGACGATTCCTTTATTGTGAATAACAATATTATGTATCCATATAGAGAAATTGTTTTTTTTTTTTTTTTTTTTTTTTTTTTTTTTTTTTTTTATCAATCACGAAACTGTAGTTAAAACGGACAACAGAAAACGTTACATATCCACTTCACGATTTTCACATTTGCTTTGGATTAAAATTTAATATTACATTAGATTTTAACAGATAGAAGAGTTTCGTATTATATAAGTGCATGAGATGTGTATTGCAGAATTGTGTCATATGGATTTTATCAATTAAACGACTCCAAACAATTTTGGGAAATTTCATATTCGAACTCTCATTCATTTTCAATTTATTTTGAATCGAACGTATTAACTTTTTATAATTAAGGTCTTTATAAAATGGATATTTACGGATGCAGGTGTGAAGGTTTGTCGTACATATTACACCTTCTAACTTTTGTTCTAACAATAAACAATTAATTTTCTCTGGAAGTAGGGCAAAATAGTAACGGGGCATTCATTGTCTGTCTGTTAAAAAGTAAATGAAATGTTTGAAACATAATTTTGTAAAATAATAAGAAATTTTTATGCATCGATTACCTACTTAATTGTTTTATTTTTTATTTTTTACAAAACAAAATTCAAATCTTTTGGAAATTTAATGGATGTTTTTTTTTTTTTTTATATACGAAAGATTATTTAAAAAAGTATTTAAAAATTTAATTGGACCTAAAAAGTTGAAAATTTGACTTTAGGGATTCATTATCAGGCTGTTTAATTGTTTTAACGCTGCACTACAACAAAATATTTTTAGAATGTTCTAATGCAATACAAATTACACTCCAATTAAGAATTTTAGTTTTATTTCTAGTTTAATAAATAGTGTCTGATTCTTCTAGAAATGAGCAAAATAGTTTAAACTATATATATGAATGACTTTCACGTTTGAACATTATAGAGAAACTTCAAACATTACTTAAATTATTCTGGCGGTACAAATAGTCCAGGCAATAGGAAATTCTGCCTAGCAAAATTAATGGTAGTTCTGGAAATCGGCTTACTTTGTGTTTTTTGGGTCGCTGAACCCGAATTTGTAACTTCCCACCAAAATTTCCCCGGGCAACCACCCCAAATTTTGGTAAAATGACCCCCCAAAAAGGTTTATATTAAAAAAATCAATTTTTTATTGTTTTAGGGGAAAAGTATCTAGAAATTCAGAAAGTATACAAAATTTGCAACAAATTAGATATATGATATTATGACTTAGGATGAAGGGGAAGGGGGGATCTGCCTCGGAACATGTGCGTGGTGCTGCGTGGACTAAGTTGCGCAATTCCACTTAACCATTCATATGTTTATATTCGCCTTCCCATCTCCCCTCCAAACTTTTCTTATAAGGTTTAGTTTAAGTTTTTTGGGTCGCTGAATCCGAACTTTTAACTTACCCCCAAAATTTTCCTCCCCAAACCCCCCAAAATAGTTGTTATTAACCTAAATTTCTTATTGTTTTAGCGGAAAAGCATTACGAAATTCAGAAACTAGACAAAATTTGCAACAAATAGGATATATGACATTATGACGTAGGATAAACGGGGAGAGAGGGGTCTGCCTCGGAAGATTCATCGCGCGCTTTTCTCAAAAACCAATTTTTTTCAAAAAATCAATTTTTTGGGGAGTTGCCGGGTGAAATTTTGTTGGAAGTTACAAATTCGGATTCAGCGACCCAAAAAACATAAAGTGAGTTGAATTCTAGAACTAGTAATAATTTTTCCATGTAAAATTTCCTATTGCCTTGACTTCATTACTTAGTGCACGTAGCACCACAGTGCATGTTCAGAGGCAGCTCTCCCCCTCTCCGTTAATCCTACGTCATAATGTCATGTATCCTGTTTGTTGCAAATTTTGTCTAGTTTCAGAATTTCGTAATGCTTTTCCCCTAAAACAATAAGAAATTTAAGTTAAAAACAACTATTTGGGGGGGGGGGAGATTCGGAGGGGATTTTGGGGGGAAGTTAAAAATTCGGACTTAACGACCCAAAAAACTTAAAGTAAACCTTATAGAGAAAGTTCGGAGGGGAGATGGGAGGGCGAATGTAAACGTGTGAGTGGTTAAGTGGAATTGCGCAACTTAGTTCACGCATCACCGCGCGCATGTTCCGAGGCAGATCCCCCCTCCCCCTTCATCCTAAGTCATAATGTCATGTATCTAATTTGTTGCAAATTTTCTACTTTCTTAATTTCTAGATACTTTTCCCCTAAAACAATAAAAAAATTGATTTTTTTAATAAAAACCATTTTTGGGTGCCTTTTACCAAAATTTTGGGGGTTGCCGGGGGAAATTTTGGTGGGAAGTTAAAAATTCGGATTCAGCAACCCAAAAAACACATAGTAAGTCCAGAACTACCATGAATTTTGCTAGGTAGAGCCCCTATATGGTCTCTATTGCCTGAACTAAAAAGTAACAACGTTTCGTTGAAACAGATTATACATAGGTATGTATACATATAAAGTTGAATGATGCACATTAAACTCGTTGCATTATAAATTCTCAGGCCTCCAATGTAAGCTAACTTTTCTATTAGTAAAATGTGGATTGGTTCATTTAATCCTGTAGTAGTCTAGAGCCAATTTTTCCGGCTCCTATATCAATAATCGTCCTCTTAACAATTATTAAAAAGTTATGAGAATTTATATAGCTGGCCATAAATATTTCGTCTCTAACATAATATGTAAAAGATACCAAAAATTAGGTAAAATACAACAATTGATTGCCATTCATGGAAATTCGGAAAGAACTTCGGTACTAGAACTGAAGTTCCGATGAGTCTACTCCCCAAAAAGTTGTTTAAACCTTATTTGGAAACAGAAGTGGGGAATTGTTAACCAAGGAAGGAGTAAATTATTTTTTTTATGTAGGTTAAGTGGGGTATTGTTTCTCAAATATATATATATTTTTAATTCTGATTCGAATGACGCCATCCGCAAGTCGATACGATCATTTTTTACAATGTTACGGTAAGTTTCATGAATACAATGTCGAAAATTATGCTTCATGCAGATGAAAAAGGGTTTTACAGTGATGGCCATTCACGAAAATTTAGAAAGAATGCATTAAAAAATGATATGCATTAAAAGTATCACTTTGAAAGTTTTCTGGAACCTCAATTATAGTATTGCTTCATAATTGAATTTTCAAGAAAAATTGGCGGTAATAACAACCATTATTTTCCACATGGAAAAAGTGATGCACCAATGGAAAAGCCATAAGCATAAAATCTTCCTCACGATTGTGTTTTATGTTCGCCATTGAATTTTTTCGGTCGACATTTCATGGTATTAATTTCATAGACTGATTGGTCAAGTAATTTGGGTGAATTTCGCTAAAAGATTATCAAACATGACGTTGCGATAGTAATATACATAATATATTTTTAAAAAAGTGTGTTGCTCTGATTTAAAGCGAAACAGTAAAACAAGGATTTATAGATTTAAAAAGTATATACTAAAAATAATCTTAATCATTTCAGTTATCAATAAGTTCATAAAGTTTAAGTTAATTGATTATGAAGAAATTACTCTGACTGTTTAATCGTAAGTAATATGGATTCGTAAATGCATTGGACATTAAAAAATGCATATGCTTATATATATATACATAGATAAATCGATAATAGATATATTTACATAACATGTATAAATATAAAAATATATATACATATAACAGTATGCATCAGTAATATTAACTAGAAATAACATTTTTACGGAAAATTTGTAACTAAAAAGGAATAAAATTGTATTCTTTAACATGCATTATTTTTTTTTTAGTTATTTTAAGAAAAATGAGAATGAATTTTATGAGAACTGAACACAGCTGTATTCTTTATTTTTAATACATTTTGATTAATATAATAATCTTTAAAAAAGTAAGTATATTTTTAAGTTCTCATACAATAAGCCTCGCTTAATCCCGCACATTTGGAAGAAGTCAGATTAATGACAAGGATTTCGCTTTTGTTGGAGAAATTAAGAGTATCAGTGATTATGATGTAGGGTTTTATCCATCGTCTTCGTTGTTAATCCTATTTTCAAAAGAAAATGGAACTTAAAACCTATAAAAAGTAAAGGGATATTGCAGTAGATTAAAGGATTTTTTTCCTAAAGTATAGTTTAAAAGTTTTCCTTTAAATACATTTGTGTCATCATTTTTATGTCGTTACTAACAGTTTATTCCTATTCTTAGAAAATATTTTATTAACCCCTTGAGGGGCGGTGGTATTTCTATGAAACCATTTAATTTTAATTCCCAAATGCCTCAATGGCACCAGAATATTGGTAAAAAAATATCAGTTTATCATATATGCGAAATTTAGCTGTTTCTTATTTACAAATAAATTTGTTTTCAAATTCCGGTCTCATTCATGAATTTCAATACTTTAGCAGTGGAGTTGCTTTGCCACTGAAAGGGTTAAATGTATTCCTTTTTTTACATTTTGTCAATTGTATTAAAAAAATATAAGGTTTTGTAATGATAAGACCATGTTCCTCAAAATTCGATATAATGCATTCCAGACTTTGATTATTTGTTCAATCAATATAATTATACAATGGCAATGAAAAAATATGTATTTGCGAAAGGTGCAAATTTCCGCGTACACGCCGAGAATTTTTGGACAGTTTGTGGCTCGGAAGTGGGGAGGTCGGCATATGCATGAGTCTAAGACCATTTCAAAATTTGATATTCTAAAAGAAAATGAGTAAGTAACATAAAAAATACCTACAAATTTCTAAAAATACTTTAATACTCCGTTCTTTTATAATGAAACGAGTCACCAATCATCTTTTACTATCCAAGTCATTATCCAAATTTTCGATCAACTCCTTAAAGTTGCTTTCTTTCATTGGTACATTGAGATGAATATCGTCAATATCTAGTTGATCATCATTGCTATTTTCTTTAGAAAATTGCGTCAGTCTCATTTCAATCCACCGCATTACTCATGCAATATTTTTGAAAGATCAGGCGATTATGTCTTGTGGTTATTCAATACAATGTTCTTTCACCCATTCAGAGATAGCACAAAATCAACTTTTTTTTTTAACTCATTTATGCCTGAATTTTTGTTTTCATAAATGTGTTGGTAAAATAACTTTAAAATGTTGCTAAATGAACTGAAAGAAGCAATTTAACAAATTACAACGACCATTTGGAAAATGATTGTTTCAAAGACTAAAATTTAAGACACGCACGCATTTAAAATCGCACGGAGTTCATCATACATTACGTACGCCATGAATTAAACATTAATAGTGTTATTACACGTAAAAATTGCAAGCGACAAAAATCGCCTGCGACTCGTCAGATTTCCTGAAACGTACGTATTATCCAAGCATTTCATTGGCTGTTCGGGAAAAGACTTTTCAATCGTTCAAGAAATCTGACGACCCATTTTAAATGAAATTTCATTCTTAAACTTCTAAACATCCCGCAATATTACTTTTTACACCGTCGTATAGAGAAAAATTCTACTTTTAAATGCAATTTGTTTGAAAGCTGTATCTCAATTTGTTTCTGAGTTATGAACTTTTTTTTGTATTTTTTATTACTTTTTTGTCATAGTGGCAACGGAAGTACCACCCCTGGTGAAAGTAAAGGGAAATACAGATTACTGTATATACTAATCAAAAAACGAATAAAATGCGGATTAAACCAATAAAAAGCTTCAGATATGTTTTTGATTTCCTACCCTGACGAGGACAATAACCATTTTTTCAAATGATAAAAAAAAAAAAAACAATGCGCTAAAGTATTTTTGTATTTATTTGATAAAGTGTAAACGTACTAAATATGGGACTATCAATATCTGGAAAATGCATTATTATATGTTTTGTCTAAATTTATATAAATTAAGCTTTTAAATTGTATATAATATACTATAATTAGTATTTTATGATCTATTAAAAAATATATATTTATTTGTTTACAAAGACAATTGACATTATAAGTATTATTAATAATAAATTTAAAATAATCGTATTTGGGGGTACAAAACAATTAATTTCAAAATCATCTTGAAAAGGACTTTACATAAATGACTGTCTTCTAAATGGATAATAGAAATATCTACTCATTTGCGCCTAGTGCCCTGTATTTTGTACGTTACAAATATGCATAAAAAGTAGGCTTGAAAATAGAACTTCGTAATTTAAAATAATACGTATTTTAAAGAAGTCTACATGCTAAGATTATGACTTATTTATTTGTATCCTTGATACAAAAAATACACATAAACTTACTTTTTACATTTCACAATCTTGTTAAATGAAAATTTCTATAAACACCGAAAATATCTCCATTTAAGCAAATAAATATCAATCCTACACTGTCATAACTCGGTAATAGATAAAGACATTTATAGACAATTAATTTATACATTTTTTATGTTGTAAAGAAGAAGAAAATTATAAAAAATTATTAAAATTCGAAACGTCCCAAAAATGGGACGCTAGGCATAAATGGGTTAAAATACCACCAATTGTCTCACCTGCTCCTCAGATGTTATCCATTCAATCCATTTCGAACGTGCCCTGTCTTTAAATGACTCTTGTAGAAAAAAGTCCGCGTTTTGAAAAATAGAAGTAAGGCCTAGGGGATCTACCGAAGATCTCTAGGATCAATAATTACGGAGGGCCCAATCTTTTTCTATTAGCTATGCGAAAAAAAAAGTGCTATGTTTCTGTTCGTGGAATTTTTCATTGCATTTGTTGAACATCGGTTTAGATACGGGTCTGTGAGTTTGGACGATTTTTCACTGAAAAGTCGTATACACGGATTATACATTGAATTGCTTATACACGAAAATATACGATACTTAATAATGGTTTAATAATACAAATATATTAATAATAATAATTTTAGTTTCGTTTTATTTTATTTATTTATAAATATGAATTACGGTAGTACACATAAGTGACGAAAAAATTTTTTAAACAAATTTTATTTTCAGCCATTACTCTAAAAAAACCACCTACGTTATAATACAAATTGATTTTCAATACACAATTTTAAACTAACTTAGGAAAATAGTTTTGCGATTAAAACTTTAAAGCTTTTGATAACATCATTGTATTAATAAAGTTATGACTTAAAACTTGTTTTGTGTGATATGAAAATATAAAGAAAATAACCCTTTTATTAAAGAATAAATAATTCATTCAAACAGCAAGATAAAGTAGGTTAAGAATTTGCATGGAAATAATGCCTGTATTTTAACTCACGCTGTTTATCTAAGCTTCACCTGTCTTCATTTTCATACGATTTAACTACATTTAATTCAAATGAATATAAAACAACCCTCTCACAGTTGAACGACCGAGAATTAAAAACATATTTTACACCCAAAATTTTAATAAAATTATTCTATATGTTTATTTTATTTACTGATTTGCATGTGTGGTGGTTATACGCATAACTTATTTTACAACAAAAATTTTGATTAGAAAATAAATAAATTATTCCTTTGGTCGCAGTCAACTTTGAGTGTTGATGGTTGTTTCATTGTTAATAAAAGTTTCATAATTGCTGCAAACAGTGCTGCACGCTACAATTTTCGCATATTATCGGACATAGACGCAATTGCTAAAACTTGGTTTTTACTCAGTTATTTTGTTTTTAATGTTCTTATATAGATATCCCATTTCATTGTATATAAAAAAAATCTTAATAATATTCTAATAATGTTTGAAAGTGTTTCATTATTTATGCCTGATGTACGATTTGACTTTCTTTTTGAGTATAGACTGGGCAGAAATATTACTGTTATCCATACATATATTATATATATATATATATATATATATATATATATATAGATATTAATAGAAATCAAAATTACAATATTCTAGTAAACGCAAACTATATTCGGGAGTGTGTTTTTTTTATGCTTCACATTATTAAACATAAATTTATTTAAAGCTAAGGAAATATTACTGTCGTATTTTATTCATTATTTTGTAATTATTTCAAATTCTATCGGCATATACTCTAAAACATTTAATGAAAATTCTTCATTGATTGTAGCGAAAAATACGTTTTCTGTTATCTAAAAATATTATTATGAATGAAAGCGAATTTTAATATGAGGAAATTAAATGATGGAGAATGGATTCTCAATATTAATAGCTATCGCATGAAGTTCAATTTATATCGATATTTCGGTGGATGCCATGAATTTAAATACTTCAGTATGTAAATCAATATCGTAATTGGAATCCTATTTCTATACGTTTTGATTGATATAAAATGTTGTGAAGTGTGAAGATATTTTTAGGAAATAAGTTACATTAAATAAATATCCAAAGCAACGATTAAACGTGAGAAATCTTTTGGTGAACATGTCTCTGGCTTTAAAATGATTATGAATGCTTCACGCTTTCTACTTATGGATTTATCAGAATTTCTAAAGTAAAAATTGATTTCAAACATAGCTATTCTTATGCTTATTGCTTATTGTCACTTATTATTTATTTTTAAAATTTAAAAGGTTGAAGTTATTTAGTGTCAAACAGTAATACATTTTCAATCAAACTGCGGTTTTGATAAATAGAGTAAATTTAGGTATGAAATATCATTAACAGCTGACGCAATAATAAAACCTGATATTCATTAAAACCCAAAATCAAAATTGTATTACAAAATTGAAGGATTTGTTATTAGTCATTTAAAGAAAAAAATCATTCTATGAAATTTCATTATGTGCAAATAAATAATAATTATAATAAATTCATTTGGGCGTATCATAAGATATTCGAGTAATATGGAATAGAGGGTTAAAAATGAAGATAATAGACAACATTTAGCACAAAAATAAATTTAACAGTGCCAAAAACTAGAGTATCTATGTAGTTAATCATTTGCATCAATCATATAAATAACAATCTGTGCGTGCACAGTCATGAGTTACTGGTATCCCAGATAACTTGAACCAGCTCTTTTGGAACTATATATTTAAGTATTGTGCGGCAGCGCAATACTTATTTATTTCCAGTGTCACTTCTCAATGTTAATTTAACATAGAAAAGCCTATGGAGATCGTAACTTTTTCATTTTTTCTTCCCACCTTTTTGTCCCTGATGCCACTCATTTTTAATTCTTTGTTAATTCTAATAATATTATAAATTCAAAGTGTAAAAACATTTTCCAGAAGTCAGGATCAAAACGGATCATAAAATGCCTTTGCATATAGGTGGATTATAATCTAGAGAGTAACACGGCTAATTTTTATTTACATTAATCAAATATTTTTCTTAATAATTCCAAATTTCCCTTTTTTCATTGAGAATCAACGGACATTTTCTAATAAAATTTAACAGTTTTGCTTTATTGTTGTAAATAATTCAAAAGCCTTAATAATAATTTGCCTATTTTTAGTTGAATGATTATCACGTGAAACATGAAACTGAAGAAACTGAAATAGTTGTGGGAAAAAAATGACATTTTCAAGCAGATTTTTGTTTTAATTCCTACTATTATCTCACAGTCTCCCTATAATTATTTGTTTATTTATATATTTATCTTGTTCAAATTTTCAATCGTTAATAAAATATCCATTTTTCATCCTATCAAGTTGAAATAATTTTTTTTTAAATTGTGCTGGATGACAATTGATGTTAATACAGTTTTTTCAAATATTAATTAATTAATTTCAGTTTTGCATGGGAAAGAAAATGGCGGCCATTGGTTGTTGAAGATCAATTACTTTCAATAAGGGGTTACATAGGGGGACCTTGTTCTCTCGCCAAATACCGCCAAGTTTGTCGCCACATTTGGCGGCCAAAATGAGTCACCAAAAGTGACGCCAACTTGACGATATCTCTAATATTTCGCCAAATTCCCGTAGACTTCCATTGTAAGCCTACTTGCTTATAGAAAATCAACAAATTGAGATATTTTAATGCAACAAAAACTAATATTAGTTTAAGGGATTATATTAATTTTTTCTTTGATGACCTAAATAGGAATTGACTTTAAAAGCAAAATTTTTATATTAATTGTTAAGTTCAGATTGTGATTTTTTGACCAAACTACAACAGCCTGCATTACTGCACTGGTGAAACATTTTGAATTATACATAGGTAAATTGCATCATAAATTGTGATGCGATATCGCGCAAACCAAATCCTGATGATGATACCCTCCATTAGTTATTAAAAATAATTGCAGTAGTTATTAAACTGTAGTAGATATTAAAAAAAATTGACATATTAAACAAAAACCTAATTTGCAGAACAAATTAAAAAGTCCTTCCGGCCAGTGCCGGGAGGAAGAGGTAGCTTTCATAATCCTTATTTTAAAAAAGCCAACTTATATCATGCAAACACACGAAGCTCAATTTAGTGGAAACCGAATATAGGAGATTCAATACTAATTTTTATCAATATAATGAATGAGAATTTCGCGAAATTAGTCAGCTTTATCCAAGCTGCTTTTCTTTAAAGTAACTTATATTTGGCTGCTAAATTCGGCAATTTCTTAAAGTGCCTGTCATTTTAAGACAACATGGTGGATGAGGCTAAGCAGTGAACTTGGTCGAGACCTTAGTAATTGCTGTGCACATGCTCACTCACATCGGAATCGGTTAATATATAGGAGTGCTGTCGCATGCAAAAAATCAGATTTTTCAAAATGTCACCCACAATAGAAATTGAAACTGCTATATCTGAGCCATTTTTTAAGGTAAAGACAAACAAAAAATGCTCCTGAATCCTTATATCAAGATCAAATACTTAAGAAAGAAACCTTTTTTCAATTTCTAATTTTTTTGCACCTCACTTTAAATATATATATTTTTTTAATTTAATGGCCGCCATTTTGAAACAAGATGGCTGATTAATCTGGCCAGCGAACTTGGTCGAGATGTTGATGTATACTATCCACATGCCTTCTTACATCGAAATAGGCGAATACGTGTGTTATCGCGTGACAAATACAAGATCTTTTCAAAATGTTAGCCATGCTAGAAATTCAAAGTGCTATAAATCAACCATTTTTTAAGATATCAACAAAAGAACAAATTTTCAGAAACAAAAACTGCTCTGGAATCTTTGTATCAAGGCCAAACACATAAAAAAAATCTTTTCCATTTTTCAATTTTTTAATACCTCATTTTGAATTTTAAATTTAATTTTTTTTAAATGGCAACCCTTTTGAAACAAGATGGCGAATGAAGCTGGCCAACGAACTCGGTCGAGACATTGGTATGTACTATGTACAGACCAAGTTACATCCAAATAGGTTCATAAATACGCCTGTTATCGCGTGACAAAAATCAGGTCGTTTTAAAATGTCAGCCACAAGAGAAATTCAAAATGCTATTACTCAGCCATTTTTTTTTTAGATATAGACGAAAGAAAAACTGTTCCGGAATCTTTGTATTAAGGTCAAACACATACAAAAAAAAAAAAAATCTTTTTCATTTTCCAATTTTTTGGTATCTCATTTAATTTTTTTTATTTTTTAATTTTTTTAAATGGCCGCCATTTCGAAACAAGATGGCGGATGAAGCTGGCCAACGAACTCGGTCGAGATATTTGTATGTACTATGTACACACCAAGGTACATCCAAGTCGGTTCATAAATACTCCTGTTATTACGTGAGAAAAATCAGGACGTTTCAAAATGTCAGCCACGCTAGAAATTCAAAATGCTATAACTCAGCCATTTTTTAAGATATAGACGAAACAAACACTGCTCGAAATCTTTGTATAAAGGTCAAATATATAAGAAAAGAATATTTTTCCATTTTCAATTTTTTCGTACCAGATTTCAAATTTTAAATTTTTTTAAAAATTTTAAATGGCCGCCATTTTGTTTCAAAATGGCGGATGAAGCTGGCCAAAGAACTCGGTCGAGAGATTGGTATGTACTATGTACACACCGAATTACATCCAAATCGGTTCATAAATACGCCTTTTATCGCGTGACAAATTTCAGGACGTTTCAAAATGTCAGCCACGCTAGAAATTCAAAATGCTATAACTCAGCCATTTTTGAAGATATAGACGAAACAAAAACTGCTCCGGAATCTTTGTATAAAGGTCAAATACATAAGAAAAAATATTTTTCCATTTTTAATTTTTTGGTACCACATTTCAAGTTTTAATTTTTTTAAAAAATTTTAAATGGCCGCCATTTTGAAACAAAACGGCGGATGAAGCTGGCCAACGAACTCGGTCGAGACATTGGTATGTACTATGTACACACCGAATTACATCGAAATCGGTTCATAATTACGGGAGTTACAGTGTGACATAGGTCAGATATATATATATCAATTTTGAACGGAGGGTGGTTTCGGGGTCTGGGGGTCATGATCGATGAAAATATACCAAAATTTTTTGAAATCGCTTTACTCCGAACGGCTGCAATAGGTAGCTTTTTTGTAAAGAAAGCTACCTAAAAAACAAAATTTATTTCCTAAATTGTTTAAGCCCGAGAAGGGGCAGATATTAAGATATTTAATTCAATTCGTTCTACATTTATTGTTAAATTTTTATAACAAATAAGCTAAACCAACTGAACATTAAAAAATAAAAATGAAATTCATACAACATAATGCTTTAAACACCTATATACTTAGATTCCGTTCAAATGAAATTGAAATAAATCTTAGACTTTTTGCATTTTTAAGTTGTAAATATTTGTACTGCATATTTTGCATTATGTTTATGACGATTGTACATAATATGATAAGGTACATGCAAAATACAAAACTTTAAAAAAAGTCTAAGATTTATTTCAATTTCATTTGAACGGAATCTAAGTATATAGGTGTTTAAAGCATTATATTGTATGAATTTGATTTTTATCTTTTAATGTTCAATTGGTTTAGCTTATTTGTTATAAAAATTTAACATTAAATGTAGAACGAATTGAATGAAATATCTTAATATCTGCCCCTTCTCGGGCTTAAACAATTTAGAAAATAAATGTTGTTTTTTTAATTTGTTCTGCAAATTAGGTTTTTGTTTAATTGTATATGTATATCTACTTTTTATTCGATTGAACGACCACCTAAATAACTAATATACCGTTAAAAAGCTAATAAACTAATGAATATATTACTTCTAATAAGAAATAAAATGTACTTAAAAAGTTTTTCCTGAAATTTTCCAAACACGAAAAAGAAATATTTATTGAAAAAGAGCGACTGGTTCTTAGGTGCACTCTGCATTGATTACGTTGTTAAGTATTTTATGATTATTTTGCTTGTTGGCAGCATTTTACCAAATATAAACTTTAGTACCATATATAACTAAATCACTGTATAATGCTCAAGATCTTAAAATTACAATTTGTCCATGAACGTTTATAACCAAATAGAAAGGTACTAAATGCAAAACTAATTACACAATATTTTTCATAAAATCTGATATTGCAATACATATCTTCAGAGGATGCCTTGCTATAATCCGAAATCAGAATTCTATCCACGTATGTAAGAAATAATGAAGATATTTTAACAAATTTGATTTCATTATCTTTATGTGTCAATTCATGAAATAATAAAAAAGTACTGAAAACGGCAAATTTGCCTTAACATCCCATAACTATAATTGTATACATACTTTGATACTGATGAAATTACGGTATATTTTAAGCATGATTTTTGAATTGCAAACTTCCATTATTACGAATATGTTATGCATTTCATACAAAAAGATGTATGCGGCAGAAAGATTCCTATGCTATTTCTATTCCGATTCCAAAAGCTATGCTATTGTTAAAGTTAAGATTTTTTGTTACCTAAAATAGTTTTAAAGAATATGTGGATTTGGAGCCATCATTGCATGAAATTACGTTTACAAAAAGTAACAATTCGCAAAAATTATGTTTGAAAATATAACTAATCTAATCTAATGAAACACCACCATGTTTTCCAAGAAATATCACCGGATCATATAACATTTTTTTTTCTCTAATATACGCAACAGGTCTTATTTCGAGGGGATGTCTTATGTTACATGCTTAGCAATTTACATTTATGTCGATCTATGATTTTGATTATTCATATACCGGTGAAAAAAAACTGTTGTTACACATAGATTTTAATTCTTAAAACTTATATATTTTTATATTTCAATCACAATGATGTCATTTTGAAACAATTTTAATTAAGCACTAAATTGAAAAAAAAATCAGGACAATGTATCAGTAGTGTTAGCGGAATAATTTATGATTAAAAGAATAAGTCATTTCAACGGAGACATAATTTTATTTTCGTTGTACGAAAAAATATTAGCTTATGACAATGCATTTTACGAGTGCAATCTTTCCACTCATTGAAATTAACCTCCTAAATCTTTAAAGGGAATTTTAGTTACATAATTTTTGATTTCGTTGCTATAGTTAGATTGAGGCTCTCAGCTCCACCGAAGGACATTTTATCATACATAAAGTGAGAAGATTAAACTTTCTGCCGATATTTAAGAAATAAAGGGGAAAGTTAAATTGCACAAATTGTAAGTATGTGTATACAAAATGGTACATAAAACTATTTCGGACATTCAAAAGATCCATCATCAGTGCAAAGTTTAAAATTAATGTTCGAACAATAAGACAAACAACTCAGATTTTTATTCATATGCTAAATAATACACAATGTTCAAAATTACCTATGATGTTATAAAATATGCATGACATTTAAATGTTTAAAACGTAGTTAAAAAAACTTCTCGACAGTTTTGGATAAAAACACTTAGCCATTCTCAAGGGATAATAAGAATGAAATGTCGAAGGCTCGAATTCCAACCAAAAGAGAATGCATGGAAAACATGAAAGACAAATGGGGCAAAGAAGAGAAACATTGGGATAATTATAACTACAGGTGCAACCTTCTGAAACAGCGGAAGAAAAAGAGAGGACCTATAAATACCAAAAACTGTCCTTGAACTGAATAATTAATGACGTGTTAAAAATGTCTCACTAAATGAAACCAAATAATTTGAATGCTGCAAGAAAGTTATTATTACAAACATCATTCTGTTGCGTGATGATCTCAGTCGACTCTCTAATTAGATCTTTGTAAGGCCTATACTGACGGGAAATAATTCTTGCACTGATGAATTCAATACTGTTAATTTTGTTATCGGCGTATAGCATAGAGAGAGCTGTTGTTTCTGTTTATGTTTAAGAAAAAAAAAATTAAAGCACATAAATATGCAATCGAGAAAGACGTAGCTCACAGCTTTATATATATATATATATATTAGGGGGGTCTTCCCCCTGCAAGCTACGCTCGCCAACCCCCGCTCAGACACCACAGAATCTAAAATCACGCTAATTTTATCGGATAATGAAAAAACCTATAGCGATTTCCCTGTAAACGGGTTTCCATTCAACTCCCTTTGATTGCGAAAATTTAAGGCCGAATCAGTTGCTGTTAAGACATCCAATGGTTGTTTTCGTGTTTGATTAAAGAAGATCAGTTAAACATTTGAAAAGAAGCTAAAATAAAATGAATTAAGTAAACAGAATCTTTGTAGTCCAGTATTTTTTACCAGCGTTATAAAACGATTGATATAATACAATTTACTACAATCACTTCAATTTACTGCTTTAACCTCTTCAAGCGCGGTGGTTCATTTTTGGACCACTTAATTTTAATTCTTTAATGCCACATTGGCACCAGAATATTGGAATGAAAAGTTTTCTTTTATTAAGTAAATGAACAAAAGCATTTTCGTATTTCGAACTTTGTAAATTCCGGTGCCATTCACTGATTTCAACATTTTACGAATAGAAGTGTCCTGCCCTTGAAAGGGTTAAACGCATATTAATGTATTTATTACTTTAAAGTTTCCTTACTCTTTTAATATTCACGTGTAAATACAATTTTCAAGACATAATTTTCAATATTTTCCTGCTTTTAACACGTACTCATTTAATAGTAATTTTAAAGTTTTTTTTCTGTTTTTAATAGCCATGTGTAAATAAATTTGTAATCGTTAGGAAAAATTATTCTATATGCTGTTTTTAGAATTGAAAACAATTTCTATAATAATAGCCTAAGTCATGTGACTATCATCAACAGTTCCTACTCTTTTCATAAGAAAGGTTTTCATTTTCATTAAAGAATCAAAGTTATTTTTTCGAATAAAACTACATAAAAGTTGCCATGATCGCAAAGAATTCTTGGTACTTTTATGTTAGCCGGGTTCAAATCTCGACAATAGCTTTTTTTGGTACTTTTCCGTTATACGGACACCATGCCAAAATGTATGCTAATGCACCAATTATTTCAACCATGATCGTGAAAAAGATTTTTGGTACTACTTAGTTATCCCGTCGACCAAAAATCTATCCCCAAACTATAAGATTAAATGCCAATAATGGTTGATAATAAATGTCACATTTACTTGACTGTAAGGAGGTTACATGTGTTTAAGCCATCAAGTGATTTTTATTTCGACGCTTTACTTGTATTTGCATTTTTATACCAATTTATTTGTTCTTTCGTTATTTAAAATAAAAATTACGTCAACTCGTATAATTTTGCGAGTGGTTTGGCGATTTATATAATTTGGCGATATTGGTCGTTTGCTTTTAATTTGAAATTAAATGTCATGATTTCTTGCATTACTTAATATTTAACACAGATGTCATATAATCACCGGGTTTGGCGTGATATTTTTTACGACAATTTGGCGAAAACCTTGTTTTCGAATGACAGTTACATTATTTATTTTAAATTATTTTCTATTGTTTTTAAAATGAAATAACAGTAAATAAAAAATAATAATTAATAACTATAGAACAAAGCAATTTGTAACTTTTTTTTTCAATAAAAATAAAATAAATGTAAATAAACATTTATTAATGAATAAGCAACAATAGCCGGGTTACCATGTCAGGCAAAATAACGCCATTTTGGCGCCAATTAGGTACCCCTGTGCGTATATGACATCTGCGCCTAATATTTCAATATTTTTCTTTTCGTTCTCAAAAAAAGAGAAAGAAGTGAAAGCCATTAATTTTAAAGGTTTCAGTTTTAAAGGAGTGTTTTGTATTAAATAAAATGATAACGAAATACACAAAAAGGAATTTTTCTAAGGAGATTTAAGGGAGGCCAAACTGGATTTAATGGAGACCAAACTGGTCGCCATATTAATTTAAAATTGTAACCTTTTCTGAAATTTGAAAAAAAAAATCTGTTATGATTGAATTTTGAGTTGCCATCATTAGAAAAAAGTATTTAAAAATAGAAAAAAAATAATATTTAGAAAACTAATTCGAATTTAAAAATTCTATTACCAGTTTTGAGATCTGTGGATCAATACGGATTTTTGGTGTTAATTTCATCGCAAAGTATTCCATATTTCAGGAGAAATCGCCGTGAAACATAATCAGTTGTTTAATCAGCCGTTTCATAGAATCGTTTCATAAATTCGTTTCAGTTCAGTCGTTTCATAAATTCGTTTCAGTTCAGTCGTTTCATTAGGATTTTATATATATAGGGTAGATATATTAAAATTAATGTTTAAACATATAAATATACGAGCAAGAGAGACGTAGCTCAGAACTAGCTGTCAGTGGCAAAAAAGGATGCAAACTCACTGCAAATCACTGCAAAATATGACGTAAAACTTGATTTTTATATCCGTGATGTGCAAGAAGATTTGCCAGGTATTTTTGTATATATACGACAAAATGCCTAATTATCAACGTGTTCTTTCATTAAGGTGTTGACAAGATGTTTTGGTTACAATAAGGCATTGTTATTCTTAAGGTATCTGTTGGAAAAAAAGTCTTTGATTTCAAGAGTTTGATCGTAATTAGTCTCAATTGAAAACCTATCAAACTTAGGTGAAATTCACTATTCCTGTCTGCATCAAACAAGTCACAAATTACTTAGTTTGCCAAGTGTTAAAAAAGGCTTTCAAAGATGCATAATCTGAAAACAATATATTAAAATAAAACATTTGTTGAACACAGGACGATATTTCGTAGTACTAAAAGATATATATTTTTTTTTATTATATTTCTTGGTTACTTTTCTTTTGAGATTTAAAGATAAATGTAGATGATATACGCAATACTTATGCTACATGGAAATTAAAAGTACAATATAATTTTAAATATAGGAAAAGAAAATACTGAACCATGTCTAACCTCTTTACCCCCAGCAAGAATAGGGAAACATTGTTGGTACTACCACACTTCATATTTGGGGCTGTCGTTGAAGTGCATCGATGTTATTGAAAACTTTATAACATTTTACGCATTGTATAATAACAGAGACTCCTAAACTTTTTAATAAACAAAAAAAAAAAAAAAATCCCAAATTTATTTTTTTAATCAAAATTATATTAGATCTCTCATATCACCTCAATGTGATAAAAATATATATAGTATAGTAAACCTCATTCAAAATTGGAAAATCAAGAATACAGACAATATACTTTCGAGAGTAGTTAATAAGAAATTTTAATTAAAATCCATTAAAAAATGTAGAAATAAATGAACCATAACTGCTTACAGGCGCATACATAAGCAACTGTAAATAGTAAAATTACATTTATTTTTACTTTTTTCTATAGATTTTAATTATTTAAGCAAAAATAATTTAACACTCTTTTTTTTTAATTTTTTATTGATTTATTTTTAATTGGTTTATAAATTGCAATTAGATAGATGTTAGCTGGCTTTTATCATAAAAGTTCACTTTACGCTATAATCGACTAATTAAAAAAATCATGATGCATGAATACTTCTAACTGAGGAATTTCTCTTAAATCTTATAATAATATTTAATTAACATGGAGCCACGGGCAGAATTTACAGTAAGATAAGTTTAAAACTTTGCACTATTTTTTCTTTGTTTGTTTGTTTTTGACTGTAATGTTGCATGAGTCTGATTTCTGCAAAATGTATTCAAGTTTCAAAAATAACATGTACTCCGCAATATTTTAAAAACGCTCAAACGTTTAGCATGTTTAAGTTTTATTTTTTGAAATGCATCGGAACAAGGATTTTCATATGAATATTTCATATTTTTCAAGAAGTTTTTCATATTTTTCAAGAAATTCATGATCTCGCTTCCAGATGATTTTTGCTTTATAGAATCAACTGTTTTTTTAATTCTTAATCAGGGGAAAAAAAACTTCGAAATGTTAAAAATAAAATATGCTGGTTCAAATATTTGTGAATGAAATTACTAACAGTACTCCATGCCTTTAGTATGTTTAATTAATAAAGTATCTAGAATGTTTCAGTAAATGCTATTGAAAGGATGAAAACTGAGTTATTTATTTTTGCACAGAAACAGCAATTTGTAAGATCTCTCTTTAACGCTTGAAGATGCATATGTAAAGCATTCTCTAAGATATTTGAAAATACTTTTGTTTTCGAACTATGTTTATTTGATGTGTTTTTACGTTTTATTTTCCGTATGATACACAAGGAAGATTTTTATATGCTAGAGAAATCAGGAAGTTGCTTTCAGATATTTTTCGTTTTCATTGAAAAATAAATCAAAAGTTATTATTGTGATTCACGACAACCATTATCCCAAAAATTTAGAAAGTGAGTTTATTTCGGTGCAATAACTTTGTAATAAATATTTTTTAAAGTACTCATTGCAAGTAATATATTTAATGAATAAAATATGTAAAATACTTCAGTAATTGCTTTTGAAAGGATTTTTGAAAGATTACATAATGCCGTGACGATGGATAAATAAAACTTATTTTACGCTTTATTCTGCATTTTATGCTTCATAGTTTTCTGCAATTTATACAAATGCAAGCTATGTTAAATAACTATTATGATTGAGCTTTGTGCAGCAAAATAGAAATGTAAAAATATCAACTTTAAAAGCATCAATAAATTTTAATTATAAGCATACCGGTTTCAGTTGCGTATAACACCCTGTCCTCAGTTTTAAGGATGACTGAAATTTGCTCACATATATAGAGGAGATTTTGATTCAAGTTAAAGTTTAATTGACCAAAAAGAACACAGATGATTGCAGGTAGCAACCAATAAGAAAATAGATGGAACCGAAGTATTCAGAAATTGCTTTAAAAAAAAAAAAAAAAAAAAGAAAATAGGTTTTTATGTAATACTTACAAGGATCTGATAATGTTGGAAACATTAAAATTCGCTATTCCATATTTCCCCTATTGATGAATTTGCTATTGCCGATTAACGGACTGTTGGGAATATTACATAAAGACCACTTTTTCTTTCTTTCTTTTTTAAAGCAAATTCTCTCTACTTCGGTTCCATTTCGCATCTAGATTACTATTGGTTGCAACCTGCCATCCTCTGTTTACCTATTGGTCGAGTTTTTAAGATTGATATATTTACATTTCTATCAAAGTATGTTTAGTTACTGTATTTTTACATTTTATTTCTTGTAACACGCGAAAGGAAGTGTTTCATGTGATGCGGAAACCACGAATTTGCATTCAGATGTTTTTTCTTAATTTTATGATTAAAATGGATCAAATGTTATTAGTCTGAATCAGAAAAACTATTGTCCGTATGATTTGAAAGTGACCTTATTTTGGTACAAATGATTGTGTAATAAAATTATTAAAACTACTGTATGCGTTTACTATATTAAAGGAATAAGATATCTGGAATATTTTAGAAAATGCCGACTGTAATATTTTAAAAAATATTATTCTTATTTTAGTAGTACTTTTTAAATGTAAATAATTTATATTTTATTAATAAAAATTACTTACATATTAAATTATTTTAAAATTAAATTTATTTTATTTTTTTAGGATTAATATTAGGACTTGAGTTTCACAACTGGTCTTATACCCAATCGCGCCCGTCGGCCTAATCGTTCGGAGTTTTCGTGGTTTTCTTCGAACCGTGGATTTTCCCTGCGCAAATACGGATTAGGTTCCCTTAGAAAGACCCCCACGGAGGGCACTTCCCCCCGGGCCTATATCCCTCGTGAAGATAATCGGCCGTTAAAAATCAACCCAACCCACAACTGGTCTTATAAAAAAAAATGTGTTTTATCTACAAAGTCTATTATACTGGTAAACATGTAACGAAAAATAACTGCAATCTCTAAAAATAAAAATATATATATATATTGGTTTACAATGAAAACAAAAGGACATAGAGGTTTTTCGCGATCTTCCGAAATTTTATTTTTTTTGGATAAGATGAGTTTTGAAACCCATATCCTCATATATTGAATCTCTAAGTGAAAACTGTTGAAAGTAAGAAAAACAATAATTTGGAATAAATAAAGAAATTAAGTCTTTCGTACTTGAATATTTTTATCATTATTACTTACCCTACTTAATACATGCACTCTAAAAAATAATTTACTTAAAAATGAGAGCTTCCATGTACTCGTATTTTTTTAAAGTACAAGTATTTCAAAAAGAAGTACATTGTTAAAAATAATCTACTTAAAAATGAGCATTTCTATGTACTCGTATTTTTTAAATACAATTACTTCAAAAAGGAGCATTAATCTACTTATAAATGAAAATTTCTTTGTACTCGATTTTTTTAAGTACAATTCATTCACAAACGAGTACATGATATTTTGAAGTTGTGTATACTTATAATTGATTTATAAATGTATGCAAAAAGGAATACATATATTTTGTATTTTAAAGCCTTAATATTCATATTTAAATCCTATGTGCTCAAAAATATGAGTTTTCTGATAAACCCTTTTCTTATACCGGATTGACAGTAGGGATTTCCAAGCTTTTATTTAAAGATTTGTCTATCTTTGTTATAATTTTTAATTTATAATATACACTTTTCAAATTTATTTACAATTTTATTAGCAATGTTAAAGCAGAAATATTTGTTTAAAAATTGTTTTATTAGAAATTAGAATATTTAAGAAACGGAAAATTCATCTATGTTGTTAGCGATCGTCCGTTGCTGATTCATAAAAGGTGTCATTTGGAGGCAGCTGGTAACTGCTCTTATAGCACAGTCAGCACAATATTGATATCCCACCTAGAGTACTCGGGTTCAAATCACGGGGCGTCACATACACGAAATTTCAAGAATTAACATAACAAATTCGTTGTCCTTTACTCCAAAAATTGTAGTTCTTCGCAATTAAAAATGGTGATTTGTCGGTTCTCTGCAATTTCGCTTTTTTTTTCCTTAGAGTGTATGTGTGTTTCGATATATACTTATTTTCGAGTTCCTGTATGTACTCAAAGAAATGAGTACATGCGTTTTTCAAATTTAAGAGTTAAGTACTCGGAGCTATTTTAAGATAGGAAAGTGCTCAATAATTAGTACAATTTACTTATTTTTAAGAATAGTGTTTTAACAGTGTGTATTTTAAAAACTTTGTAAAATAGATATCTTTGTATAATTTATTATATGATTTCCCATAAGATACATCACATAAATTACGACTATTTTCGTAAATTGTTTTAGAATTATTCGGCCAGAATTACATTAATATGTTGAAGATATTTTATTCTGAGATTTACCAGAGAAAAGTTTTATTAATCAACTGCAAAGAACTGAAGATCGAATTAAGCACAATAATTTCCATAATGTGTAACATATTTTATTCTAGAATAATTTTATTTGATTATTACAAAGCCTAAAATTTCAATCACTAAAAGAAGAAACTTAACTAATATTTGTATTTCGAAGGAGAATGTAATGAGGAACCAGTTTAAACTTGGGTTTTTTTACTTCGAGAAAATGCTTTAATACTTAATAGTATTAAAGACATTTTTTCAAAGAGAATTCTATTATTCTTTAGCATTTTCTACTAAATTATCGGTGAAAGTAATCTAAATAAATGATAATCTTTATCTTCAATGAAGGGTGAGTTCGCGATAAGCATCAAGCTAAGGACCCAGTATAAATATTAAGTAATCGTAAAAAAATTGTTAAACAACAATAATTAAAGATAGAAAGTTTTTTCTTACCTTTCTGGTAAGCGAACGTAGAGTGCTTTTCTTCTCACGTTGATCACCTAGAAACATTCGATTAATTTTATTTTAAAAATTGTAAGTGATGATTTGAGACTTAGTCTTCATTGATGAGGAGAAGTGCAGATTAAAACAATTTAATATGATGCTAATTCTTGACTACATAAAGATGCACACACACACTATATAAAGAAGAATAAAATAAGATTAGTAATTAAAAACATGATATGGAATCCACGCAGTAGATGTAAGGTTTTTCTTTATAACAATAGAACAACGCACAGAACTTCGTGCGCTGTTGGCCTGACAACATCGGCCCTTTGAGTGAAGAGTAAAAGGAGCCCACACAAGTTAAAGCACAGTAAAATAGTCTGGAAACAATGAAACTGCATAACAAGCAATTATTTCACGAGTACAGCTCAGTCTTGAATTTTACGGTTCTAGATATCATAATTTTGTTTTTACCCGTATGTATCCTATAGCCCTTGCTCCTGAAATCATATCCCAACATTATTTCCTCGATGGCTTTCTCATCTAACTTATTCCTTTTAGGTTTGTCGATATAGGCAAATGCCTTACATCCGAATGTTTTAATGTTCGAGAGATCGGTTTTCTTTTATTCCAAAGTTCATAGGGTGTTATGTTATTTTCGTTAGCTTTTGTTAGTAGACGGTTAATGAGGTAGGTGGCGGACATGACAGCTTTCCCCCAGAATTATTTAGGTAACTTGGCGTCCGACAGCATGGTTCTAGCCATTTCAACTATCGTTCTATTCTTTCTCTCCGAGACGCCGTTCTGCGGGCTAGAATAGGGAACACTCAATTGACGCTCTATCCCATTTTCTATCAGGCAGTTTTCGAATTCATCACTGATATATTCTTTTGCATTATCGGATCTTATTGACATTTATTAACTTGCAAAATTTATTTTTTGTTAGCGCCATGTATTCCTTCAATTTGATAACGGCTTCCGATTTATGCGCGATTAAGTATGTTATTGTGTACCTGCTATAATCATCCGTGAATGTTATGAAGTACCTATTCCCTCCTATCGTTTCAGTTTGCATGGGGACACAAATATCGGATTGTGCAAGGGTACCGATTTCTTTGCTTCTGTTTGTGGCTACATTAGGGTAGAGCAGAGCCGAAAGTTTCCCTTAAATGCACTTGGTGCATCGCGTGTCATGTTTACAATTATTAATTGTTATCCCATCGGCTAATTTATGATTAACAAGGTATTCAATATCATCAAATTTTTTGTGTCCAAGTCTTCGGTGCCACATTGAAATACAGTTTTTATTGTTACAGAAAGTCTGAGTACTTATAGTATAGCCGTAATCATCTTCAGGGTTTAATACGTAAAGATTATCATTTAATGTAGCTGTCAAGATTATATTATCATCTTTGACAAATAAGCACGAATGTTTCTTGAAAATTACCTTTATGTTATTTTCAGTGGCCTTCTTAACTGACAATAAATTGCCTTTTAGTTCTGGGCAATATAATACGTCTTTTAGTGCAATGTAGTGGTTTTTGTCTGTTTATATTTTTACGTCGCCCATACCTTGCGAATTTAGCCTTTTTCCATTAGCGATTGTTATATTTCCAAAGTTCCCAGCTGTGAATGTAGCAAAATTTGTTTTTGCTGATGTAACATGCCTGGTACATCCTGAGTCGATGATGTATGTGTTTGAATCTGTTGTTTGTGTATGGTTAATTTTTACTGACTCAATTTCAAAATTATTTTCCACTGGGAAGAGAGGTATGATCGATTGGTTATCCTCATCCTCTATATTTGTTTTGCTGTTAAAGCAAACATTCGAGGAGTCGGTTTTGTTACCATTATTTTGGTTGTTGGGGTTTACCGAATTGGCTTTAAAGTTGGCGTTATTGTTAAATTTATTCCTGTTATAATTTTCATGTTTTTGGTAATTGTTTTTCTGTTTATTTTTCAATTTGTAACATTCTGAACGAACGTGTCCATCTCGTTGACAGAAATTGCAATAATTTTTGTCCCTTTATTTACAATTTTATATGATGTGTCCCTTGGACGTGTGCTGCTGTTTTTGTATTCAATTCGATGCGAATATTCGTCGATTAATTTGTTTTTAACAAAATCGAGATCTAAATCTTTTACATCTCTAGCCTCCATACTCGTTATGAGAGGAGCGTAAGACTGAGGCAAGCTGCAAAGCATAAGAGCTACTATGTGTGAATCATTTATGAGCTCTCCAATGGCAGCGAGTTTGTCGCGGATGGTTAAAATGTTATTTATATGTAAATTAAAGTCTCCGCCTTCGTTTAATCGTTGGGAATAGAGCTTTCTCAGCAGAAATAATTTAGATGATAAGTTTGCCCTTTGGTGGACATTTTTCAGTTTCTCCCATATGTCTTTTGGGGATGTAAGGTTTCTTACATGAACGATTTGTGTATTTTCAATGCACAAACAAATGATGGCTTTCGCCTTAGCAGCATTTTTTGTGTAAGTATCATCGGGTGAAGAAGGTGGGGATTCTGTTATATATTTGAATAAATCATCTTTAATTAATAAATTTTCTAATTTAAAACACCAATGATTATAATTATTATCGTTCAACTTTTCGACTGCTGTAATTTCTTTTGAGGCAGCCATAGCGTGTTATTCAAGTATTATAAATTCTTTGATAACAAATATATTTACTATAAGAAGTTTGTAACTTTCTTAATGTAATTTCTTAGAATATATACATAAATGTAAATAAAATGATCACTTATTCAAAATAATCAATCAGTATTCATAATAATAATACCTCTTTTTTTTTTAAACAGTACCAATATTTATTCATGCACATTTATTTTCATATATATATTTCAATATTTCATATCTTATATGTGCATCTTTTTCATATTATCACAATCAAATAAATAAATTTTTATTACTGGGTTTTTATTTATTTATTTATTTATTTTCCGCTTCTATTCAGTGCTCATGATCTTTTAAAATATCTGGGAAGGGTGAGTTCGCGATAAGCATCAAGCTAAGGACCCAGTATAAATATTAAGTAATCGTAAAAAAATTGTTAAACAACAATAATTAAAGATAGAAATTTTTTTCTTACCTTTCTGGTAAGCGAACGTAGAGTGCTTTTCTTCTCACGTCGTTCACCTAGAAACATTCGATTAATTTTATTTTAAAAAGTCCTTCCGGCCAGTGCCGGGAGGAAGAGGTAGCTTTCAAATTCCTTATTTTAAAAAAGCCAACTTATATTATTCAAACACACGAAGCTCAATTTAGTGTAAACCGAATATAGGAGATTCAACACTAATTTTTATCAATACTAAATCATTATGAATGAGAATTTCGCGCAATTAGTCAGCTTTATCCAAGTTGCTTTTATTTAAAGTAACTTATATTTGGCTGAGATGTTGCTGTATACTATCCACATGCCTTCTTACATGGAAATAGGCGAATACGTGTATCAAGGCCAAACACATAAAAAAATCTTTTTCATTTTCCAATTTTTAATACCTCATTTTAAATTTTAAATTAATTTTTTTTAATGGCAACCCTTTTGAAACAAGATGGCGAATGAAGATGGCCAACGAACTCGGTCGAGACACTGGTATGTACTATGTACAGACCAAGTAACATCCAAAGCGGTTCATAAATACGCTTGTTATCGCGTGACAAAAATCAGGTCGTTTTAAAATGTCAGCCACAATAGAAATTCAAAATGCTATAACTCAGCCATTTTTTTAGATATAGACGAAACAAAAACTGTTCCGGAATCTTTGTATTAAGGTCAAACACATACAAAAAAAAATCTTTTTCTTTTTCCAATTTTTTGGTATCTCATTTTAAGTTTTAAATTTTTTTAAATTGCCGCCATTTTGAAACAAGATGGCGGATGAAGCTGGCCAACGAACTCGGTCGAGATATTTGTATGTACTATGTACACACCAAGGTACATCCAAATCGGTTCATAAATACGCCTGTTATCACGTGACAAATAAAAGGACGTTTCAAAATGTCAGCCACGCTAGAAATTCAAAATGCTATAACTCAGCCATTTCTTAAGATATAGACGAAACAAAAACTGCTCCGAAATCTTTGTATAAAGGTCAAATACATAAGAAAAAATATTTTTCCATTTTCAATTTTTTGGTACCACATTTCAATTTTTAAATTTTTAAAAAAAATTTAAATGGCCGCCATTTTGAAACAAAATGGCGGATGAAGCTGGCCAACGAACTCGGTCGAGAGATTGGTATGTACTATGAACACACTGAATTACATCCAAATCGGTTCATAAATACGCCTTTTATCGCGTGACAAATTTCAGGACGTTTCAAAATGTCAGCCACGCTAGAAATTCAAAATGCTATAACTCAGCCATTTTTTAAGATATAGACGAAACAAAAACTGCTTCGGAATATTTGTATAAAGATCAAATACATAAGAAAAAAATATTTTTCCATTTTTAATTTTTTGGTACCACATTTCAAGTTTTAAAATTTTTTAAAAATTTTAAATGGCCGCCATTTTGAAACAAAATGGCGGATGAAGCTGGTCAACGAACTCGGTCGAGACATTGGTATGTACTATGTACACACCAAATTTCATCGAAATCGGTTCATAATTACGGGAGTTACAGTGTGACATAGGTCAGATATATATATATATATATATATATATATATATCAATTTTGAACGGAGGGTGGTTTCGGGGTCTGGGGGTCATGATCGATGAAAATATACCAAAATTTTTTGAAATCGCTTTCCTCCGAACGGCTGCAATAGGTAGCTTTTTTGTAAAGAAAGCTACCTAAAATTGTAAGTGATGATTTGAGACTTAGTCTCCATTGATGAGGAGAAGTGCAGATTAAAACAATTTAATATGATGCTAATTCTTGACTACATAAAGATGCACACACATACTATATAAAGAAGAATAAAATAAGATTAGTAATTAAAAACATGATATGGAATCCACGCAGGAGATGTAGGGTTTTTCTTTATAACCATAGAACAACGCACAGAAATTCGTGCGCTGTTGGCCTGACAACACCGGCCCTTCGAGTGAAGAGTAAAAGGGGCCCACACAAGTTAAAGCACAGTAAAATAGTCTGGAAACAATGAAACTGCATAACCAGAAATTATTTCACGAGAACAGTTCAGTCTTGATTAAAAGAGTCTAGAGAGTCAGAAAGACTTCTTTTGGTGCTGCCATCTGTTGCCACAACACCAAAATATAAGTGTCCAACGTAAAAGTCCGTTACTTTGTAATCTTACGAAAAGTCACTCGTTTAGTGTCTCCATCTATCAGCATATCTCACAAACGAAATGTAGTGTCACAAGTAAAGTCATGTTGCATAATGCCACAGTAAATTATCTTGTTACAAGCGAGGAGATGTTTGACGTAAAACATTCATATGCCGAGACGTTTTCCAACAGTTTTTCAACATTCTGTGGATAAGACAGCTTTACGATCTTAATCCTCGAATGAATGCAAAACTCTAAATTGGTTATTCCATAAAAGAACGAAGGTATATGGATAGGTATTTTTTTTTTTCATTTTTACTTTGACGTTGATTATTTTCTATTGATTATATTTATTTATATGCATAAAATCTTTGTCTCTGTCAGTTAAGAGGTAAAAGTTAAAATTACAGGTTGCTGTTAAAAAAATATGCCCATATGTATACTGATACTAAAGAGATTTGTTTAAAATAATAGACGAGACATATTTATACTCTTTCACTAAATTATTTGGTAGATAGATATACAAAAAAGACGATCACATTCTCCGCTATTCAATTTTACTCTTATTTAAGATTGAGAAAGTTTCACGAGTTTAAGCTGCAAATTTTAAGTAATACACGATATTCTTAAAAAATATATAAGATCCACAATAATCGTTTTTTAGTTACGTTTTCCAACATGAAAAGTTGGAAAGTGTTTATGAAGCCACTTTGTCTGTCAGTTTTCTGTTTCAGTTTTGATATGCTTTTTTTAAGTGCCACCAATTTTTTGCACGTTATTTGCTGAGTATGAATTCTACAGATAAAAAAATATGGTTGTACAAAGTATGAATTTCCGCTTATGCACACAGTAATTGCTAAAGAGAAATTTTAAACTGTGTTATATATGTTACGGCCAATACCCGAAATTGGCCAAAACCTGAACTGGCCGACAACGCTTTAAACTGACTGGCCAATTCGGGAATTGGCCGCCCAATCCCCGAACTGGGGCCAGATGCGATCAGCCAGTTTGCGAAGTGACCATACGCGATCGGCCAGTTCGCGAAATCTGTATATAGAAACCAATTGTTACTTTTTATCTCTTTCTAACATAGTTGAAAGGGTTTATGAATTCAATTTGTCTGGCCGTCTGCCTGTTCATGCTCTAACTCGAGTAAAGACTCGGATTGACTTGTAATTGTTATATTATTTAGGTTTATAAATTAATTTCGGTATTGAAAGTGAAGTGTGTACTATTTTTGGTTAATTTACAGCGACACACAAAAGTATTTCTTTACAATATCATGAATGAGAAAAGTTTTCCCGGTGTATTTCAATGTTGTTACATTATCTCAATTATAATAAAATTAGTATGCATCATTAAGATGGACAACAAACTGTTAATTAAAGTACATGAAATAAGTAGCAATTATAGTTTGTTTACAGAGACACTCAAAAGTATTTCGTTACATTCCAGTGAATGGTGAAAGATCATTTTTAGTGCACTTAAATGATGTCACCCTATTTCAAACATAATAAAATTCACATGCTTCACACATGTGGGGAGCAATATGTTTTTTTTTTTTTTTTTTTTTTGAGTATTGATTAAGTAGCCATTATAGTTCATTTATAGGAACGCCCAAAAATATTCCGATAAAGAATTATGATATGAGAAAAAATCATTTATAGGGTATTTTAATTACGTTACACTACTTCAAACATAATGAAACTGTTATACGTTACTCATATGCTCTACAACATGTTTTCTATGGATTATTGACTAGGTAGAATTTGTCGTTTATTTACACAGTCATTCAAATAATTTGGTTATTGGATTGGCTATGAGCCATTATTGCTTGATGTGCGTTTTCAGCTGTGATAGGCTTTTAAGCTTTATTTGTAGTGTATTACCAGGTTTGTAGATCATATGCAGGGCTGCATGAAAGCTAAAAGAAACACATTACCTACTGTGGATACCCATTGCTGAACACTTCGTATATTGGCCAAAGCTTCCCGGCCACTTTGCGAATTGGCCGGCCAAAACCCGAGATACGCTGTTCATTTCATGTATTTCGGGTTTTGGCCAGGAATGTCGGCCAGTTCCCGAATTGGCCGGCCAATTCGCGTATTGGCCAAGCTCCGGGTTTTGGCCGTAACATATATATTTTCCGACTGAAATAATTTTTTGATAATATGTACAGGTTTTCACAAAAGAATTTGAATAGTTTAGAGGGTATAGACGGTAATTTGAAATTGGGTCTTCAAATGTGTAATGTGTTTTTAAGTGCTTAAATATTCCTTTTAGCCTTATTAAACTAGGGAGATTTGTTGCTATAGTCTATTATATGTTATATATGTTATATATATGTTATATATATGTATTTACATTTGAATTTTCTGAGTTGTTTAAATTTTAAAATTGTTTATTTTCTTCTTTCAAATGACTTGATTCCGTCAACTAAGATATAAAGTTTAAACTAATATTAAATTTATTATAAGAAAATACCTCTAGTTACTTTATTGAAGATAACTGATTTGTTTAAAATAATATGTAAGGAATGTTATTTTTTAAGATTTTTGTGAGTAGAATCTGGAAATACAACGTCTGTCTGCAATGTACTGTCGTTTGTTGTCAAAAGCAACGGATTGAATGTAAAATACGATATCCCGAAAAACGAAAAATCTACATCAATTAGCATTTATTATTTATTTTTATGTTGTTTCTCATTTCATGCTTTTCATGCAAATGATTTGTCTTTATCAGCAAATAAATTAAATTTTAAATTTTAAGCTTTGTAACATATTATTCAGAATCCGGGGTGAAACTATTTTAGTTACAAAATAAAGCTTGATAACTTTTGTATCAACTAATAAATTTAATATTTACAAAGTATTTAAATGCTATTATTTACAAAATAACGCAGTTAATTTAAAATATCGGCTTAACTCAGGTATGTCTTATCGGCAACAACTTTGTAAACATTCTTCTCATCTCGTAAAGTCTAATTTACTCAGCTTGTCAGTTCTTTTGAAAGAAAGGGAAAAAAAAGAAAAGGAGAGAAAATAGGATGGAGTGCGTATTGTTCGAGCGTTACACTCTCCCCCTCACACTGCATTACTGGTCCCTCAGATGCAGTGTGCATTTCCTAGGTGGATTCCTTCGGGATGCATTTTGGTGCCTAATATCGTCTATTGGTCTCGTGTTTTTTTATCCTTTCGTAAATATTTGCTGGCTGGGCGTCTGATGTTTCTGGCGACCTCGTCAGTTACTTCTTACAAAAATTTAAACACATAAATTTAGACAAATAAACAGATAAACATAAAACAAAATCTTATCACGTTATTCAGATGAGTTATCCCATGGCTTCATATATTCTGTAACTTGATCTCTATCTTTAAAATCAGAATACATATTTACCCTGTAATTTATTTCTCTATATTGATCTCTATCTTTAGAAGCTGTATACCTATTACCTCTAGAATTATAAGAATTGGAATAAGCATCTCTTTCACTATAAGCTCTTTTAAATCCATGATGAGAACTACTTCTACCGTCGTTATACCTTTGTTTTCCATAGTACCCATTATCAAGTCTGTAACTTCCAGACCTATAATCCAATTTGCAATTATCCTGATCATTAGTTCTAAGATCATTTTCATATCTCTTTTCAAATTTTCTAGACGAATCTGCAATTCGCTGTGCACTATTCCTGTGTGATGGTTGGGAATCTCTTTGCTCCTGATAGCTATCTCTACCTGATCGTCGGCCACCATAATTATAATTATTTTGAGCATGATAGTAGCCTCTATTTTTGTACCTAGGAGAAAATTTTGGATTATACTTTACTTTTGAAGTAAGTGAAGCACTTTCTAGCGTTTCAGATGCATCATTAGGTTCAACCATATCCGATGAACTAGTCACCAAACCTACACTTTCTGTCATATCTTGAGATATTAAAGAAACTTTAGTCTCAAAATTTTGAGGAATCTCTGATTCATCTTGGTAAGAATTCTCTGAACCAGTTTTCTCATAACTATTTTTATTGTAATTTCCATGGTTAAATGACTGTTTAACATATTTTTGGCCATATCTATTATTGCTTCTGTTAACAATTGGTCTATTAAATTTTCTGTTCTTACCCCTATAATCGAAATTCCCACGGCTATCTTTTACATAACCTTTTCTATCATGTGCAGGACTATCAATTTCATCAGATAAAATTATGCCCATCCGTGAGCCTGTATCATTATAATGTTTAACTTTAGGTGTAGCCTCTTCCCCTAGTTGGAAGCTACTAGTAAATTTTTCAAGCAGTTCACTCAACCTAACTTGTTGCTCTGAAGTGAGATGTCTACCTTCATCTTCTCTAAGAAAAACGGTATCTAATTCAACGGATTTTATCGCTAATTCACTGGGAGGTCTATATGTATCTTCAGCGAATCTATACTTCCATTTACATCTATCAGCAAAGAACCATTCTTGATTCACTATATCCAAAACAATTTTTGTTTTGCGTAAAAAATCGATTCCCAAAATTGTACGATTATTTCTGGCATTCGGCAGAGCATAAAGTGTTGTTTTAACGTCGCGACCTTCAATTTTAACACGAACTTCTGTTTTATAAACTTTGGTAGTGTTTTGTAGGCCATCCGCTAAGACTACGATCATTTGAGTTTTTTCAAACTTCACACTTTGGTCTTTTAATAAAGAATACAAAACTTCACCCGCAACGCAATGTGTTGCACCAGTGTCAGCACAAGCTGTGCCAGAGAGACCATTTATGCTTATTTTTACCAATAATGTTGGTGATGTTTTCATATTACATGTACGAAATTCTAGTGATACAAAGTGCACCGATACATTTTTCGGAGAACAGGTTGGACACTTGGATTTAATAACTCCCTGGTTTCCACAACCATAGCAACTTAACATTGGTTGATTTAAATTCGAAGGATAATTAATTTTATTTCTCTTGGGCTCCTTTTGAATGACAATTTTACCAAAATAATTTCTTTTAAAATCTAAAGGCGTTTTTTCAAAGCGATTAGAATTCCCGACCTCACTGATTTTATTTGATATCTTTATTTCTACTTTGTGTGACCTCAAATTATCATATAAATCTAACTTTTCACCTAATTCAACAGGATCTGTTAAATTCTCCCATTGGTCTAAATAATGTTCTTTGCAATCAGGGGAAACCTTTTTCTTTAACTGGTCAGCAATAATTAATTCCGATAATTTTTCAAAGGAATTTATGTTTAATTCGGATAGCCATCCCTCAAAATAGCTTCTAATTTCAAAATAATTTTCTTTCCAGCTAATATCGGTTCGCTTTGAATGTCGACTAAACAAAACTCTAAACCTTTCAGCAGTTAATTTGAACCTCTGCAACAATATATCTTTAATATAAGAATAATCCTAAAATTTTTCTTCCGGTTCACGCGCTATTAATTTACCGATTTCATTTGGAAGGACTCCAATTAAGTACGTTATCCATAGTTCTTTAGAAACCTTTAAAAGTTTCATTTGCCTCTCAAAAGTTATTAAAAATAAATTCCTATCATCCTTTTCCGGATTGAAATCGGGTAAAACCCTTTTCAAGTCAACGCGGATTGAAGAAGTTTCTAGAGGGTTGCTTTTATTTGCAACAACATCTCTTGTTCCTGCTTCTATCCTGAGCTTCTGTAGCTCAAATTCTCTTTCTTCGGCTAAACACTTCTCTTCCTCAAGAGTCTTTCTTTCTTCTACGATATTTTCAAAAAGTCCCTGTACAAAATCTACGTTATCTTTAAATGCCCCACTATTTACAATTTTTTCACGTAATTCGAGGACTTTATCATCGCTACTTATTTCTACTTTTAATTCTGAAGCTAATGTGATTAAATCAATTTTCTTACCCTTAGAAAGAAACGCCATCATTTGAACTAACTATGTTTTAGCTAAAATCAAACTTATTTCGTGTTACGAATAACTCTTAGCAAAATAATTTACTTTTACGTAATTTATAACATATATAGAACATAAATAACATGCAATATCTTTCAAAACTCAATATAATGACACCAACTATTTGCCCCTTTTTTATTTATTTATTTATTTATTTATTTATTTTTATACAATAATATCAATCAATTCTTCATATAATAATTAAAATAATGCAAAGCACACATTTATAATAATAACTTCAATAATAAAATAGCTCAGTGCAACTATAAAATGTATAAAATAAAGCAAACGATTTTTATTTTTCAATAATAATTATTAGATATATTTCTTTTATGAATGTCTTCATTTAATTCAGATACTAAAATACTTGAAGCTGCAGACGGTTTTTTCGTATTTAAATTCCAAGGAAAATATCATTCAGGTTGAATAGAATAATTCCAAAATATTTCGATTCTGGACGAATCAAATACAATTTTCAAAAATCTTCAGATTCCGGATGAATCAAAAGTACTTTTGCATAAATTTTTGTACTTTAGTATCTAAATTTTCTTATTAAAACAGTCTAACACAATTTAAAAATAATACTTATCTTCATACCTTGCTTATATTCGGGCCCGACGTTGGGGAGCCACTTCTATAACATATTATTCAGAATCCGGGGTGGAAACTATTTTAGTTACAAAATAAAACTTGATTATTTTTGTATCAACCAATATATTTAATATTTACAACGTATTTACATGTTATTATTTACAAAACTAGGGGCCTCGACCCCCTACGAGCTACGCTCGCCAACCCCCGTCCAGACACCGCAGACTCTAAATGCACGCTAATTTGATCGGCTTTAAAAAGATTTCGAAAGATTGAATTATAATTTAAAAAACAGTGGCGATCTCCCTATAAACGGATTTCTATTCATTTCTCTTTAATTGGGGAATTTTAACGCCAAATCCGCTGCGGTACTACTTGATTATCCCGTCGACCAATTTCGCCATATTATATAAATCGCCAAATTATACAAATTGACATAATTTTTATTTTAAATAACGAAAGAAGAAATAAATTAGTACAACATTAATAAAAATACAAATAAAACGTCGAAATAAAAATAACTTGATGACGTAGACACGTGTAACAACATTTCAAAATAAGCTAATATAAAAGGAATAAAGACGCTTGAAATCCCAGGCGTCTAGCGACAACAGCCGCCTCACGGCCCGTCTTTTCCAAGCATTACATTGGCTGTTCGGGAAAAGGCTTTTCTATTATCAGATTTCCAAGCATTTGATTGGATGTTACTGGCGACTCGCCTCGTTTCGGGCGTCAAAGTCTCTCCGACAGAAAAAGTTGCTCGCTCTCCAAGCGACTCCCCTGCAGCCATACGATAACATGGAGACGCCTGGAATCTGAAGCGACTTTGACCCCTCGTGTAATAACACCATTTGTAAACAGAGTCTTTGCTTCCTGGTATTTTTTAACAAAGCGAAAAGAAAGTTCTTTTAAATGAGACATTTTAAATTAATCGTTTTTAATCTGACGTAATTTTGACCAAGTTATTCTTTCTCTTTTAAATATTCACGTGAAAATACTGTTGTTAGAAAAGAAATATTATTTGCACTTTCCTAACAAAAATAGTTGAAAAGATCCTCTCAAAATATCAAATAAATGTCTAGCGCAATTTCTAAATTTAAGCTGTTTTGCAATATTATTTTGTGTTCATTTTATGTAATAACTATAATGTGACGTAAATATGACGTAATTTCTCCTGTTTAAGACTTCTAACGCATGTTAATGAATTTATTATTTTACAATACCCTTTCTCTTTTAATATTCACGTGCATACTTTTTATGACGTAATTTTTAATAAGTTCCTACTTTTTGTACATAATATTATTTAACTGTAAATCCAGATGATTTTTTTCTGTTTATAATAGTCACGTGTAAATAAATTTTTAATTTGAAGCAAACATTATTGTTTGCGCTGTTTATACATTTGGCAACAGTATAAATTAATACCATTTTCTAAAATAATGTACAAAATATCTCTAGAAATGCTGAAAATTTTAATTTAAAATAGAAATAAAACCTCAAAAAATGAGTCAAAAAAAAAAAAAAATTAATGCAATCTGCACTCCGTCAAATTCTAACGCATAAAATGATCTAAAAATTATTACACTGCCATGTATAGTTTTTGCTGCTATAAAACTTTTTTAGTGGAACGATTTTGTCCAACTTTAGCATTAAATATCTCTTAAAATAATTCTTCGATTTAAGAACTGTCTTCATCAGCGTGTTTATCAAACATTTCTGTATAAAACCAATGATTTTCATATTTTTGTATGCATTATTTTTCTTAATATTAACGAAGAAAGACCTCCGGTCACAAAAAATTCAAAACCGGCGGCGGCGGCGGCGGCGGCGGCGGCGGTGACAGCGGTAGTTACTTTTTTTTAGAATAGAGAGATAACTCACTTAATTTAAAATATCGGCTTAGCTCAGGCAGATGCCTTATCGGCAACCACTTTATAAACATTCTTCTCATCTCGTAAAGTCTAATTTACTCAGCTTGTCAGTTCTTTTGAAAGAAAAGAAAAAAAAAAGAAAAGGAGAGAAAATATGATGGACTGCGTATTGTTCGAGCGTTACAGCTTAAGTTTTTATTTGCTGTTAATTACGTTATTATATTTATTTATTATTTTTAAAACATTTCATTAAATAAAGATAAAAATGAATTTTTAGTCTCTTTTTCTAAATATTTTGTGAGAGGCATCTAGCTGGACAATTTTAGAGACAATTTCAGTCTTCAATACATTATCGTTCAACTTTGGAGCATGAGAAAATTTAATAAGATCATAAAAGTCTTCTCGAAAGTAAAGTACATTTTAAGAAAATTGAAAAAACCTACAAATAAAAATTTATCTGTTTATCTAAAATGATTGTGAGAGGTATCTGGTTAAGAGATAAATTCAGTCTTCAATATAATATCTTTAAACTTTTTTGATGAGAATACTCCATCCGATCACAAAGGATTAGAATATTTGGGGGCTGGCATTTCGGTCCATAGTGATTTTGGTCCAAAGCAATTTCGGTCTGTTGCACTGCACGATGCAATTTTGAGTGCATGAACAATGGGACATAATTTTACAGGATATGATGTCGGGTTTATTAACCAAAGCATTCTAAATATCGATATAGCTCGGATATAACGATCAGATAACAACAAACATTTATAACTTGGATTCAAATTGTAGCAGCCCGCACAGATTTCGTATGGTAAACGCAACAGTTTTAAAAAAGGAGGCAGGGACTCTGCCTTTTTTTTTTTTTTTTTTAATATAAACTCTCTATATATTTATGTATCATAAGAATAAAGTCTTGCCAAATTTCAACGCTTATAATTCGATTTGTAATTATTGTAGAACAATCTTATTTTGTATGGTAAAGTTATTCCTTATAAAACGGGGAGGGGAGCACTGTCGTTTTTTTAAACAGAAGCTCCCTAAATTTTAGTATAGTGGCATATAAATGGCCGATAATACCAAACACTTATAACTCGTATCCAGATAATAGCAACCCCTACAAATTCCGTATGCTAAACGTAATCATTTTAAGTGGGGGTGAAGGGATCTGTGATTTTTTTTACAGAAACCGCCGTAGCGTATCATAAATATAATGTTCTGACAACTTAAAACATTAATTATACCTCTTGTTGTAACTGTCGTAGAACACTCATATTTCTCTTATAAAAATAATGTTTATAAAGAAGGGACATTTTTTCTTTTTGTAACCGAATTCCCAAAAATTTTAGAATAGAGCGAATATAACAGCCCGATAACGACAAACGTAAATGGGATCCAAATTGTCGTAGCCTACAAAAATCTCGTGTTGAAACGTAATCGTTTTAAGAAGGGTGATTATTTTGGGAAATTTATTTTACAGAAGCTTTACATGTTTTAATGTATTACAAGTACAAGGGGGTGCAAACTTTAAATACCAAACAGCCGAAGCCAAAAAATTTTAGAATAGTGCGAATATAAAAGACCGATAACCACAATCATAACTCGGATCCAAACTGTAGTAGTCTACACAAATTTCTTATGGTAAACTTAATCATTTTTGAAAAAAGGCGTCTCCTTCGAATTTTTTTATCGGAGATTTCCTAAATTCACTGTATTACAAGTATCAAATGGTGACTGCTTTAAACACATATAATTCGAGCTGCAGTTATCGTAGAACACTCATATTTTGTATATAATTTTTTATTTGTTTTTTAGCCTTCCTCTAAACATTTTCTATTTTTAAGATTTGAACTGTTTCAAACAATTTTCCAGATTGCACTACGTAGATATAATTAGAAGTGCAATCATTTTATTTTTATATATTTATTTATACAAATATTCTATTACAGTTATTTATAATGATGTGATAAAAATAAAACATATTTACACAAGGGTGACATTTTTTAAATAATTAAATGTAACAGAGAAAAAATTTAAATTACATAATGAAATAATAAAACAAGCGTTGCTCTATTTCACGAGAAAATTATTTGCGATTTCTTATAATGTTATTTCATTGATCGGCTATTTCTGTAATATCAAAAAGTCCTTCCGGCCAGTGCCAGAGGAAGTGGTAGCTTTCATATTCCTTATTTTAAAAAAGCCTACTTATATTATTCAAACATACGAAGCTCAATTTAGTGGAAACCGAATATAAGAGATTCGATACTAATTTTTATCAATACTAAATCATTATGAATGTGAATTTCGCGAAATTATTCAGCTTTATCCAAGCTGCTTTTATTTAAAATAACTTATATTTGGCTGCCAAATTCGGCGATTTCTTAAAGTGCCTGCCATTTTAAGACAACATGGTGGATGAGGCTAACCAGTGAACTTGGTCGAGACCTTAGTAATTGCTGTGCACATGCTCACTCACATCGGAACCGGTTGATATATAAGAGTGCTGTCGCAGACAAAAAATCAATTTGTCAAAATGTCACCCACATTAGAAATTGAAACTGCTATATCTGAGCAATTTTTTAAGATAAAGGCAAACAAAAAATGCTTCTGAATCCTTATATCAAGGTCAAATAGTTAAGAAAGAAACCTTTTTCAATTTCTAATTTTTTTGCACCTCACTTTCAATATATATTTTTTTTAATTTGATGGCCGCCATTTTCAAACAAGATGGCTGATGAAGCTGGCCAGCGAACTTGGTCGAGATATTGATGTATACTATCCACATGCCTTCTTACATCGAAATAGGCGAATACGTGTGTTATCGCGTGACAAATACAAGATCGTTTCAAAGTGTTAGCCATGCTAGAAATTCAAAGTGTTAAATTCAACCATTTTTTAAGATATAAACAAAAGAATAAATTTTCAGAAACAAAAACTGCTCCAGAATCTTTGTATCAAGGCCAAACAGATAAAAAAAATCTTTTTCATTTTCCAATTTTTTAATAACTTAAATTAATTTTTTTTTTTAAATGGGAACAATTTTGAAACAAGATGGCGAATGAAGCTGGCCAACGAACTCGGTCGAGACATTGGTATGTACTATGTACAGAGACAGACCAAGTTACATCCAAATCGATTCATAAATACGCCTGTTATCCCGTGACAAAACAGGTCGTTTTAAAATGTCAGCCACAATAGAAATTCAAAATGCTATAACTCAGCCATTTTTTTAGATATAGACGAAACAAAACCTGTTCCAGAATCTTTGTATTAAGGTAAAACACATACGAAAAAATCTTTTTCATTTTCTAAATTTTTGGTATCTCATTTTAAATTTTAAATTTAAATTTTTTTTTAAATGGCCGCCATCTTGAAACTAGATGGCGGCTGAAGCTGGCCGACAAACTCGGTCGAGATATTTGCATGTACTATGTACACGCCAAGGTACATCCAAATCGGTTCATAAATACGCCTGTTATCACGTGACAAAACTCAGGACGTTTCAAAATGTCAGCCACGCTAGACATTCAAAATGCTATAACTCAGCCATTTTTAAAGATACAGACGAAACAAAAACTGCTCCCGAATTTTTTTATCAAGGTCAAACACATAAGGAAAAAATATTTCTTCAATTTTCAGTTTTTTGGTACCTCATTTCAAATTTAAATTTTTCTTAAAAATTTAAATAGCCGCCATTTTTAAACAAGATGGCGGATGAAGCTGGCCAACGAACTTGGTCGAGACATTGGTATGTACCATGTATAAACGAAGTTACATCCAAATCGGTTCATAAATACGCCTTTTATCGCGTTACAAATTTCAGGACGTTTCAAAATGTCAGCCATGCTAGAAATTCAAAATGCTATAACTCAGCCATTTTTAAAGATACAGACGAAACAAAAACTGCTCCCGAATTTTTTTATCAAGGTCAAACACATAAGGAAAAAATATTTTTTCAATTTTCAGTTTTTTAGTACCTCATTTCAAATTTAAATTTTTCTTAAAAATTTAAATAGCCGCCATTTTTAAACAAGATGGCGGATGAAGCTGGCCAACGAACTTGGTCGAGACATTGGTATGTACCATGTATAAACGAAGTTACATCCAAATCGGTTCATAAATACGCCTTTTATCGCGTTACAAATTTCAGGACGTTTCAAAATGTCAGCCATGCTAGAAATTCAAAATGCTATAACTCAGCCATTTTTTAAGATATATACGAAACAAAAACTGCTCCGAAGTCTTTGTATAAAGGTCAAATACATAAGAAAAAATATTTTTCCATTTTCAATATTTTGGTACCACATTTCAAATTTTAATTTTTTTAAAAATTTTAAATGGCCGCCATTTTGAAACAAAATGGCGGATGAAGCTGTCCAACGAACTCGGTCGAGACATTGGTATGTACTATGTACACACCGAATTACATCCAAATCGGTTCATAAATACGAGAGTTAGAGTGTGACATAGGTCAGATATATATATATATCAATTTTGAACGGAGGGTGGTTTCGGGGTCTGGGGGTCATGATCGATGAAAATATACCAAAATTTTTTGAAATCGCTTTCCTCCGAACGGCTGCAATAGGTAGCTTTTTGTAATGAAAGCTACCTAATTTTTCTTAAAAATTTAAATGGCCGCCATTTTTAAACAAGATAACGGGTGAAGCTGGCCAACGAACCCGGTTGAGACATTGGTATGTACTATGTATAAACGAAGTTGCATCCAAATCGGTTCATAAATACGCCTTTTATCGCGTGACAAAATTCAGGACGTTTCAAAATGTCAGCCACGCTAGACATTCAAAATGCTATAACTCAGCCATTTTTTAAGATATAGACGAAACAAAAACTGCTCCGAAATCTTTGTATAAAGGTCAAATACATAAAAAAATTATTTTTCCATTTTCAATTTTTTGGTACCACATTTCAAATTTTAAATTAAAAAAAAAATTTAAATGGCCGCCATTTTGAAACAAAATGGCGGATGAAGCTGGCCAACGAACTCGGTCAAGAGATTGGTATGTACTATGTATACAACGAATTACATCCAAATCGGTTCATAAATACGCCTTTTATCGCGTGACAAAATTCAGGACGTTTCAAATGTCAGCCACGCTAGAAATTCAAAATGCTATAACTCAGCCATTTTTTAAGATATAGACGAAACAAAAACTGCTCCGGAATCTTTGTATAAAGGTCAAATACATAAGAAAAAAATATTTTTCCATATTTAATTTTTTGGTACCACATTCCAAGTTTTAATTTTTTTTAAAAAACTTTAAATGGCCGCCATTTTGAAACAAAACGGCGGATGAAGCTGGCCAACGAACTCGGTCCAGACATTGGTGTGTACTATGTACACACCGAATTACATCGAAATCGGTTCATAATTACGGGAGTTACAGTGTGACATAGGTCATATATATATATATATATATATATATATCAATTTTGAACGGAGGGTGGTTTCGGGGTCTGGGGGTCATGATCGATGAAAATACACCAAAATTTTTTGAAATCGCTTTCCTCCGAACGGCTGCAGTAGGTAGCTTTTTTGTAAAGATAGCTACCTAAAATTTCGTAGCAAGTTTCATAATTATGGTATTAAGTTTGGTTTTGAATATATGCATTTGAAAAACCTTAAGTGAAATGTGTCAAAAACCTCAAATGGTTGCCAAATTACGAGGTCCCGAAGTGTTCATTATAGAGAGATTTATTGTTTATTGAAAACTTTATTTTTCTAATTTATTAAAAAATAAAATGCCATGAAAACAAATCCCTTCTTTTGTCTAATGCGTTCATAGTATTTTCGATACATTATTGTCATCAAATAAAATGTATTACTTTTAAAATGTAAAAAGAAAATTATTCTAAAAAGTAAGCATCCAAAAAGAAAAAAATTACCGCAAAGTATTCTAAAAATGGATAATTAAAAAAAAATAATCCTTTGAAGTTTATTTGCTTTCAAGCAATAATAATTTTTTCGACGATTTATCTGGACTTCCTTTTTCAAATGTTCTTCGGACAGATGTGGCATTATTAATAACTTCTCAAAGGTTTCGAAATAAATAAAGTTAAACAAAGGAAACAATTATTTGAAATATGGGGTCTTCTAGAAATATTCACAAAGCACCCCTTTCCTTTAAAATGTTTACTACACGGAATTTGGGTTTGTTGGAGAATTAGGACCCCAATTATAACCATTTGCAATTATTGAGTCATTATATTCTCGCTATATTAAAGTTTAGAAAATTCAGATAAAAAACAACAATAATATAAATTTCTTGGACACTTATATTCAGCTTTTTTATAAAATGTAAGGCGTTGATAAAAAATGATAATGGCTCCTCATGATTTTGAACAATGGAACTTTGCAAGACTCAATCAAATACAGTCAGAGTTGTAGGGTGGGAGGTCCTAAACGGCAAGGGACGAAGACATGAGGACCGATCTGCGGGATCGAAGTGTCAAGCCGAAATTTCATTTACCCAGATCATAAAAACCAACTGATAAAGTAAAATATGTTTTATGAAAAATCAAATTATCTGTGAAGAATGTTTAGCCTGTTTTACTAATATGTCAATCAATGTCAATTGAGAGTCATCTGGTTAAGAAACAATTTCAGTCTTCAATATAGTATATTTCAACTATTGATGTTGAGAACACTTCATAAGTTCCTAAACATCCACTTCAAATTAAAATACGTTTTATGAAAAATCAAATGTCCTATATTAAACGATCAATTTTAAGTATTTGAGATATAGTTAAAAATGTTTTATGAATCCGGATTATCTCAGCGTCTATAACGTCTATTATCTAAATGTCTGTTCTTTTATTCTTACGTTAAAACAATTGTTTAATTGAAAACACCTCTAAGTATAATGGATTATAAATTATCTCTTGGACAGCAATAAGAATTTATAAGACTTAAGTTTTATCCCTGTATATATTATATGCATATATGAAATTGGAAATTTAAATGTTGGTGTAGGGAGAAAATATGTCATCTATATATTATAAAAATATGGGTTTTATAAATGAACGAGAACAGCTTATATAGATAACTTTACACAAATAAAAATTATGTCACTGTTGTTTATCGCAATACTAAATTTATGTTTATAGTGTTTTCCATCAACAAATAAATGAAATGCGAAAAGTGGGTAACTCAATTAAAATTTACTCCATCCGCCATTGTACATGCATGCATCGAAGTAATTTTAATGCGTAATCTAAGAAAGTCACAGATTTAGAAGTCGCTGGAAATGTACCCAATCTTTACATTAGGAGATTCCTTTTTGTTTTATCGGCCTGAAACTACCGCAGCTATGAAGTTCAAGCTTATTAGCTTATGAGATACACATGATATATTGATGGGATACCATGTAGCACTGCTACACCACTACCTATATATGAGTACATGTTGCTTATGAGATAGCATACAGATAGATGAAGTGTACAACATTTATAGCAATAAAAGACTGGTGTAAGTTGTTTATAATACTTTCCAACATAGTTGAAAAATGTTTTTGAATCCGTTTTATCTCTCTGTCTGGCAGTGTTCTACTAGTTGTTAATATAATAGGTCTGCGAACAAATTTGTTTAAGATGCTTGGTATCGAAAAGAAAATAGGTCGCCCTATCGGAAGTCCACGAGGCCCACACGCAAGTACTGCCAAACGCAAAAGAGTTATTATTACACACAAAAATTTTAATATGTAAGCGAAATGTCGATAAATATAATGCAAAATTACAGAAGATATCTTTTCTTTCTAGCTGAAAAAAATCCAGTAACAATCTAATGGATTTTAGGCCGAAGAAGTAGAAAAACTTCTTAAATACATTCAAAACATATCTATTAAAATTGTCGATTCAGTAAAATGTCAAATGTACATTTGTTTTGCATTCGTTGTCTAAACAGAAGTTTTATCTCTGTGTTTTCTAAAACATACTCTTATATCTCCTGACGCTTTTGAACACTCGTGGTATTTTCGTAAGTGTGCATAAATTTCTATATACCTAGATATATCTGATATGAGAAATGTCAAAATAGTTCTACGTATTTCCTATCTTATGCAATGCATTTACTTTAGACAACATTATTTTCAAGGTTTACCTTGAAATGGTAGATAGTTTAATAAAAGTTTCCCGATATTATATTATTACTAGAAAGATAGCCCGTCAAAAATGACGGAAATTTAGATATAAAGATATATACAACTCATGTGCAAGAATATGAGTTTTCTCGCTTGTTCCGCAGTGATAGATGAAAATAACATATTTTAAGAACGAAACACATTTATGAAAATCTGTGTACAGTAGAAGACCACTAATCTGCACAGTTTGGTTCCAAGTGTTATGCAGATTTGAGGCTTTTTGCGGTCATGTCTATTCAATATTTGTTTACATATTTTTAAATTCATATATTGGACAATTTAGATTGTTGAGCCGTAAAAATAAATAAATAACACACTTGAAGTAAGATTATAAACTATTAAATTATCGTATACGATTTAATGAAATGGTATTATATGGTATTATATGTGTGTGCTTCACGATCTTGGTTACGACGTTGGCGAAATTGGCTGCAACTTGTCATAATCCTAATAGTGTGGGCCGCTATCACAAAAAAGTAACCAGTTTTTAGTAAAATTTCTGATATAAAGTAGCTTTCAAAAACTTGTGTAAAATTGCAGGCCGTTCTCGTGTCAGTCCTAGTAATAATATTTCTAACACTGAAGATTTTCCATGTATATATGGAATTTTGAAAAGCTTCTCCAAAAGAAAGGTCCTGAAATGACATTGTAATTCCTCTAACTTCAAAGTTTAATCGGGCCCTGATGTTGAGTACTGAAATCTAATAAATACAATTATTTTGAATATTACAACTTAGTTCTTATTCAAACTTTTATTTATTTATAGTTATTTCCTTTTCAAAATGATAGCAAATAATTGAAAAATATATAAGTAACTGGCATTCGAAAGCGAGATTTCTGCCAAATTGGCGTCATAGAAAAATCACGCCAACCCCCATGCGTATATGACATCTGTGCAAAAGTTGCTTCTGTTTCTTTATAAAAATGGGTAAATAGCTTTTTTTATATCAAATTGTCGGCACAGATGTCATATACGCCCATATTGGCGCGATTTTTTTTTTGACGCCGATGTCATATACGCACCGGGTATTTAACTGGCACCAAAGTGTCGTTATTTTGCTTGTAATGGTAACCCGAATGTTGTTTATGCTGTTGATGTTTTCGCCAAATTGGCGTCGGAAAAAAATCGCGCCAATATGGGCATTATTATATGACATCTGTGCCAAATTGTATACATATGGAAAAAATTGCTTGTGAGTATGAAACAGTAAATAGGTTGCCAGAAAATATGTTGGCAAACTTCTTTCTCGCCGAGAAACTTTTCTCCGAAGTATTGTACATAAGCAATGATTGCTACAAATGCATTTTTAATTATGATATACGCTTTTATGTTTCACTACATTTATGCATACTATACTGTGTGTATAAATGCTACAGTTCATTTGCAGGGCTAAACAAAAGACTTCATAAGGGTTACTGAGTATGAGAGTAAATTGCTTAAAGGTGGTTTTTAAAGGAGTTATGCATTTTTACGCTGAAATGCATTTAGTTTCCTAAGAAATATTTATAGAATATAGATAAAATGATATACATGGTTACGCAAAGAATTGGATACATAACCGTCTATGGATGATAATATCTGGAAATGTGATTTCAGTAGTTTTAAGAGTAGTTTAAATTAAATTTTAGCTAAATAGTGGCATGTAATAACGGTACTATTGGCTATCGACGGTAACTGCTGAAATCAATTTTTAATTTTTTTATGCGTTTTCTAAAATGTTTACTTAGTTATCTTGGTACTTCTTAGTTATCACGTCGACCAAATTACTGTTGCCAAATTGTAAGATTAATTGCCAATAATGGTTGCCATTAAGGAACAGATGTCACATTCGCCCCATATTGGCGAGATTTTTTTCTGTCGCCAATATCATATAGGCAACAGGTACTTAACTTACGCCAAAGTGCTTGATGTGGTAACCCGGATTATGTTGTTTATGCTGTTGATGTTTTCGCCAAATTGGCAACCGAAAAAAATCGCGCCAATATGGGGCGCATATGACATCTGTACCGCCATTAATTAATTAATTGTAAGATTAAATGCCAATAATGGCCAATAAAACCATTAATTCGACGTTTTATTTGTATTTTTGTCAATGTTTACCTATTGATTTGGCGAATTATATAATTTGGCGAAATTGGTCGACGGGATATCTAAGAAGTAACGTTATCTTATTTACCTTATTTCCCTAAATAACGAAGTTTTGTTAAAGCATTCAGGATGTGTTGGAAAGTGTTTCCTATTCTATGCTTAACGCATGATTTTTCTTTCTTCTTTAGTCTCATTTTGCATTTATTTTATTCTTAATTTTTTAGTCTTATACTGCTTTATAGAAACTTTGGCGCAGTTGTCATATACGTTATCATATATTGGCGCGATTTTTTTTCCGACGCCAATTTGGCGAAAACATCAACAGCATAAACAACAATATTCGGATTACCATATCAAGCAAAATTACGACACTTTGGCGCCAGTTAAGTACCCGTTGTGTATATGACATTGGCGTCAGAAAAAAATCGCGCCAATATGGGGTATATGACATTTGTGCCGAAACTTTAATATTTAATGTTTAAACTCTTCGCTCCACTCCCCTTGCATATAGTACAAACTATAACACGGATTTCGCTAAATAATAGACAGTTTGGCACTTTTCCACTGTAGGGGCTTTGGCATTTTTTTTTTAAATTGGTGTAATTTGGGCACCAGAAAGTGAGATTTGGGTACTTTTCCGTTATGCGGACACCATTGTCGCCAAGCGTAATAGTTGGCGCAAAATCGTGAATTGAAGCATTTGAAAAATAAAAGAAAAACCATTGTCGATACGAAGTGAACATTTAAAAAATATAACATTTGAAAATTCCAGACTTTTACGAACTATTTCATCAAATCAAAAATATATACTTAAAATAAGTGAACAAATAACTGCTATAAAATAAAGCACTAAAATAAAACTCATATTAAACTGCTGGGATAAAATTACAAATATCTTTTAGCATTTTGAAATAATTGGCGCATCAGCATACATTTTGGCATGGTGTCCGTATAATGGAAAAATATCGAGATTTGTTGTCAAATCATATAAACAGCTATGAAAACAAATTTGATGAGCGTTTTTGTTTGTTTAACTAGGGGGCTCTGCCCCCTACGAGCTACGCTCGCCAACCCCCGTTCAGGCACACCAAAATCCAAAAAGCACGCTAATTGCACGCATTATTTGATCAGCTTTAAAAATATTGAATTAAAATTAAAAAAAAAAAAACAGTAGCGATCTCTCTGTAAACGGGTTTCCATTCGTTTTTCTTGGATTGGGGATTTTTAAGACCAAGTCTGTTGCTGTTAAGAGATACAATGGCTGTTTTCGTATTTAATTAAACAGATTAGTTATTTGAAAATAAGCTAATGAATTAAGTAAACAGTGTCATTGTCTCCCGATATTTTTTAGCAGCGCTATAAGATAGTTCTTTTAAATAATTCATTTTAAATGTATCGTTTCAAATCTGACGTAATTTACACCAAACTTTTATTTCTCTTATTAATATTCACGTAAAAATACTTTTGTTGTTAGAAGGAAATATTATTTGCGCTGTCTTCGAATTCACGATAATAGTTGAAAAGATTATCTCAAAATATCTCGCGCAAATATATTTTTCAATTTAAATTATTTTACCATATTTTTTGGGCATTTTAAATATGACGTAAAATTCAAGTGTAAATGTGGTTCTTATGACGTAATTTTCCTGCTTTTAACATGTAATCATTTAGTTCTAATTTTAAAGTTTTTTTTTCTGTTTGTAATAGTCACGTGTAAATAAATTTTTAATTTGAAGAAATATTTGATATGATAATTTGTTTCGCTGTTTATACAATTGGCAACAGTTTAAATTAATGACATTTTCTAAAATTTGTAAAAAAGATCTCTCGAAATGCTGAAAATTTGAATTAAAAATAGAAATAAAACCTCAAAAAATGCGTCAAATAAGAAAAATAAATACAATCTGCGCATTGGGAACTTATAACGTATAAAATGATCTAAAAATGATTAAATTCTCATGCATAGTTTTTGCTCAAATAAAACTTTTTTAATGGAACGACTTTGTCCAACTTTAGCATTAAATATCTCTTAAAATAATTCTTCGATTTGAAAACTGTCTACATCAGCGTGTTTATCAAACATTTTTCTATAATACCACCGATTTTCATATTTTTGTATGCAACAGTTTTCTTAATATTAACGATGAAAGGCCATGCTTAAGCATTCAAATTGGATGCGGATCAACCCGGAATATCTACGCAGATGTTCATTGGTCCATTTCCAAATCAAAACTTTTTTTTATATATAGAAGGATATGTATATTACTGATGTTCCTATGTACAAATTACATCTGTTTCTGTATAAAATTAGAGAAACGGCTTTTGTATGTTAAATAAATCGTATAAATATCGAAAAAAATGCGTGTGTATATAAAATAAAACAGTGAATAGGTTCCCGGAAAATATGTTACCAAATTTCCTTTTTCGCCAAGGCACCTATACTGGAAAAGTACCTAAAGCACATTAAAATCGCGCAGTTAGGAGCTCACACAGTACACCTTTGTCTATTGGCGGTTATTTTATTAGTAGCATCGGGAGGAAGATGTAAAGATGTACTTTAAATTCTCACCCATAGATTTCGAAAAAATATCTTTAAAAGAGTGGAGTTTAAATTAAATTTCAGTGACCTTCATTATGAAAGATTAATGGTTTTAAATGGGAATTTCGAAAAATTATCCAGATATCGCCAAGTTGGCTAACATTTGGCGCTACTGTGGTAACACTGCATTAATATTTTTCAACAATTACTCATTTCAATGAGGCGGTCCTACCGGAATAGTGAGGGACACACAGAGACTTGGATTTTATATAAATAGATTTCCTGCTTTGTTTGCATTAATTTAAAATATGTTCTCAGTTTACTTCCTGTCTGATTGATTGTTGCTTGAAGATTGTTTATAAGTAAGGTTTATATGATATCTCTGTTCCACTATATTTGTTCTGGTGTATAAGAAAATTTATGATGTTTTGATTATTTTAAATGTATAAGATCGTAGAAGTGGTTTATGCGCAGTAAATTTTATGTGTAGTAAATTTTTCAGCGATAGCTAATTATGTATATTACTTAATTCTACATAAACAAACATTTTATGGTCACAGTGATAAGAGAGATAAAATAGATGGGCTACCTCCTAAAATAAAACATCTATTAAGTAGATTTTTTCGCGCTCATTGCAATTTGCTTAAACAGATTTTACGTTATTTATAAAATCATAATAGACACGCAATGTCGCATTTGTTATTTTTTTCAGTAAGATTGCATTATTTGATTTAAATTTATAAGATAATTAAAAATATAAGATTTGCATTGAAATATTCTGTACATGTACAAGCTGTGATAAATTTAATATTAATATTTTTCTCCTTATATTATAATATGATGTTTAAGATATAAATATTCAGTTTGCATATTGATCAGAAAGTACTATTAATTACTAGATGCGAAGTTTTGTTTAATTTGAACAATTTTAAGTCAAATCATTATATCTCTATAATTATAATAATAAAAGCATTATTACATACTAATCAACTATATTTGTTTACTTACAAAAAAAAAAAAAAAAAAATCTGCATATGAAATTTTACAGGATTCATTAATTTAGTTATTTGGATGAATTATAAGATTTTGTTTGAGTGTTTTTTTTTTTTTCAAAACTTAACTTCGATATTTAAAGATAGCATTTATTTAGTGTTTACATGTAGTCTTTACTTTGAGATAAAGCTTAATTGATAAGTTTTCAATTAACAAAGTAAAGGAAAAACTACAAACGTGTTCTAAACAGAGAAAAGCATTTTATTTCATTGCATACTAATGTTGACCATCCGATTTTAGTGCTAAAAAAGTAATAATATTTTTTACGGCTCCTTGTCATTACGGTAAATTTTCGTAGTAAGTATAGGATAGTGGCACGTAGACAGTGAAGAACTTAAGATGAAAAATATGTTGAAAAATTAAAAAACTTAATATGGTAATATTACTCTTTCATTCCAGAAATTCAAATATTAATTGAATTTGCCATTTAAGAAAAATGATTCGTTGTTATAAATTTATCAACTGTGCATGTTTAAAACAACATGTCATTTGACACGTACCAAATGAATACTATTCTTAAAATTGTACATGTAATTTCTTCAGAAAAACAAAAATATATATAAAGTACAAATTACACAAAAAATAAGTTTAGTAATGAAGGGTAAATAATTTCAAATAAAAATTCTGGTGTGACAATATGTTTAAACTTAAGTATAATTACTGGTGTTAATAGTGTTTACTAATTGAGACAAGAATCCAATTGACTTTACTTTAGAACGAACATGAATTTAATTAATGAATTTTATATTAAGAGAATAATTGAAACACTTGTAACGTGTTATAAACATTGAAAAAGATTTTGTTTCATTGCATCGTAAAAATGAACTTAAGTTTATTACTCCTAAAAAGTGCCATATGAATATTTTATGTCTCCATATCATTACGAAAGATTTTCGCAGCTTGTATTGAAACAGGAAATATACATATGGTGAGTCAGAATCTTAAGAGATAAAATTTGTATTTATATTTCCCATAAAAATACTGTCAATTACGAAAGATACTAAAAGAATTTCAAGTATATCATGATAAATTTGTTCATGTATACAATACAATATATCGCATTAGCCAAAATTAAGAAGTTACAATTAATAAAAAATATATAACCTACACTATTTCTTTAAGCTTTAGTTTATGATTAAATACAATTTAATATTTCAAGACTGGAATATACAAAAACAATTTTAATAATATTTTATCTAAAATTCAATTTAAATTTAATTCAGAGTTTCCGTGTTAGAAAATGTCTTTATTATCTAAGCTACTTTTGAATAGTATATTCGCTTTATTTAATGACAGATATTCGGTGACTAAATGAAGTAAAAATTACTATTCGAAATAGGTTTTTTTTTAACAAAATTATTTTGTAAAGTAGCAACATTTTATTAAATGGATATATTTGTACATAATTCAAATTTTTCAATGCGATACATTAATATGGATGATTAAAAAAAAAAAAAAAGCACAGGCTGGACATTTGACTGAAATTCGACCCTTATAATAGTTTTTTTTTTTTTTCACAAGTTTTCCCCATTGGACTATTTTTTAGCTATTTTGTGCATAATATTTATCATTATCTTGTTGCATTTCTAGGAGATATGTAATAACTACTGGAATATAAACATGAACTTTATTAGAAATACTGATAGACATCATTGTAAAAAAAAAAAAAAATTGCTTGTCGAAAGAAATCAGAAAATCAACAGTTTTTTTCTTTCTCTTATGTTTAAATCGAAAGGTATGGTTCGTTTTCAGCTAATACGTTATTTTTAGACTTTCATGATTTCTCTAAAATAGAACAAATTTGCTTAAAATCCTTTCAGAAGTTACCTTTTGATATAGGGTTTTTATTACGAAAACCGAAGTACATTTAGAATATAATATATATAAGAATATATAAGAGATTAAAATATATATAAATACTCGGAATTAATATTAAAACACTTCTTAAATCTCAAAAACAAAATAAAAACAAACACTCACGCAATTTGAAACTTTGCAATGACATTCGTATGAATTTTTAAAATGTTGAATAAGAATTCGTGAAAATATATTCCAGAAATATATGCTAAAATCGATTACAGTTTACAGTACATATAATAGTCTTTAAAAGCGTTTAAAAGGAGGCCTAGCAAATGCTCTCAAGACTTTTTTTATATGTTCTGTAATCACTTTTAGCATGTATATGTGTATTTAATTTTAGATATAAAAAGTGATCTTTTCTATATAATTCAAAAAGTAACTGTTTACAGTACTCATAAAAGTCTTTAAAACTTTTTTTATACAGAACGAACAAATGATTTCAACTTTTTTTTATATATTCTGTAATTTTAGCATGTATACGTGTATTTAATTTTAGATATAAAAACTGAGTTTTTTCCATATAATTCAATAAGTAACACTTTAAGTACACATAAAAAGTCTTTAAAATCTTATAAAAACAGACTGAACAAATGCTTTCAAGATTATTTTATATGTTCTGTAATCACTTTTAACATGTATATGTGTATTTAATTTTAGATTTCTATATAATAATTCCATAAGTAACAGTTTACAATTCACATAAAAAGTCTTTAAAACCTTTTATAAATAGACCGAACAAATGCTTTCACTATTTTTTTTTGTATGTTCTGTAAATACTTTCAGTATGTATATGCTTATTCACTTTTATTTATAAAAAGCTAGATTTTCCATATATTGCAATAAGTAACAGTTTACAATACACATAAAAAGTTTTTTAAACCTTTTATAAATAGACCGAACAAATGATTTCAAGTTTTTGTTATATGTTCTGTAATCACTTTTAACATTAATGTGTATTTAATTTTAGATATAAAAAGCGATTTTCTTCTATATAATTGAATATGTAATAGTTTACAGTACACATACAAATTCTTTAAAACCTTTTAAAAACAAACCGATCAAATACTTTCAAATTTTTTTTGTATGTTCTGTAATCACTTTCAGCATGAATTTGTGTATTTAATTTTAGATATAAAAAGGGACTTTTTTTCTGTATTATTCAATAAGTAACAGTTCACAGTAGACCTACAAAGATTTTAAAACATTTAAAAACTGACCGAAAAAACGATTATAAGACTATTTTTTTATATGTTCTGTGATCATAATATCTACACTTTCTTCCATCTTCAATAGAAGAAAGTATTGAAATAGTTTTTTATTTTGACTTCCGGTTTTCGACGGATATCCCAAAAAACATGTTTATACAAAACGTCTGTCAGTCCGTGTGTCCATTTTTCGCCATTATACCATCGAAAAGTGAATGAAGGTACGGATAGAATTGAACCAAATGTTTTGTGTATATTTTTGGCTATGCCCAGCAGATTCTCCTCTAATTTGAAAAATTGTCGCAGGAATGGTTCATTGTAATAGCCGTTTTTGTGCCAATTCCATTATTGTACCATCGAGATGTGTATGGAGATACCTATAGAATTGAAAAAAATATTTAGTGTATGTTTTGTCCATGGCCAGTATGTCCATCTTGAATTTGGAAATATTCCGCTGGAAGGGGACGCTGTAACAGCCATCTTTGTGAAATTGCCATTAATATACAATCCAGAAGTGTATGAAGTTATTCGTATAATTGAACCATTTTTGTGTATATTTTTGGCTATGACCAGTTAGTTTTTCTGTAATTTGCTAATTTTCGCCTGAAGAGGACACTGTAATAGCGATTTTTGTGCAATTTCTATTATTCTACCGTCCAAAAGTGTATGAAATTATGCATAGAATTAAACCAAATATAGCGTGTGTGTTTTTGGCTGTTGCCAACAGATTTTTCTTGAATTTGGAAATATTTCGGCGGAAGAGGGTGCTGAATTAGTTATTTTTGTGACATTTTCATTATTATACAATCGAGAAGTGAAGGAAATTATGCATAAAGGTGTACCAATTTTTTGTGTATGCTTTCGGCTAATGGCAGCAGGTCCTCCTTAAACTTTGAAATATTCCGCCGGAAGGGCGCCACTGTAATAGCGGTTTTTGCATAATTTTCTCGATTTTTCGTATTTCTCCTGTACATCGGCGGCTTGTGAAGCGACGGAATCATCACTACTGCAATGTCGTTGTATAGAATAGAACTAATAAAATTGAAATATTTTCGTTTGTAATGACATTTTTGAAATATTAAGATGCATGAGATATAAGGAAGAATTGGGATAGTCACACCCGACTAGTTTTTCCATTATAGTTAAATTAGAAATTGCCTTTTATGCTGAAAGTAAATGTAACAAATTCTAGTATAATTATTTACCGTTTTTATGTAATGTTTTTTTATAGTATATTGAAAATTTATACAAACGTAATCGTCACATTTCAAAATCGATTTGTATAAATTGTAATTAGGTAATAATTTTCTGATTATTGCTTTTGAAGTTTCAGGAAAAACAATACTAGAGAAGGTTGCCGGATTTAAAATTGAATGTCAGTGTGATCTGACATCTTGTAAAATATAGTATCAATTGATAACCTGTGACAAATGTATTTTGTTTTTAAATGCACGCATAAAGATCGATATAAAAAGGGAGAATTCTGAAAATCCTTGTAATAAAGGTTGTTGAAGATTAGTGTAAAAAGGGGAGAAATATGAATATCAAAGTCGCAAAAGAAAGAACAATTGAAAAATATCATTTAACAATCTACGATTTTCATAGTTTTTTCCTCATGGCCACTCATTTGTTTGCTCTAGCATAAATATATTTGCATTTTAGGAACAACTATTTATACTAATTTGTATTAACCTTGAATTGGTTTAATCGCCTCCTTTCTATAATTAATTTCATTCCATTCAAGCATGATTTTTTTAAATAAAGTCATTTAAATAAAAGAACAATAGAGCAATACCATCTGGTAGTTGGACTTCCTATTGTGTGGCAACTTAACATCCAGTATACAGGTGATTCGTTTTGCAAGGGCATTAAGGAGCCCTAAAAATATTATGTTTAAACGCGGCTGGTAGCCGCGATAAGAAAATTAACTATAAAGAGTTGATAAAAAGTATAACAATTAAATTAAGAACTTAATATTACTTAAAGTTTAACAATGTAGTAGAGAAAAAGAAAAAATTCATTAGTTCCAACAGGACAGGCGAAAAAACTACCGTGGATTACCCCATCTAAAATATAGACTACTTTCAACGACCATACATTCTAATTTATCAATTAGAAATGCTATAAATTTACCAGATTAGGAAAAATTAATTAAAAGAAATAAGTTGAATATCAGTATGTTAAATAGCTTAATGTAGAAATTCTGGTATGACTAGTTTTTCTCATGTTTGAGTAAATTTTCGGCACGCTAGAAAAGTTAAATGTGTTTTTCTGGGCGATTAGTAATAAATAATTCATGTAATTGTATCGAACGCGAGAAATATACAAAAATCGCAACCATGTGCGATTTTATAATATAATTTATTTTTTTTATGTATTTGCATTTCCGAAGCTGTTGGTGCAGAAATGCCACCAACATATTCTGAAACCAGATAACCATTATTTTATTCTGTTTGACAAGCAATTTTCTGTAATTCATATCCATTTTCCATAACTCGTGTTCATATAATATTCAGTATAAAAGTTTTATACTGTTTAAATTAAATTAGAGAAACAATTTATTCACGAATGCTTTTTTCTGTATGGACGTTTATTTTTCAGTTTAGATATTATATTCTATTTATTTGCCTTTTACAGCAAATAAATCACTCATCTGTAATAATATAAGTTGTTTCTATCCATTACAGTACTTATTTTAGTATACAGTTTTAATAAAAAAAAACTTTGTATTTTTTTTTACTCTTAGAATAACATTGTGACCTTATTTATACACATAATTTTTATCAAAATTTGTACCAGAAGTTCCAAAAAGAATTTCACTTTTATAATACTATGTTTTATAATATAAATTTTTATATAGTGTTTTTATTAAACTGTGAAATTGCATTATTTTCAAATATTTATATATTTTTAATTCTAGTTTGAATTACGTTCTTTTTAAAGCATTAAATTGTTAGATATATAATTGAGATTTTGTCTGGTTTTCTTTCGCTATTACAGTTACAAGATATTTTTCTCAAACTACCCCAATAGGACATAATCCGAATACATATTTCATAAGCATTCCTGTTAATAGTTTATAATTTTATTTTTAAGTTGCCAAAATTATACAATTACGTACATTTGTTCAAATTCCATTTGGCATAAAAAACAAAAGCATTGGGTTTATAAACATTGTTAATAAGCATTCTTAGTAAGCATTATCCTTATATTATACAATTAATGTATTACTTTGAAATAAATGGCTGTTGTGATTTGATTGCTAACCCAATCAGATGACTAACACAAGACAATACATAATCACATTGAATGAATATTGCTGACAACGAAACAACCGACCTCATTACTGCAACCGCTATACCCTTGATTAGATTCTGGAAACGACTTATCACGCAATGTAGTCTTGGGAAGATTGACTGTAGAAATTTCATTGAATAGAACGGAGCACTATCGAACACATATATAGATTGATTTCATTTAATACCACACCCACTTTACTTTAATTAATTTCACAAAATAACAAAACACACCGCTTTCAGAAAAAAAAAACTATTAATGATTTTGGTTTAGAAAAAAATATGTTATATCTACAAAAAAATTATTTTCTTCGAAAATGGTAAAATTTGCATTAATTAGAATTTTGCTATTATTGCTAATAAACCATTATTCTATGAAAAACAATAGCGCGGGTTCTGGCTGCACATACCATTACCTGATGGAGTTCAGGATTGAAATTCCTGGATTAGTAAGATCAGATTAGCATATTCAATTGGAACTTGTCGGCCAAGTCACTTCTTGGTCGAACCCGCCTGCTGGCCCAATTTTAGTTGTTGATTGCTAGATTTCCCATACAATTTTCATTAATTAGAAATTTACTATTAATGCTACTGAACCATTATTCTACGCAAAATAATAGTGCGGGTTGTGGTTGCACAAACCATAAACTCATGCAGTTCACGGCTGAAATTCCTGGATTAGTAAAATCCTATTAGCATATTCAATTGGAATTTGTCGGTTATGTCATATCTGGGTCTAACCCATCTGCTGACCCAATTTTAGTGATCTATTGGTAGGTTTCCCATTGTGTTTTCCTGCACCCAATCATCCGTCCTTTCATACCTTTATGACCCCAGTTGTTCTCATGGCCATAATTATGTACATATATCCCCAACTATGTACGTATTTTTTATAATACTAGCATACTAGCAAATGAATGAAAAATCAATTACAAAATCATCTGTACATGCATACGGAAAAAACAAACAAACAGATAATTAAAAGTATGCAATATTTTTAATGCACAGAAATAATATACATAATTTTATCTTTTACTACTTAACCTTATCTATGATTCGGAAAATTTCGCTTTAGCAATGAAAATGGTAATAACCGATCCATCAATTACAAGTACGCTTTTTTCACCAAACTATACAATCAGGGAAGATCGAAAGTTTCACTGTGTTCAGAAACATTTATGTGAAAATGACTTTATTTTTCTCTCGAGTACATTTAAAGGTACAAATATTCCGATGTCTCCTTTTATTACAAGAAAAAAATAAATAAGTTATAGAATTCAGTGATTCTTGGATTCCGGGTATAGTTATTTTTTATTCAAAGAGTAAGATATAACACAATTCTATATCGAACATTTTCTTTTTAATACCCTTTATCGTCGTAGGAAAAACTAAAAAATCACAAGTCGAAAGTGACGGTTTAATGGGCATTTACCTTTTTCGAGTAAAGATTTACTATCATTTTTTAGTAATCCTCATCACACTGGCTGGTGTATATGGAAACTGGTGTTATACACTTCCTTGACGTTTTAAGAAAGTGTGTTATTTCTTTAAGTATATAAAGTTACGTAGAACTTTACAAACATACTTTAAAAATACACTCTTTAGAATTGGTCGAAAGCATATACATGCGTTTTTAAAAAATGACTAGAAAAATACGTAGGGTAAAGTAAAACAAAACAGTTCTTTTTTCCGGTACAAACACGGCATCTGAACTTTAGCATACCTCTTGCGGCTACTGGTGAAAATAATAAATAAAAAAAAAATCCTTGCCGGCCAATAAATGAGGATTTCGTATTCTGCTTATAACTTGAGATCTGTTGGATACATTTTGATGGGATTTCCACTGTTACTTACAAGGAGAGGGCCAACCTTGTTAATCACAGATTTTGATTATTTTAATATATGTTGTAGGGTAGAGACCCCTTAGTGTCAGGTTCAACGGATTTTATCCAACGCTCCTTAGTTCTTGAGAAACCAGGGGGTCTAACAGTCGTACACAACTTAAATACTTACTTTGGTGTCGAGATGATCGGTTGGTCGTAACTCAGTTGGTATGGCGTTTGCCGGCTGATACGTATGTTCCGGGTTCGATACCTGAATGCGCTGCGTTTTTTTTTTTTTTTTTTTTTTCTCATTTTTTGTTTTATAAATACTAGGGGATCGAACCCGAGCTCCTCGGGTTACAGAGTATAGGTGAAAACCATTCTTTTTTTTTTAATTGTAATTATTTTTTTTCATATGTAATATATATATTAGAATCTCCACTAACAATCAAAAAGAATTTTTATCTGAAAAATTTGAATTATGCAATCAAATAAAGTTTTAAAAATTATTAAAAGCGATACTTTTACATGCCACCGCATGCCAGGAGTTATTAACCCAAGATTTTGCGACTTACGGCAGTCTCTCCGATCATTTCAGTGATTTAAGCGCGTGGTTCAATCACGTCTGTTAATTTGTTTCTTATTTACATTATTTTATTTATTTTTCTATAGAGGAAGTTTTAATTTTGTTATGGAACATTAGACGGAAACAAATGCTGAACTTTTACATTGTTTTAAGGGCAAACGGATTAATCTTTCGTAATCGAGCTACACGTGATAGATAAATTTAAAAATAATTCATGCTTGAAAATCTATATAAATTATGCTATCGTACGTGGCACAGAAATCGCGATTATTTGTTAATTGTTTAATGGCAACACCTGAATGAAACGCATCTCATTGGTTATTGTGCAATATTTTTAAAAAGGAAATAACAATAAATTAAAAAAAAGTTTAATTAATAAATATAGAACAAAACACTTTATATAATTAAAAAAATAAAATAAAAGTAAATAAACAATTTATTAATAAATAAACAACAACATCCGGGTTACCATATCAAGCAAAATAACGGCACTTTGGCGCCAGTTAAGTACCCCGGTGCGTATATGACATTGGCATCAGAAAAACATCGCGCCAACGTGGTGCGTATATGACATCTGTGCCATCTTTTATTCGTCTAATTTAAAATACAATAGATAAATAAATAAATAAATAAATAAATAAATAAATAAAGGTATTTTTCCAGTATAGGTACTTAGCGAAATAGAGAAAATGTCCTTGACGAGAAAAGAAATTTGGCAGCGTATTTTCTGGTAACATATTTTATCAAAATATTTTTTTTTAGAATAAATCTACATAAAAGTTGCTATGATCGCAAAAAGTTTGTGCTTTTATGTTAGCTTGGCGCAATTCTCGTCAATAGCATTTTTTTTTTCTAGGGCAAATTAAAACAATGTTTTGATGTTGAAATTAAATGGTTTGTGGTATTTATTCTTTTCTTTTCTTTTTTTAAAGAATTTTTTTTAAGTGAAATTCATGAATTTGAAATGTTTCAGTTTTAAATTAAAGTTATCCATTTTAAAATGAGTGAAAGGATTATATTTTAATCTAAATTAATGAAATATGAAAAAATGCAACGGGTACAATGTTTGGCGATTTATCACCTGTGATCGACTAACATAAAAATACCGAGTTCTTGATTTCTCTATTAGAATCTTCCGATTTGGCGAAGGATTGAGTAAGTAAATTAAATTATGAATAAAAGTAACATGATACAATGCCTAGCATATATTTAAGGGAGACCAAACTGGTCGCCACGGGCGGCTAGTTATTTTAAAAACCATAATAACTCAGTCAATTTAGATACAATTTTTAAACAAATTGCATTTGAAAGTAGATTTTTTTCTTTATTTGACGGTGTAAAAACTAAAAATGTGCGACATTTGAAACTTAAAAAATCGCTGACATAGCACACATTATAATTTCAATTTTTTTTTCAGTTTTTATGAGAAAATGACAACAAAAGGTACAGTAATATATTATTTTCTTTCCTCCGTGATTATTTTCCCTCTACTTTCAACCCTCAATGACTTTCAACAAAAACGGAGTACTTCAGTTGCCACAATTACAAAAAATGTATTAAAAACTACAAAAAAATTAATATCTCAAAATTAAACTGAGATACAGCTTTCAAACAAATTGCATTAAAAAGTACAATTTTTTCCTGATACGACGGTGTAAAAATTTTAAATGTGCGATGTTTAGAAGTTTAAAATTTTGGAGTAAAAAAAAATTGTAAAACTAAAATTTCATTTCAAATTTCAAAGTGTTACCATTCGCAAAATGACGTATGCGTTACGCACAGATATGTTTGTCCTTTATAATATAGATACTTGTAAGTATAACTTAATAATCTGATTGTCAATTAAAATTTATAATATTACATATCAATTATATTTTTAACCTATTTAATTTTTTACTTTTAACTAATTAGTTGTAATAAAACATCATAAAACTGTTATTTTTTTTTTTTAATCACTTTTAAAATGTATTTCATATATCCTTTATCGATGCAATGATATTGAGCAATTGTGTCAATTCGTGAGTTTAAAGAAACATCATTTACGCATTGCTTTAACAAAGGAAGTCAATGCGACAATACTATTATTCAGTTTTTAAAGTAACAAGCATAATTATATTAAAAAATAGCATCAGGGTTAAATTACAGCCGATTTTCTGCATATTAAAGATTTTTAAATTTGTAATACGTATGCTTGCGCTTTAAATTCTTTTGCTTTTTCCTTTATCTTCTTCCTGCTTTTATTTTTATTCAATTCCTACTATTAGCTCACACTCTCCCTATATTTATTTAGATATTTAAGTATTGCGCGGCAGCTCAATACTTATTTATTTCCAGCGTCACTTCCCAATGTTAATTTAACATAGAAAAAGCCTATGGAGATGATAACTTTTTCATTTTTTCTTCCCACCTTTTTGTCCCTGATGCCACTCATTTTTTATTCTTTACTAATTCTAATAATATTATAAATTTAAAGTTTAAAAACGTCTGCCTGACGTCAGGGTCAAAACGAATGGCAAAATACCTTTGCATATGGGTGAATTATAACCCAGAGAGAAACAAGGGCCAATTTTTTTGTATATTATTCAAATATTTTTCTTAATAATTCCAAATTTCACTTTTTTCATTGAGAATCAACGGTCATTTTTAATAGAAAATGTAACATTTTTTCTTCATTGTTGCAAAAATTTCAAAAGCCGTAATAATAATTTATTTTGTTTTAGTAGAAAGATTCCCACGTGAAAAATTTTAATTCAAATAGTTTTTTTATTTTTTTTTTTTTCCCAAACATTAAAAAGGTGAGTATGGCGTCATAGTGGAAATAAAAAGGATATTTTCAGAATACGTTTTTGCTTTGGTCAAGTTTATATTTTAGTAAAAAGTTTCTAAAGGATAGCTATTTTTACGCAGGTAGCGAACTTAGTGGGGAATCACATAACTTAAATTTTAAAATGTATTTTTTTTTTCGAGATGAGAACTATTTATACCCCAAGTTAAACTTAGGTAATAATTTTCTGATGTGTTTACATCACCCTTTGGGAGAGAATAAGGTTTAAAAATTCAAGTAAAACTTTTTTTTTCTTTACTGTATCACAGCTATAATATTGTTAAATATTAGCAGTAAGGATTCAACAGAATTTACATTTACATTCATAGCTTTCCTGAGTGGGAAATAGGGTATCTAAATTTAAGTGAAGTTAATTTTTTATGTTTTGATTATAGATTTTTTACGTTCAGATTGGAAGTTTTTGTCCAAACTACCGCAACCTGCATTACAGTGGTGAAACATTTTGAATTACACATTGGTAAACTGCATCCCACATTTTGATGCAATACCGTATACATCAAAGCCTGATGATGATATTCTGTATTAATTTTGAAATGCGTTCGTCTGAGTGCTGTAGTCATTAAAAAATTTGACATATTAAACAAAAACATAATTTGAAGAACAAGTTAAACAAACAAAATTTATTTCCTACATTGTTTACGCCCGAGAAGGGACAGATATTAAGTTATTTCATTCAATTAGTTCTACATTTAATGTTAAATTTTTGTAACAAATTAGTTAAGCCAATTTAAGATTAAAAAATAAAAATAAAATTCATACAATATGATACTTAAAACATCCTAAAAACTTAAATTCCGTTCAAATGAAATCGAAATAAATCTTAGACTTTTTTTAAATTTTTGTATTTTGCATGCATCTTATCATTTTATGCACAATTTTCATAAACACAATACTAAATCTACAATACAAATATTTTCAATTAAAAATGGAAGAAGTCTAAGATTTATTTCGATTTCATTTGAACGGAATCTAAGTTTTTAGGGTGTTTTAAGTATCATATTGTATGAATTTTATTTTTATTTTTTAATCTTCAATTGGCTTAACTAATTTGTTACAAAAATTTAACATTAAATGTAGAACTAATTGAATGAAATAACTTAATATCTGTCCCTTCTCGGGCTTAAACAATCTAGGAAATAAATTTTGTTTTTTTAACTTGTTCTTCAAATTATGTTTTTGTTTAATTTATATATTTATCTTTTTCAAATTTTCAATCGTTAATAAAATACCCATTATTCATCCTATCAAGTTGAAATAAATTTTTTTAAACTTGTACTGGATGACAATTGATGTTAATATAGTTTTTTTCAAATATTAATTAATTAAATAAATTTTAATTAATTAATTTTAGTTTTGCATGGGAAACAAAATGGCGGCCATTGGTTATTGAAGTTCAATGAAAGTATTTTCAATAAGGGGTTACCATAGGGGGACCCTGTTCTGTCGCCAAATACCGCCAAGTTTGATACCAATTTGGCGATATCTGTAATATTTCGCCAAATTCCCATAGAGTTCCATTGTAAACCTACTTGCTTATAGAAAATCAACAAATTGAGATATTTTAATGCAACAAAAACTAATTTTAGCTTGATTATATAAAATTTTTCTTTGATAGCCTAAGTAGGAATTGACTTTAAAAACAAAATTTTTATATTACTTGTTTTATTTGAATATTCTTTTATTTTATCATACCTAGATGACGCCACTGCAGATTTTGTCACGATTTTCGAATTTTTATCATTCAATAATAGATCCAATTTCTTTTTTAACTTCTTTAAAGGATGAAAAATAATAGTTTATAAAAAAAAAAAAAAAAAAAAAAAAAAAAAACATTATAATTAATGTATGATAATAAAATTTGTAATTGAAATTATTAAGTTACAATTACAATTATATTTATAAAACAAAAAATGAGAACAAAAAACGCAGCGCATTGAGGTATCGAACCCGGAACCCACGGATCAGAAGGCCACGCCATACCAACCGAGCTACGACAAACCTGTGATTTTGGCACCAAAGTAAGTATTTAAGTTGTGTACGACTGTTAGACCCCCCCCCCCCCTGGTTTCTCAAGAACTAAGGAGCGTTAGATAAAATCCGTTGAACCTGACACTAAGGGGTCTCTACCCTACAACATATATTAAAATAATCAAAATCTGTGATTAACAAGGTTGGCCCTCTCCTTGTTAGAGTGGTTTTCACGGATGGTTTTAATATACGACTTCTATGTTGGTTAGTTATAGAACTATGGGGGAATGTTCTGTAATCAAGTGAAACAGATTATGAAATATTTTCCTTTTTAAGAAGTTCTACAGGACGGTTATGAATGAGACTTGCAGTGTTATTTAGATCACATATGGTTTTAGTGTATTACATATCGTTCTATGTTGCTTAGTTATGGAACTGTGTGGGGAAATTCTATAATCTAGTGAACTCGATTATTAAAGATTAGCCTTTTAAAAAGTTCTTCTCGACGGATTTTCACGAGACTTGCATTATTAGTTAGATAATTTTTATGGATTGCTTATGGTATTGCGTACGGTTTTATCTTTCTTTCCGAAATCGTTATGCAAATGCTGAACTAAAATAGGTGGAGCTTAGCAACCAAAATTTTGCTTGACACGATAGAAAATACGATAGCGCAATGGCCTTTAAATCCTTTTCAGCAATGCAAAATGACATTGCAATTAAAAGTTCATATTGCTTTAAAACACATGGTTGATCTGACCATATATTTTGTTTGATTTAACGTTCGTTTTTAGAAACTGGCCAGCGCACAGTGGGACGTTTTGATGATCCAGGTGGACAAAATCCATTTTTCCGATTATCTCGGAATTTGACAAAACCGCGTGTACTGGTATATGAATGTCTCTATTTTCCTGATCCGTACTAGTTTTGACATAAAACATCAGAGGTGTCGATTAATTGTGACCGTAAATTAGCATTTGCGCAGTTGGTTTGAGGGGTTTCAAAAGTTGCACTAGCTTCCTGTAATTTGAAAGCACGTCGTGACAATTCTGTTTTATTTGAAAGCACGAGTTTGCTGATCTAATGTCACAGCTTTGTGAAGGTTAAATTTAACTTTTTTTTTTTTTTTTTTTTTTTTTTTTTTTTCTTTTTAATTTTAAGTAAGCTATATTAAACACGCGCTACCGCTTTTTTCAAAGGCTGAAATTCTGGATGATCCTTAATGTTGTTTACAAATTTCGACTTGACTTTTAACAAATTATTCATCATTGTTAATAAGCAGTTTTTTAAATCAACGTTGCATTCCTAGGGTATTGAAAAATTAAACAAACTCCTGCAGATAGTTGCAAATCAGTAAGTTTTTATTAATAAACAAGCGTCATATTAAATTTCAGTGCATGTATATATGTTTAGTTCACATCTTCCAAGTCAAATTTTAATAACTTTTAATTTTCTTATTGAGCCGAAACAATGAATACATGTGTAATTTGAATGACAATACAATAATATTATGATTTTAAAAACGTAGAAGTTTGTTTACGATACCGTTTCTACGGGGATTCACAAAAATTAAATTAAAACTTGCAAGTAATTTTTAAACCAATTTCAATAATGTGATTGAGCTGAAACTTTGCTCAGGATATGTAGTTCTGATGACAAAGCAATAATATTACAATTTATGGAACTTAGAAGTTACTGTTTTTTAACAGCGACACATAAATCTAGTTCGAATCTTGCAAGAAAATTTTAAAACACTTTCAGTTATCCAATTGGGCTAAAACTTTGCCTACATGTGTTTTTTGACAAGTCTATATAATTAGAATTTGACGAACGTATAAATTATGCATTATTTCAGTGCCACACAAAAGATCGCTAAAGAATTGTTGTCAAAAAGCAGAAAAAAACAATTCAAATTAATTAAATTTCAACAAATTATTTAATTAAATTTCAACAAAATTACTAAAGGTTATTGAGATACACAATAGTATTTTTAAATTGAAAACAAAGTACGTAGCGGTTATATTTCTTTTACAAAGACACATAAAAAATTCGGAAACATTACAGCCTATATGTAGAAATATTATTTTGAAAATGAATAAAATTTATATAGGTTATTTATTCAAAAAACAGCATTTTTTCAACCGAACATAATTTAGGTAGCATTCCTAAGTTTTTAAAGGGTAACACAAAACATTTTTTTTAATATGATTTTATTTTTAAAATATTCTTTTTTAGGATGACTACACATATTTCTAGAGCAAATCTGAGCCGACAAAATTAAAATATGAAATAAATTTTACTTATATGTGTGAATTAAATAGTTTTTTACTTAATATCAAAATAAGTACGTTTAATGCATTCTTTGTAATTCATTATATTTTATTTTGAAACATTATTTTTAAATAAACCAATTATTTCTCACTACTCGAACTATTTTATAATGATGCATTCGAAAAATCAGCAAAAACTAATTAAACTTCAACGAAATAATTTTGTCCATCTAGATCGTCAAAACTTCCCACTGTGCAGCGTGTCGCTGGCAAAGCCAGCTAGTTATTACGAAAAGTACACCAGGCGTAAAAGAATGCACTGTTTTTTTTTTTTTTTTTTTTTTTTTTTTTTTTTTTTTTTTTTTTAAACTCAATAACGGGCAAATGGTTACAGCTATTACAAATATTTTTGTAAGATGGTTATGTAAGATGTCATGAATTTTTTTACTACAATTGTCTGTTTTAATTTCAAAGAGCAGTGCTACATTGCGATGAAAGCAATGGCCACTTAATCAATGCCGAAATCGAAATCATTCAGCATTGATGGGAAGGAAGGAGATTAAATATACTGAATGTATCTTATTTGTTAATAAAATCTTGTTCGTATGTCCCGATTGTGAACTCAGTCAGTGTGCTTTCAATATCGTTGGCACCGGAACGACAATAGAAAAAAAAATCCATGAAAATTACTTCTTCCATATCGAAATATATAGCAACAACTTTCCGAATAGGATCCTAAACCTAATGCTTTTTATAAGTAATTGTGAAGGGTAGTGCAACACAATACATTATACCTAGTTCGTCAAAATGTCCCACTGAGCAGCGTCGCTGGCAAAGCCTGCTAGTTATTACAAAAAGGACACCGGCGTAACAAAAAATAACTGTTTTTTTTTTTCTAAAAAAACTCAATAACGGGCAAATGGTTACAGCTATTACAAATATTTTTGTATAAGTAATTGTATAAGTAATTGTGAAGGGTAGTGCAACAAAATACATTATAGCAGATGTTTGAACAAAAAGAATCCCTTATAAGTAAAAAATAAAAAATAAAAAATAAAAAAAATAAAATAAAGATAAAATGGATTGATAAAAAAGACAATTAGTTTTTAAAATTCTAAACCTTTTTGAAATGTACCAAGTTTTAAAAAGGACTGCATTTTGAACATTGTCGTTACAAATTTCGATTTAGAAAAAGTTATCTCCACGGAAACAATGCCATTCTCATTTGTTGCACCGGCGTCTACGGTATCAAAATCATATCTGCTGAGTTCAGAATCGGGCTCTACGAACTAGGTTGCATTAGCGAATGAGACCGAATCTGTATATTTAACACACTTCGTTTGCATTATTTCTGCATAATTTCCGTATTGCTTGAAGCTCCAACTATCGCTGTTATTTGCAGCTGAAGCTGGGAATCGAAGTAAAAACACCCCTAACATCTTACATAACCGTCCTGTAGGAATTGTTTTGATAGCTGTCACCATTTGTTTGTTATTGAATAAAAATAAATCTATCCATTTTAGGATACCCCTTATCTTTACCTTGCGACAAATATACATTATAAACCTGATCATCCCCCACATATTTTTACTTCAGTAAAGTTTGACGCTTTGTCTACAAAGCTCCATCCACTAAATTAAAAAAAAAAAATCTATATTTTCACCGGAAAGTTTATGATATATATTTTGACACTTATTATTTCACTAAAGTAAACTTTTAGCACGATATATGTATATATATATATATATGTGTGTGTGTGTGTGTGTGTGGCCACTGTATAAAGTGAGTGATTCTCAATATTATAATAACTAATATTTCTAATTTTACATATTGAAAAATGTTATAGTAAACAGGGTAATGACAAATCATTTCTACTGTTTGTTTTTCGGATAGCAAAACCCTGAGCGCTACTGCGCATGCGTCAGGTCTGCTTTGATTTTATCAAAATAGAGGTGAGCGGAGTTTGTTTAGCTGCATTTTTTAAGTATGCGCTTTTGGAAAAATAATATCGAGATATGTAAAAATGTTTTTGTTGTTAATATTTATAAAAAACGAAAACGCTTAAAATTTTTAAAAAGGTTTATTTTCGATTTTCAATTTTGCATTTCGCAAAACGAAATTATTTTTTTTCTAATTCTTTTAAAAAAGCTTACGTGTTAAAATATACCTTTAAATATTATGCTCCACATTTGCTTAACAGAAAACAAGATTGCGCTTTTCCCCTGCTTCTCGGTGAATCTTTTTAAAATTACTACTAGAAATCTCGGCAATTTGACTAGCACATTTTGTAGAAAGAGCTATCGGAACAATTACTTCAGCTTTTCCTTATTTTTGATTACAAAATTGAATGACATTATATATAATTTTCTTACTACCACTTCTGAAAGATTTATTCCTACTCGAACTAGACATTTGAAGACTAAATATAAAAGTTTGAATTAAAATGAGATATTAATAGAATTTTAAACTTTAATCCGAAGTAAAAAATAACAAACAAGTAAGCGACAATCTTAATCTTTGTGTCAATGCAGACGAGAACGTTGCAGTATATGTTCGGAAAATGCCCATCTCAGCGTAACACCACTTCAGATAGTAGAATCGGCCGAAAGTGTCCGGCGCGGATTTCGAAAACGAACAGTAAAGCTGAATGCTAACTAGTGATTTGACGCAATAGCTTAAAAAGACCCGCTGAAAAAATAAATTTAATACCTGTGGCACAATAGCTATAATATGCATAAATATAAAAATATAAGATTTGTGTAGCTGTATTTTAAATAATTCGATCCGAATCGTAAAACACTTTTGATTAAATTTATACTTAACATCATTTATTAATGAGTATTTTCACATTCGTTTTTAATTTAAATATTGCATTTCAATACTTACTTATAAAAATTTAAATAAGGGAACAAAATTTAAAAATGAAAATTATGCTATTAAATAAATGAAATAGGTTAATTAATATTACTTTAGATCAAGTAGACGGCAAATATTAAATTGTGTACAGTTTTAAAAGGTGCAAAACGCGATATTTTATTGAATCACATATCCCCAAATTCTCATTTTCAAACTACCCTCAACTACTTTGAAAATTATTATAAAAACAAATACCGGGTGTCCCAAAAAGGACTGACTGATTTAAAAATTCAATAACTTCCAAACGGTGACAGATATTAAAAAAATTCTTGCAGGAGGGTTATGCATAAAGTCAAAAGTTTTATTACAGTGATTTTCGATTTTAGTTCGAATTACAAACAATAGATGGCGCTGTAAGCAATAGTCGCTAAATACAGGCTCGATTTTTGGTCCTTTCTGTTGTTCCATGCAGAAAAAGGAGATGGAAATGTATTATCCGGGCCACGACGTACCAAAAATCGAGCCTGAATTTAGCCTCTATCGATCGCAGCGCCATCTATTGTCTGTAATTTGAACTAAAATCGAAAATCACTGTAAAAAAACTTTTGACTTTATGCATAACCCTCCTGCAAGAATTTTTTTTAATATCTGTCACCGTTTGGAAGTTATTGAATTTTAAAATCAGTCAGTCCTTTTTGGGACACCCGGTAGATACACACATATCAAATTCTTATTAAGTATATTATCATATAGTCTTTTAGATCAATAAATAAATTATACCGTAAAACAAAATTACCACATTTAACTTTATTTAAAGCAAGCATAGAAGACTACGGGTAGCAAAGAGAAAACATACATTTAAGAGAGGAAATACCAAACTTCTACTTTATTATCAGCAAAAATAAAGGCTTTACCATGTGTATACAAGATAAATAGAATATTAAGTATTATTATTACAAGACAGTATGTCTCTTGTGGTTAAACATACCTAGTTTTACCTGTATTGTACGCTGCCTGTTTTTTTAACACTTTCCAACACAGTAGAAAATTGGTTGTGAATGAGGATTTCCTTGCTATCTGTCTGTCAGTCTCGCGTGCTCAAATCATCGTAATTATACCCTATCACCATACTTTTTATATTTTACTGATGTTCACTGTCAAAAGATTGCATATGAAAATGGGGTGTGTAGCGTTTAAAGTTATTTTATTGGGAATATAGGAGTAATTCCGTTACATTACGGTCTAAGGCGAAAAAACTGTTTGTGTTGCATTTTAATGTTGCCAGATAAATCAAGCATGTTGATATTTAGATTTTTTATTTAAAATATTGAAGCTAAGGTGCGAAGAAAAATGGCAGCCAAAATCGTAAACAAAAAACTTTGAACAACTATCATTTAGGTATGTGTAAATATCATGTTAAATATATTTTTCAGTTAAGGAAGTACAGCAGAACCCGCTAATCTGAACACTGCTAATTCGAAATTTCGGTTAATCCAAACCGATTTTATTTTCGACTTGATTTATTTCCATTTAATTTCGTTCTGGACTTGAAGCATTTGGAAAACGAAATTTGCCGGATTACAGGATGAATGTCGCGAAATACGGGTAGAAGGTAGAATTAAACAAAAAAAATGACAGTAAGGCATCGTTTTTATTCTTTAAACACCTTAAATATAATAAAAAAATAATCAATAATCTAAAAGTACATCATATATAAAAATTAGGGAAAGATTGTTCATCATATGTACACGAATATAAAGTGAAAACGTGCTTGGTAGTCCTACTCGTAGAAGCCATCTTAAAAAAATCTCGCATATGAGATTGTTTGCTAGTCACTATAAAATTCTTTTCTAAAATGTAAAACGTATTTAATTTAGATGATAAAAAATTATTTTTCCTTTCAACAGTTTGATGTCGCAAATTATGTACAGAAGTGGTTTTTTTCTTCCCCTCTCGTCGAGATATATATAGATTTGCGATTTTGAACCGTGTGTAATGATTTGCTACGTAATTCCGCATTATGAAGTTCCATTGGATTATTATGAACATCAGGAGTGATTAATAAAAGAATACTATTATTTACCGAAAGTCGTGCAGGATTATCAAGCATGCCAGAATAGAGGTTGTTAACTGTACTACTGATTAGTTATAACTTTCATTTTTTTAGAAAGCATGTATTTATTTTCTAATTTTATCGGAATTTCGGGTTATCCGAACAGGCACTGGTCCTCATTAGTTCGGATTAGCGGCGTTCAACTTTAGTTTTAAATAATTATTTCAGCTTATCCGGAAGATTATTAAGGCATAGTACCTTATTTTGGAAGTAGATACTAGAAAGAAAAAAAAAATCGCAATCGTATTTCATAGTATTTTATATATTTTTTTCTATGTATTTAGCTGCATTTCTGTTGCAGGTGAGGAAGAAATGCCGTTTACATATTTGAAATCTGATAATAATTTTTGTATTTCATTTGACAAATTTTTTTGATAACATTGCAGCTTCATAAAAACTGATATATGAAAGTTACCATGTGTCAAACAAATATTTTCAATTTTATCTAACAATATTTTTCTATTAATTACATCATAATAATGCAAATCTCTATGTCATGTGAAGCTCCCACATGTAATACTATAAGTTCCTCCTGAACATCAAAATATTTTTATATAGACACATTTTTAAAGAAAACAAATACGAAAATTATTATTGTTTTTAACCCCTTAACAGTGACATTTGTTTTCTTACAAAAAAATTAAAAATGGGGCTGAACACCACTTTTTCCATACTAAAACATTTACCTTACTTAATCGAAAAATATCTGACAATCAATAAAGATAAATTTACAGTTACAAATTAGTGATATCAAAATGCTTTTAATAACGAAGCAAGCAAAGTGTTCTCGCCCGAATCCAGTTGGGGCCACACTGTTAAGGGGTTAAATATTTAATATTGAACGCTATTGTAATTTTATCGGTAATTACATTTATTAGAGATTTTTCTCAAGATTCTATAGTAGGACTTATCAGGGAAAATATCAGGATAGAAAATTTCACGACTGTATTTTTTAAATATTTTAATAGTTACAATAAATAAATTTATGTAAGTTCTGTTTCAGAAAACAAAAACATCCTGTTTGTTAATAAACAGTTTCATATAATACACAATCAACTGTGTACTTTTAAATTAATCGAAGCTGTGACTTGGCTGCTTTACCATTCAGATGACCAAAGCAATACATATTCGAATTGAATGAATATTACTGACAACGAAATAATCGACCCTACTATCACAACAATTATACTCTTGATTAAATTCTGGGAACGACTTATCACGCAATGAAGAGTTGGGAAGATTGACTGAGAAATTTCATTTAATCGAACATACTGCTGTGAATCACATATAGTTTCATTACATTTAATCGAATAAATGTCGCTTTTGGTTTCCTTCGGGGATTTGCATGATATCGAAAGTATACATTTTGATGAAAATTTATCTTATTGTGTTTGGCTTTGTAAAACAACAACAACAGAAAATAAACAATATACACAAAAATTTTAATATGGCAACATCCGAAAAGATATACACTAGAAAGTTTTCGATTATTGCTATTGAACCATTAAAATACAGAATAATAAAATTTCAACATTAAATATACCGTGAGTATAATTCATTTATATGGATATTAAAACAATCATGTATTTTGGATTGTGTACAAAAATGGGCAGAATACTTATAAGTGGACGTTAGAAAATTACAGAATAATTTTAAAGGACACATCCCATGTGTATACAAAATCATTGAGAAAAGCATTTGAAAAAATCTATGCAGATAGGATTTTATACTGGAATCAGTAAATAAGCATCTATTTTTACGTCCAGCATAGGTTAAAGATTTGTCTTTTTCACCCTAAATTGTTATGATTCTGTATCTTAGTAATCTGGTTGTCATTAAATTACTTGAAGCTGGAGAGTTTTTTTCTGCGTCAAAACCTCATCCATCGTTGTCACGATAATCATTAAGAAATATCATTTACACATTTTAAAAATATCCTGTATAAAGTGATAAAGTAATAAAAGACGATGAAACACATACTGTTTTAGTATTAAAACGAAAGTAAATATTTAGTGGCTATATGACATCGTTTAAACCCTTTATCTACGGCATTATGATCTACTGAAATTTTTTTCATGCAGTTTTTTTTTCAGTTACTACAATGAAAATTAAAGGATAAACGTAAAAAAATACTCACCCGTGAGAAATTTAATTATTTATAGGTAATTAATTAAAGTGGTACTTTAAAGTACAGTCAGTACACTATGACTAAAATATCGTAACAGAAAACCCACAAGGTATTTCAACTGGCACAAGAAAATATTTTTGAAGTCTAATTTTCAATTTAAAGGTATTTGTAAAAAATGTTATTTGATTTTTTTAAATATCTGGCATAAGCAGGTTAAAAAGACTGTTTAAAAGCATGATCTAAATTTCTATTATCGAAATCATTTTTTTTAATAAATAATTTGAAAACAACTTTACACATTTGAAACATTAGATACATTTACAGAGTAATTTCACATTGTACACCAAAATTTAGTCATGTGCTAAAAATGGTTAAATATACATGCATAGTTTTTCATCCTATAAAACTTTTTATACAGAGCTATTTTGTCCGATTTGAAAATTATATAGCGCTTAAAATAATCATTACATTTTAAATTTGTCTAAATCAGTATGTTTATTATTCATTTCTCTATAATATTATTAGTTTTCATCTTTTTATATACAATATTTTTTTTTATAAAAATGAGCAGCTATCGCCAAAGATCCTAATAAGTTATGTAATTACTGTATCGGCCACAGCATTAGCTATTTTTTTTTATTATCTAGATATAATCATTAGTTGATTACAATTACTAAACGAATATGCGGATGTTTGTCATCATTATGTGTTAATTAGTGTAGAGGTAACTATGAACTGGCACAATACTGCTAAAAAGTATTTATATTACGCTTATATTAATTGGACTAATTAAGAAAAATTAACCAACTGCAGAGTTCTGGTATTTCCTTATCGTTGTTTCTATTCATGTATTAAGCTCCTATCGTACTTCCTAAAATTCTAAAAAAACATTTTTGACAATTATTTACAACTATTGTATGTAGAAAAGGAAAGAAAATTTGCAAGTCAAAACTTGCTACTTAGCAGGAACATTTTATTATTATTATTATTTTTTCTTTTTTTAATGGTCTTTTAGTATTTTCGAGTACTTGTTACTTCCTAGTCTCTTTAGCCGCAAATTCAAGAAACTGATGTTATATGCATGGGAATGCTTTTGAGAAGTGACTGCCTAAAATTGTCTTATTGAAATATCTGTGTTATGTAACGTATAAATATTTTTACTTTCAACTCAAAAGCATATATGCGTCTTACTGAAAGATGAGAAGAAAGTTACAAATGGTAAAGTAGTGTAAGCGGTTCGTTCGGGTGCCTGAGTTTGATTCAATCTATGCAACCCTCTACAGGCATAAAAAATAGCTCTAGACAAGAAAATAATCATATATTACATTATCTACATAGAAGCATCTGAGTTGTTTTGGGCCTGTTTTGTTTTAACGCATGATATTTTTCAAACATTTTAAATAAGGAACAATTATGTTTAATGAAACATTTTTTTTAGCGTCTGTGTAACATATTTAGTGTGGATTTATTTCCTACAGTGACGCTATTGCTAGCATATATTGATGCAATTCTATGACTTGCATCGCTACCTTCATTCTTTGTGTGTAAAACCGGATATCGTATGTAAGAAGAAAAATATTATTACGAAATTTCATAGGCATGAGTAGTTATTATTTACACGAATAATGACATTTTTAAAGTGATAATCGTGCTTAATGTCGTCTTATAAGACGGCTGTATTAGGAAGTTAGGGGCACTGTTTTGTGCGGTGGATCTTGTTTATTTGTATGTTCAGTATTCTAACAAAAACACACTGTCTTATTTCAAGAATAGGTCTTGTTTTCGGGAAAACACTTTATTTGTTGTAGATAATAATTTGAAGATTGCATAAAAAGTTGTGACATTTAAACCTTTACTATAGATTACTTACAGAAAAAAATCGCATTCGAGGATACTAATGGAGTTATTTTAAATGTAAGACATCATTATACACTGTAAAAAAAAATCCAATCAGTTTTCCTGTAGGAATCGGAAAAATAGTTGCCCTTATCGTACCGGAAAATTTTTTGACCCAGCTCGGAATAAAATCCGTAAAAAAAAGGAAATAGTCAATAAAACGGTATTTTACGGATTTTATTCCGATTTTACGGATTTTATTCCTATTTTACGGATTTTATTCCGAGCTGGGTCGGAAATTTTCCCCATACGATAAGGGCAACTATTTTTCAGATTCCTACTGGAAAACTGGCCGTTTTCTTTTTTTTAAATATATATACAGTGTATAATAATTCGAGGATGATCTATGATTTCGTAGTTGAGTGGTTGTCAGTTTCTATTCTAATTTTCTAAATACCGCCGTAATCTTCAAATTTCAAAGCAAGGGATGCGGTAGACATTATCAGATGGCAAGGCATTGTCGTTTAACAGTAAGTAAATACTTATTCTACAATAACAGTTACAAATCATCAAAATATATTTTACTTTTATTTCCTACCGATGTCGAAATTCATTAAAAAGTATAAAGACTATCGAATTGTAACATGCGCGGACTAAAACTTTGAAGTTCACAATAGCAAATCTTTCAGCTATTCTAATGATATCAAGTTTATATAACAATGTCAGAATATCAATACAAAATGCTTGTTCTTTTAAATAAATAATAGAAAGCACAGCCTAAGCTAATTTGTATTTATTTAATATTTTAAATCGGGAAATAAAAATCTTAAATTATGTGCGCATGCTTTCTGTTCCAATAAATGTCTTATTCAATCTTAACAAGTTTGTATGCGTGACAAGGTGTTTCCGAAATCGAATGAAGTATATAACGGCCGCCATAATGAGTTCGGTTATTTCGGTGTCAGCAAAGTTCATCTTCGTTCAGCCTTTATTGTCTGATTCTATCTGAATGGCAAACAGTTAGGCAATATTCATTCATCTCAAAGTGATTGTCATACTTCATGATAGTACGTCTAATAAATGTTTATGTGCAGAACATTGTTTAGCCTTTTATAAGTGAAAGAAACTTATTCAAAAGAGTATAAATTAAAATAAAAAATCAACTTTCAAATTATTCATCAAAGATGCATTTACAAAAAATTCTAAAATATGTACAGTGCTTATTTGCATTAAGCTGACATAATATATTTTTAAAATCAAACGTTGCGCATCTTTAACCTACATTTACAATTCATCAGAGAAAAATTGCTTATGTTAAAATGAGAATATTGAAACTTGCACTACATAGACAAAGTCATGATTCTAAGTAAAAAAAAAAAAAAAAAAAAAAAAAAAAAATCATATTTGTAAATAATAATAATAATAAATAAATAAAAAGCAGGAATTCTGGTCTTTTTCAGAATTTCGTGTCACCCACGATGACGAAAAAAAAATTATTATTATCACGAGGTGGAACCCGTCATATTTCGACGAAAGAAAATGTCTAAGAACGAATTGTTTCTTTAACTTATAATAAACTTACAAAATTAATTTGAAAAAAAATGCATATTGTATTGGTTGGTCTAACTCTAAATAAATATTATTATAACCTAAGGGACACAGCTCCTCCATAAAGACACTCTGCAGTTTTGCAAAACTTTACGTTTTGTCAGTGTGTTAGTTTAATTACGCTATTTTCAAAAGTGACGCATTTCCACCTTTGAAGCATTTCAAAGCACCTGGAATGAAAATGATGTACTTCTGCAAATCATTTTCAGTTTTCAGGATTAAAATACACGCTTTTATTTTATAGAAAATGACGTCATTTGCATCCGCTCAAGAACTCCACATCTTCGATACAGTTTTTGCTATTTTAAATCGGGAAATAAAAATTAAAAATTATATTCACATGCTTTCTGTTCCAATAAATGACTTATGCTAGCTTAACAAGTTTGTATGCGTGACAATGAGTTTTCGAAATCTAGCCAAGTATATAACAGCCGCCATAATGTGTTCGGTTATTTTTATGTCAGGAAAGTTCATCTTCGTTCAGCCTCTGTTGTCTGATTCTATCTGAATGGCAAACAGTTAAGGCAACAATCATTCATCTCATTGTCATTCTTCATGATAGGTACGTGTAATAAATATTTATGTACAGAACATTGTTTAGCCTTTTATAAGTGAAGAAAAATGTAGAAAATGGTATAAAATAAAATAAATTGATTTTTTTAAATAACTTTTGAATTATCCACCAGAGATTTATTTATAAAAACTTCTAAAACATATACAGTACTTATTTTAATTAAGCAGGCTTACTATTTTTTTAATCAAACGTTTTGCATTTTTATGTTACATTTACAATTCATCGTAAGAAAATGCTTACGTTAAACTGAAGATATTACAGCTTGTACTACATAGATAGAAGTCATGATTCTAAGTAAAAAAAAAAAAAAAAAATACAAGTATTCTGTTTTCTAACAATTTAGTGTCGCCCACGATGGGAAAAGAAATAAATAGGATTACGAGGTGGAACCATTCATATTGACGAAAGAAAATGTTTTAAAAGGAAATGTTTCATTAATTTATAATAAGCCTTCAAAGTTAGATACAATAAAAATGCATCTTATATTGGATAATCTAACTCTCAAATAAATGTTATTTTAACCTAAAGCTCACCGGTCCTGTATGAAGACACTGTAAATTTTCGTAAAACTTTGTGTCTTATCAGTCTGTGATTTCAAAGGCGTTACTTTTTATTAAGTGAAACATTTCCACCCGTGATGAACTTCAAAGCCGCTGGCGTGAAAATAATGTAGTTCTACAAAAGATATTTTGTTATAAGACAAAAAATACACGTTTTTGTTATATATAAAATTACGCCATTTGCATCCGCTCAAGAAATCCACATTTACGATCCAGTTTTAAACAACATCTATAGAAAAGTATGCCTATTACTTCACTATCTTGGCGTACACACAGCAAAAAGTTATGTCGTAATTTAACAAAAAATCGTCATTGCAATGATTCATATGCATTCATACATATGTAATATTATTATGGATATTTAAATTTAAATATAGTTTATAACAGCTCTGTGTTTTATCAGAAATTATTCATTTATGTTTTTAAAAATAAGAACGTATTTTAAAATACATTTTGTTAAGTTGTTATGAGGAAATGACAACGAAATATATACTAATCTGCTACTTTCCTTTTATTATCTACAGAAATGAAGTAATTCAGTTGCCACTATTTCAGAAGTAGGGTTAAAAACTACAAAAACGTATATCTGAAAAACAAATTGAGATGCAGTAAAAAAAAAAAAAAAAAAAAAAAAAAAATTGCAGTTAAAAGTACTTTTTTTCTAAAAATGTGTAAAAATTGAAAATTTGCGATGCTTAGAAATTTAAAAAAATGCAATACAGATTACCAGTATTTAATTGTACACTGATACATCTGCTTCGTTTTACTGCTGGCTTATGTAACGTAACGTTATTTTTTAGGGAAGATACTTTGATTGTTGCCCCAAATGTATGAGCTCATCGAGGCTTAAAAAAAATCAAATAAAAGTAAATGTATGTTCAAAAGTTAAAAAAAAAAAAAAAATATATTAAACCAAGTAATCGCTTTTTAATCGCAAAACAACTGTTTAAAATGAACAGTTGGACATAAATTTATGGAAAAAAATTTTAAGATAAATATCGTCTTTGTACTATAACCCATAAGTCTCATACATATTTTAAGTTTCAATATTTTTTAGAATAAAAAAACGATATATTTTATAAATTATTAAAATTTCCATAAATAAGCATGAAGCAAAACAAAACCTAATCATACTGCCAAAAAATTAGAATTTTAAAGTGACAAATATTTATGTGCAATATAGAAGTGAGATTCCACTACTTCATATTTATAATAGTTTTATTAATCTTATAGAATAACTGTTTCCGTAATTAAATAAAGAAAACCATATTCTATTATTTTTTTAACTTTACCAGGCAAAATAGTAAAAAAATCATCTAAAAAATTAATTTGATTTTCATATTAAATAATTAAAATTCATTCAGATTCATAAACCAAAATTGACCTTCTTTATATTTACTGAAAGTAAATTTGTAACGGGTAGATACCATGCTGGAGAAGTTTATGAAAATAACTGGATCGATCATTTGTTGGAAAGTAATACATATTAACATTTCTATAGGAAAGACAACCAGTAGGATGTGCCATTATCAAAACTTTCTTCTATGTCATACGTGTTAATATACTCCATAAATCACTAGCACAATGCCAAAATTAAATAGCATTCTACGCCCATCATGATGATTCTCAAAATATGAAATTCCGTGCATTAGTTCTTTAGATATGACTATCACTAAAATCGTGTAAATCATGCAAAATGCAGCATAGCACCTGTTGGGCGAATTACACCAAAACATATGTTAACGTGTAACTGAAACTGAAGTTAGATGAAAATTAATCCTTGAGATAGAGCTGTTGCGGAAATCACAAAAAAATGCAGAATAGTAGAGCCACCTGTTGGGCAATTTACACCAAAACATAATCAACAGTAATATTTCTCAAGGCATTCGTGAATCCTAATTTTGATGAAAATTCGTGCATTAAATCTTCAGATACAGCTATTGGGGAAATCGTGAAAAATACAGCTTAGCAGCGCCTCCTGTGAGGAGATTTATAGCAAAAGGTAGTCAGCAACAATCCATATCAAGGACGAACAGAATCTGATGTTTGAAGAAAATCCGTGCATTAGTCCTTGACATAGAGCTATTAAGTAAACCGTGAAAAATGCATCATAGCAGCGCCTTATTCTTGGCGATATACACCAATAACCGATCAGCAACACTTTATATCAAGGTCTAACAGAATCTAAAGTTTTGTAAAATTCTGTGAATTAAATCCTGAGATAGAGCTCCCACAAAATTTTTTGTCACATACAGGCAGACGGACTCATAGACTCACAGAGAGACAGACACACAGAGTGACATTTTCTAAAAATCATCAAATTTTGTTCAGGACCTTCTAAAACGTATAAATCCATCGAAAACCGGAAGTGGAATTTTTTTACGAATCCAATACATCCTTCAATTCATTTGCGAAGATAGAAGAAAGTAAAAATTATTTCTCAAAAGAGGTACAGTTGTAAAATTAATTTTAAATGACAAAATTCATTAATTCTAAAATTATAGAGTTAATTATATTTTCAGAACTACGCATTTTCCTCCCTCAATGTAAAATCAGCACAAAAATAACACTGAAATGATTTTTTTTTCTTTTATTTGTATTTCAAAACCCCACTTCGCTTGTGTAACATTCAGTTACATCAAACTAAAAGTAAATCAGGCATTTCTGTGAATTTCGGTTTCTTGGTTCATCAGAATAAAAGGACTTTGAGATGAGTTCGCGGAGAATTTTATTCCAAATCATGATAAAGTATTTTGTTATATGCACATTGTTATAGATAATCTTATAAAAAAAATATCTTGTGTCGTCCTTACTAAATATAATTTCGTCTGATAAATATTTTTTTTTTAATTTATTAGAAATATAATTATAGTTTGTTTTTTTTAAGTTACGTTATTTATAGGTTAAAAAAAGAAAATGTGTTTGAGCTTTACTTATTAATCAAGTTGTCTGTACGCTAATTTTGGCAAATTTTGTAAAATATGATTAATATTCATCTATTTATATAAAATCCAAGTCTCTGTGTGTCCCTCACAATTTCGGTTGGACCATTTCATTAATCGCGGCCATGTTAGGCTTCCTATGGAGAAATTGGTATCGGCTTCAACAATGAGTAATTTTTGAAAAAGTACTAATGCAGGGTTACTACAATAGAACCAAATATTGACCAAATTGGAAAATATCGCCAAATTTGGCGACAAAAAATAGTTGCCCTACATGCTGCCAACTTGGCGATAGCTGACTAATTTAGCGAAATTCCCATTGAAACCCATTAATCTTTATAATCGAGCTCATTGCAATTTAATTTAAACTCAGCGAATTTAAGGTTTTTTTTTTTTTTTTTTTTTTTTTTTTTTTTTCTTTCAAAATTCATGGATCAGAATTTAAAGAGCAATGTACGAAAATGCACGTCTACATCTTCATCCCGATCCTACTAATAAAATAACCGCCACTAGACGGCGCTATACTATCTGAGGTCCTAACAATCCGATTTTAATGTGCTTTACATAGCCGGACGAAGAAATTAAATTATCGGTACTTTTCCAGTATAGGGCCCTTTGGGAATCATAGAAAATTGCCTTGGCGAAGAAGGAAATTCAGCAACACATATTCTGGCAACCTATTCACTGTTTCATTTTCTATACACACGCATTTTTTTCAATATTTATACAATTTATTTAACATAAAGAAGCCATATATCCAACTTATCTAATTTTGTGCAGAAACAGAAACAATTTGTACATAAAAAACAACAATAATACACATTTAATTAAAATACGTACATAAACAAACAAAAATATTCTTCAAGTTTGTTTTCATAGCTTTTTATACAATTTGGCAAAGAATCTCATTTTCTGATGCCCGAATTCCTCCAACTTCATAAAATAAAACGTCAAGGCCCCTATAGTGGAAAGTTCCGAAGTATTGTGGTCAAATTTTAATTTATCCTTACATTTCATTTTTGATGTATTAGTACATACATAGTTTTTCATAAATTTGTTTCGCTTTTAAATTTGTGTTATTTTTAACTATCACTGTGAAACAAGCGAGAGAAACACATTATTGCTCATGTGTTGTATATATCTTTCTTTTTTTCGTCATTTCGGCTATCTTTCTAGTATAACTATAAATAAGAATATACATAATTAAACGACCCTACTTTAAACATGTATACAGACGAAACTATTGGTCAGAAAATTGTGAAATTTTGTGACGGACATAATAAAAGAATCGGAATTTGTTTGAGAAAAAAATTGTTCAAAATTTCGCCACCAGGGGCTTTTTTAATGAAATAAACATTTTTAAAAGTTTTTGGGCTTTATTTTTCTCAGATTAAATAAGACAAATATACAGACCGACCACTGAAAAAAATAAAGTGTAAAAACTTAACAAAAATTATTGGTGTTTGAATGAACGGACCATGCAAACTCTGAAAAAAAAAAATCCTCCCACAATAGCCGCCACTTTTTTCACAGTTCTCAGGCCTAGTATTCAGTGGGAGGTGGCTAAATGTGTAATTTATTAAAAAATGCCTTCTGGTGGCGAAATTTTGAACTAATTTTTTTTCGCTCAAACAAATTCCCATTCCTTTATTATGTCCGACACAAAATTTCACAAATTTTGACCAATAGTTTCGTATTTAGACAACTTTAAAGGGGGTCGTTTAATTATGGACACCCTGTATATAAATCTATACACCATATTATATTTACTGTGGAATGTTCACAATTTGTAGTTCGTTTCAGGCATACTGTGTAACATTATGGTCGTTGTGAAAAATTATTTCCAGCATATTTTATTGGTGTTAAATTATTTCAAACATACTGAAACTGATCTACAGCACTGCACTACATTATGCTTACAGTAGAATATGATACACAGTATTTATCATTAATTTAAAAAGACACCCAAAAGAATTAGTTTAGTGTACTGTCTGTGAGCAACAATTGCTACAAGTGTATTTTCAGTTTTGGTATGTGATTTAAAAGTAACAATTTTTTAAATATATTTTTTACGTGTATAATTTCTGCAGATCATATAGAGTGTTGCACAAAATATTTCGAATTACTATCCTTTAATTGGCGAAAATTTCTGAAGAGGAATTCAGAAATCCAGTTATGTTTAAGCTAATTTTTAGCATATTTATTAGTATACATACAAATCTATAGAAGTCTACAGACAATAGGTCGCATACTTTTTCAACTATAACATGTAACTGCTGAAATTGGGTTTTTTAAAGTGATATGCGCTTACTTTCCAACTTATCAGACGGTGACGTTTTGTGGCTCTATACTGAATGTGTTGGAAAGTGTTTCATAAAATATGCTTGACACAATGATTTATCTTTCTTCGTCATTCTTTCTTGAGCTTTATTTAAGATTGATTTCGAATGTGTTTTTACTTTCTTCTATCTTTACAAGAAGAAAGTATTGGTTTCATGAAAATTTTCGAATTCCAGTTTTCGACGGATTTACACGTTTTATGAGTCAGAGATTCCAAAAAACATGTTTTTACAAAATGTCTGTCTGTGAGTCTGTCTGTATGTCTGTCTGTCTGTCTGTCTGTCCGTCTGTCTGTCTGTCCGTCCGTCTGTCTGTCTGTATGTGACACAAATTTTGTGGGCGCTCTATCTAAAGAACTAATGGACGAAATTTCACAAAACTTCATATTTAGTTAGACCTTGATATAAACTGGAACTGATTAGTTTTTGGTGAAAATCGCCCAACAGGTGGCGCTGCTATGCGGCACTTTTAACGATTTCTGCAATAGCTGTATCTCAAGAACTACTGCATGGATTTTGATAAAACTTCAGATTCAGTTAGTCCAGGATATAGTTTGGTGCTGATTACTTTTTTGTAAAAATCGCCCAACAGGTGGCGCTGGTATGCTGCATTGTTCATGATTATCGCAATAGCTCTAACTCAAGAAAAAATGCACGTATTTTCATCAAACTTCAGATTCAGTTAGTCCCTGATATAAATTAGTGCTGCTTAATTTTTGGTGCAAATCGCCCAACAGGTGGCGCTCCTGTGCTGCATTTTTCACGATTTCCACAAGAGGTGTATCTCAAGAACTATTGCACGGATTTTCATCAAACTTCAGATTTAGTTAGTCCTTGACATGAATTGATGTATAAATTAGTGCCGTTTAATTTTTAGTGTAAATCGCTCAACAGGTGGCGCTTCTGTGCTGCATTTTTCACGATTTCCACAAGAGCTGTATCTCAAGAACTATTGCACGGATTTTCATCAAACTTCAGATTTAGTTAGTCCTTGACATGAATTGATGTATTAATTAGTGCTGTTTAATTTTTGGTGTAAATCGCTCAACAGGTGGCGCTTCTATGCTGTATTTTTTGCGATTTCCACAATAGCTTTATCTCAAGAACAAATGCTTGGATTTTCAACAAACTTCAGATTCAGGTATACCTTGATATCGTTTAGTGCTGTTTACTTTTGGTGTAAATCGCTCAACAGGTGGCGCTGCTATGCTACATTTTTTCAGAATTTCCGCTATAGCTCTATCTCAAGAACTAATGCGCGAATTTTCATCCAACTTCAAATTCAGATATACTTTGATATGAATTGGTGCTAAATCGTTATTTCTTGCACTATTTAAATGATTTAATTGACGTGATTTATATAGAAGAAAGTTTTGTGATGGCCACAACATACTAGTTTTGTAATGCAAGAGCATATATGAGCCGATAGCCCGTTTTGAAAGAGAAACATAAACGTAAAAAATACCTCAAGTGCCTTTCATATTTCTTGAATTTTACTTACATTCAAAACCATCCAGTCCCCATATTTAATTAGAAAGGGAGCTTGAAATTAATTCATACATTTTAAATAAGTTTTAAGTACGTTCTTTACGTTAAAAAATATCTTGATGTACATAATTACATTAAGTTCAATTCTTTGTTATTGTATTCAATATTTTTTTTTTCCTTTTCAATAGTTTGTTGGGTGATATGAACAAAAGACGGCAGTTTAAATATATATCCCTCACTACTTTAAGTATTTATCGAAGCAGATTACTTCACTTGAATTTAATTATTTCAATTAGAACTATAGCTCTGAATTTGGAGTTTAAAAAAACAAGAAGTAATAATACATACGAAAGTTCTCGTATAATGGTGCACTTTTTGTATTTACATTTTTCATCTAGAATTTGAAAATATTCTACATATATTTTTTCAGACACACACCATAAATTAATGGTTCTAACAGCTAAATTCTAATACTCATCCATATTTGAATAAAAAGTAAAAATATTCCAGTAAGATATTTTATTAAAATTTATACTTTAGTTATATACAGAAGTGGATACATTTATTTTAATATTTAAAATTCTTTATGTTTTATATGCGTTCAGATTTATGAATATCAATATTTTTTTAATGCATAAGAAATATAATATACTGGGTGTCTAAAAAAGCTCTTCTCAACTTTGTAATTCATGAACTATAATAGATAGAGACAAAAAAATAAACTTCTCGACGGTAAAATCTATTAAGGATCTTGGGCTCAAGTCTACTTGCACATTCGGTTGATCTTTAGTGCTAAAGGCTCTAATACCGTATGTTCATATAGTGCTAAACAAAAGAATTCCAAAGGGTTATTCAGAATGAACGAAAATAGCTTAAAGGTGTTTTTAAAAAGATTTATGAATTTTTACACAAAACTACATTTAATATACTAATATATGCTAATAGAATATATGTAAAATGATATGTGGGCCACGTAAATAGTTGTAAACATGACAGTCTACTGATGATAATCTCTGGAAGCGTAAATTTAGTATTTTAAAGTGTGATTTACTCTTAATTAAATAAGCTAAATAGTGGCGTATGTATATTGATAGTGGGTAAAATACAGGGCTGTACAAAATTATTCAAGTATGCTTCCATCTATTGGCATAAATTGCTAAAAGTGAAATTTCTACATATTAGGCGTTTTTAACTCTTTCCAACATAGTTGAAAAGTTTTATGAATTCGTTTTGTATGTCCATATGGCTGTCTGTATGTCAGAACTCATGCCTTAATATAGTTGGATTGCTCTGTAATTGTTATATTTTATTTAGATTGATAAAATTTTTGAATTGTTGAAATTTACTATGGACTTTATAAGTGCTATTAGACGTTTTTCTTCCAATAGTTCATCAAATAGTGAGGCATTCATCTGAAGACTGGGGCAAAGTCGATGGCAACTCGGTTGCAACTTAAAGCAATATACACTGCTTAGCCATGTGGAACCACACTAATTGATTCTTTAAAAAATTCTAGTTCGAACCGTGTTTAAGTTGGGTAATGAAATCAACATTTTGATTAATATAACTGGGAGTGGGGGCATGTCTGTGATATGATTTTAGATACAGAATGGAACAATCGCTAAAGTTATTAATTGGAAAAGTTGAATTTAATTGCGTAATGAGTTATTACTTACCCGGTAGTATAGGGTACGTCTTGTAAAAGTTTTAAAAAATGAAAAAAAAATATATTGACGAATCTACTCGTTTCAGACGGTGGTAATTCCGAAAAACATATTCAAAAAAGAAAAAAATGCCGTCAGTCTGTTAGCGTGTCTGTGTGTCTGTAAACGCTCTATCTTCCGAAAACATTGATAGAGAGACTTGAAATTTGGTGTGTACTTAGTAGGCAATAGTGGGAAAAAGCCTAATGAATATTAGTAACATCGATTATCTGAAACAATTCTTTTCGGACTCTCCAAATATTCGTTCTGATAAAGGTGTATTAAAATTTTCGAAATGCTTTATTGTAAGAATTGGATATAAAATACAATAAAAAAATTAATTTTCTATAAAGATTGTCGTCAATCGTATAATTAGTTGCCCAGATATTTATAATGATATTTTCCACCCTATTCAATTTTCCACGGCTCTGTATTTCATTCAAATTTCAAATCAAAGACATATTTTAATTAGAAATGAGACGCTTAATCCGACGCATTAAACAGTTATAGTTAATATGATTATCATTTTTGGAGCTTTAAGGATGTTTCTTTTATGCAATTCGGTACTATTTGATTATCCTGACGACCCAAAAACTATCCCCAAACTATAAGATTAAACGCAAATAATAGCCTATCGAAAATGTCACTTTCACATGCCATTAAACACGTTACACGTGTTGTTACGTCATCAAGTGATTTTTAATTCGACTCTTTATTTGTATTTTTATTAATATTTTACTAATTTATTTGTTCTTTCGTTATTTAAAATAACAATTACGCCAATTTGTATAATTTTTAGAGTAAGTTGACGATTTATATAATTTGTCGAAATTGGTAGACGAGATAATCAAGTAGTACCCGCACTTCAGTATTTGAAAATTACTATGTATTAAAAATATTTAAATATACGTTTAAGTTTTATTTTGGAATCGCAATGTATTTTATAAATAGTTTACACAACACATTTTTAATTTTCATATTTTATATTATGCATATCCATTATCCATGAGAGGTAAGTATTACGGTGGCAACCAGTGACTAGGTTTTAACCACTTCCGTACCAGTGAATCCACGTATGCAGTAAATCCCTTGTTCGATTTTCCACAAACACCAGTGGATCCACATATGTATCCACATCCAATTATTATTATGCTGCTAAAAACGGTATAGCTGGAATATATGTTTGTGTATAGCTGGTGTTATGAGAAACCTATTACCTATATCACTTCTTATTATTATGAATAAAAGCATCTCATTTTTCTGAAAACTACTACTTGATATTTTAAATCTAAATGCCCAAAAAACTGGTTTTACAATTAATCTTCATATACATATGCTGGTACGGAAGTGGTTAATGAAGTGGTGTATTATTGAATTACGATCATGCAATGAGTAGCAGACTAAATAAAAATAGTGCTATTTTAAACATAAATAAAAAGATAAATTGATATATTCTGCCAGAAAGTTTTCGGATTGGCGCATCCAACTAATTTCTTTTGTTTGCAGTGATATTCAGACATTTTTATACATTTTTTATTTGCATATTTTATTGATTCAAATGAATAGAAGTCATTTCCGTATTATATATGAAATAATTTTATATCAAAGGAAATGTAAACGAAATACTTACTATTTAATAGTATTTAATAATAGATTTTTGTTACATAATGCATTCGACAGTAATATACAATGCCTTCTTGCATTTGCCCACACGGGGAGGTGGGGGGGGGGGGAAATGCAGAACTTTTTATCAACAAAACAGGCGGACAACTTTCTTTCACTCTTTCTTTTTTTTTTTTTTTTTTTTTTTTTTTACTGGTAAACACAAGTAATCTGGTTTCTTGAAGTGCGGATTATATATGCATACACATATGCCAGAAGAATATTAACGCCAAACGTTGAGGCATTCCATATTTTAGAATTAATTAATTTTGCAATCATTTAACGATTTTAATAATAACTTTATATTTTCATAAAAACAGATAAAAGATTTAATAAATATTGTAAACTTTTTTGATGTAAAGAACAAGAAACAAATACGTTATATATGCACTGTCCCTTATGGAAAAATCTGACTAAGCTTGGCTTGCATTGTGTGAAATGTAAATATAAAAGTCGAAATGGTGAAAATTCTGCTATAATAGTATAATAGTGCGAGTAACTCCAAAATAACATTGAAGTAGTAGCTTTGTGTTGGAAAATGCAATTTGCAATATACACAATGTCACTGACAGAATGGCATTTCACTTCCAGAATGTTTTGGACAAATGTGGATCGACAAATGTGTATAACATTTTTCACAAAGAAAGATAAATTAAAAAAAAATCTCTAAACTATCTTGATTACTTTAAAGTTATGAACAAAATTTTATTTGGTTTAAAGTTATTTTTGTTTATACGACACTAGTTTACTATATGAAAATTGCTTGTTGTGCTGTATTAAGTCTAATCTTTCTTGAATCATCCTATTCTTTGAAAGCGATAAATTCTGGCACTACAAGATATCAGCTAGCACGTCAGTCCACTCCCTCCCTCCTCCCCTCCACCCGTCCAAGGTTATGATTTATTTATTTATTTATTTTTAACACCACATAAGAAAAACACTTTTCGATAATTAACTCACCGAATTAAGCAAATTAAATAAGCAGCTGTGAACAAAAACTTGACTAAACAATAATTCTGTTACAGCTAATGACATATATTTTACTAATTTAAAAACAAAAGATTGTTTTTAACAAAAATTACTTAATTTTTCTTTTTATTTATAGGCGACATAGTTTAAATAATTTTAATCAATAGTTAATTAACCATAAATTAACATTTATCAGTTATTTACTATTTATCAATTAAAAATATTCATCACTTAATTACTATTATTCACGTAATAATAGCGTAAATTAAGTACCATTTTAAACAGAAGGAACAAATTATTAAGCATGAGCCTCTTTATATCATAAAACATTAATCTACATTGCAAAAAATATGTTTTCGAAAAATTTTCATCAAGAAGCAAATCTCCCCCCCTCTTCCCCCAAATCATCCCGTATGAAACATCCTTTCAGGTCGCATAAAAAATATACCTTTCTACAATTATTGCACCGAATTAAAAAAGAAACTGTGTACAAAAGACTTAGCTCAAGAATTTGTTACAGCCAATGACGTATATTCTAATATATTAAACAAAATTGAATATTTGTTCACAAAATTTATTAAAAAAAATAAATTTTATTTTAAAGACGACATTGGTTAAATAATATTAGTCAACGGTTATTAGCCGCAGTCAATTAGTCAATTGTTTACTGTTAGCCAATATAATAATATCTTACTATTCATAAATAATAAAAACGTAATTTAAGTACTATTTTAATTAACAATAGTAAATAAATAAGGATGAACATCTCTAAATCACAACGATTTCATCCACAATGGATAAAATATCCTTTCAATAAATTGTCACTGCCCTTGAAGCGTTTCAATAACATTATACACTTTTTTAGGCAATTTATTGAATAATAGAGTAACCACCCAGGACATCTTAGTTCGAGATTAAGGTACTAGGATTGAGTGTGTAAAATTTCAAAACGAGTACCATCCGAGTTACCCTAATAAATGGTACTGTGCTCGGGCAAACTTTTCATTCTATAAAATAAAAAAAAAGTCTTCGAATGAAATTTTTTTGGTGTTCATATGCATATTTTGCATATCTTAACATTCTGTAAAAATATTTAAATTTTATTAATAAAATTTCAGTGGGTATTCCAAACGTCGGTAAAAAGTTTAGTTATTGACGAGGGCGGGTAGGACGGTATGTGTGTGTGCGTGTGTTTTAATGTAGTTAATAAATATTGTATTAGTAAATATCAATAAATCTAATAAGCTAGTCTCTTATAGCCAATGGATTGCTACTGACTATCTGCCACTGACCAAGAGACTAGCTTATTAGATTAGCATTTATTAAATAAAAACATTTTTTGTGTAATTTAATTAAAGCAGTCTCTCTCTCTCTCGATGCATCCATACTAAGCGTGAAGTTTACACATAGTTTAATATGTAGAATCGCATAAAGCTGAAATCCATAGGATACTTGGATAACATGTAAAGCATCCGAATGAATCGTTTGACTTCGACACTGTAATTAAATGTTTATATAAATCTTTTCAAAGCCTAGTCGTAAAAGAATGTCGACTATACGTAATATTTGAAATGAAAAACTTCAAACAAACTCATTAACCATAAATTTTATCCATATGTCATCGTTGAAAGTTAAAAGAAATAATGTTTGTTCTCTGTTAAATAAATTGCATCCATTAAGATTTTGAATCTCCATTAATTAAAATTTTAGGAAATGTTCCTGCATTTCTTAAGTAATCAACTTTTAAAATTTTAATTAAACATGTGTTTAAAATTACATGTATGAAGCATAAGTATAATATTATGAGATTTAAAAACAAAATACAGCCGATAATTAACTATCAAGTGCCCCGACACTTATTATGTATTTTTCTAGATTTTAGATTGCTCTAACTTCAAGACGAGCGTCTTTTACATTTTTTTTTCCTTATTTATCACAGGTATGTCCAAACAGTTTTTTTCTTAATTTAATGACAACCTTTCTTCAAAAACAACACAAAAGTAGTCATGTTAATCATTCTAGTTACTAAAACTTTTATTGGTAATAAAGAAAACCGGAATGCATTCGAATTTAAATTTAATAAGCAAAAATTATTATGGCTTAAGTGGTTTATCTAGGATTAAAAATAATCTTATTTTATATAACGTTATAATCGAAATCTTCTTGGCTTTAATTGTTTTGTTAAGAATACAAATAATTTCATGAACATTAGATTATTAATTGTTCAAAAATTGATTTTTTTTATAAAGTAATGTCACATATATAGCATTAGTGGTGTCACTAATTATAGTTACCAAAAACTTATATTAGTAAAAAAGACAATTGGAATGCACATAAATTTAAATTTAATTAGCCAAAATTATTATGATTTAAGTGTTTTATGTGGAGCAAAAGTAGTTTTCTTATATATAAAATTATGATCGAAAAATTTCGGACTTTTTTAGTTTTTGTTATTGCATCACTTAAATTAAATTACGTTTTATATTTTTGTAAATGCTTTATGAAGAAAAAAAAATATATGCATATTTTAATTCAAAAATAAAATAGATATTGATGATATAGATAACCAACCTATGTTACATCTGGCCCTGGCAGCTTGTAGATTCAGACCACGTGGAGTAAGCTACAAAATGGCTTCATCTGTACAAGTTTCACTCGAAAAAATAGTTTGGCAGTTTCCATATATCCATCTCAGTTGTGCGTATATATATGTTCTTTTGCTATATATATATATGTCTATATATAAGACATATATATATCTAAATGAGGTTTCAGTGACGGTATTACAAAAAATGCATAGAATTAACATAAAATAAAGTTAGTTGTGCAACGTGCGTACACGGTTGTGTTATTCAACGACAAGCCGTTTTAATTACATAATGTATACTGATAATGTAACCTTATAATGAAAATTATATGATATCATACAAATTCCTATTTCATTCAGACCCATTTAAATAAAATAAACTTATATTTTATAAATTTTTGCAGGCATACTTTTCCCTTTATTTGATTTATTTGGAACCGAGCAAGTGTTCCTTAATTTCTGCATTTAAAATATTCATTTTGTGGGCTATTTGTAAAGCATTTGAATAATCATGGAGATTTTTTCTGAAATATACAAAATACTCCCTCTGTAATGTGATGTTAGGTATAGCGTAATAAAATGCATTTAATAAAATATATTCCTACCTCAGTAACATGGAATACATTTATATGCAAATATTATTTTTTCATAAATATTTATTTCGCTTGGAGAATTCTTAGTTTTCTTTTGTTCTTTCCTTTGAAACGTAAATGCACGTCTGTATTTAAAATTCAGAATTCCCTTTTGGTAAGAACACTTTTTCTTTTGTAACGTTTTGTAGCTAAAACTGAAGTAAAATTTAAGCCAGGTAGTCAGAAAGCAATTATTTACATTAGATCAAATTTCGATTGCTAAATTTACATTTTTTCTAGTTCATTTATAGTATAGTTTTTTTTATGAAGTAATTTCTGTATTTAAATATTCTTTCTGTGGAATGATGTTACCGCATTAAGAAAATTGTGGAGATTTAATTTTCGAAAATATGTTAAAACTGAGCGGCAAATAATATAAAAATCTATGGAATTCTCAACACTGTTAACATTTTTCAACTTATAAATGAGTAATTCCTAAATAAAATTTTTATCTCATTAATAGAATGTGAACGTATAAGCTAAAAATTTATTTCGTATATAATACCGAGTTTTTCTCGAGTCTACAGTTTATATTTATATTTTTTCCCTTGCGAAAGATTTTTGATTAGTCAGTTGTGGATTTAGATATCAGGACTGTTCTTTATATCGTTGTTCGATCTTAAAATTTATAAAATATAAGTTTATTTTATTTAAATGGGTCGGAATGAAATAGGAATTTGTATGTTATCATATAATTTTCATTATAAGGTTACATTATCAGTATACATTATGTAATTAAAACAGCTTGTCGTTGAATAACACAACCGTGTACGCACGTTGCACAACTAACTTTATTTTATGTTAATTCTATGCATTTTTTGTAATACCGTCACTGAAACATGTATGATTACTCTTCGAATTAAAATCGTGATGATTGTGGGATAGTTGCGTTATTTTATGGCAGCTGATCAAATTTGGATATGGTTCGTTCTTGACCCCATTTAATTAAAATCCAGAAATACATTTAGATATATATATGTCTTATATATAGACATATATATATAGCAAAAGAACATATATATACGCACAACTGAGATGGATATATGGAAACTGCCAAACTATTTTTTCGAGTGAAACTTGTACAGATGAAGCCATTTTGTAGCTTACTCCACGTGGTCTGAATCTACAAGCTGCCAGGGCCAGATGTAACATAGGTTGGTTATCTATATCATCAATATCTATGCCACAGTCGAAGGGGAAGAGTCAGAATAATAAAGTTTGTCATTTTATTCCTCGTGATATATTAAGCCATATTTATTTAGAATATATGATGTACAAAAGGTTTTATGCTGAAAATTATTGTTGAAGGATTAAATATTTAAAATCAACATAATTATCATTAAACGGCCGCAAAATAGGCCTTTCGACCCATCCAGTTGAATTGGCCTTTACATTAAGAAGATTTCAATATAGAATAAATTATTGTGATTGTTAACCACTTTACCATTTCATTCCCTAAATATATGCTATACACCAGTTCAAGATATTTTCATTTGTTGAAATATTCATTCATTTATTCAAGTTTGAATCCTTTAAAAAAGATTTTCATAAATATCACCCCAATGTCAGAAACCTATATGTAAAAAGGGCCACTGTGGATTTCATTATTGTTAAAATCCCTCACACACCTCAATGGCCGAAAAAACATTTGTTTCTTTTGTGGGCCTCTTCGTTATAAAATAAATAAATTGACGTATAAAACAAGTACTTTGTGTGAATTCCTTAACTGTATGCATCTTAGAAATAGATCTTTAAAATGTCTGGAATAAAAAAAAAAATTAGAGAATACTTCATTACATCAATAATAATACAAACGTGTATGAATGAAGATAACCATACAATGCCCCCTGAATTACAGGGTCCTAACCGTGTGCAAAGTAATGCGCTTGATCTCTCTTTAACTGATAAAGCTAGAACAGCGGAACAAGCGTCTAGCTATAGTAAAATAACTATGCAATACCATATGAGAGTGGTTCCAATGTCCCCAACTGCATAAATCTGGAAAATATCGCCTTTATCCGAACAGTTTTAGAAAAAACAAACGATATCGATTACAGAGCATTATCTTTTTGGTATCAAATGACGTTTTGCCTATAGAAATATTGGAAGCTCGGAAAATATAGATGTATTGTTCCCAATTCTACGACACCGCGAATAATAATATATCCTTTAACAAAAGTATTTTCATGTGAATGCTAAAAATAGAAAGAAAACTTTAGTCAAATTCAGATTTAGAACGATACATCTGAAATGTCGGTATTGTATTATGTTAATCATTTTATAAGGCTTTTAAAAAATACCGGAAGGCAAAGTCTCTGTTTACTTAATTCATTTTATTTTAGCTTCTTTTGAAATATTTAACTGATCTTCTTTAATCAAACGCGAAAACAACCCTTGGATGCCTTAACAGCAACTGATTTGGCCTTAAATTTTCGCCATCAATGGGAATTGAATGGAAACCTGTTTACAGGAAGATCATCACAGGTTTTTTCATTATAATTCAATCTTCTCTAATCTTTTTAAAGACGATTAAATTAGAGTGTTTTTAGATTCTGCGGTGTCTTAACGGGGGTTGGTGAGCGTAGCTTGCAGGGGGTAGAGTCCCCCAGTACATTATAAAATCACATAAGAAACTAAATGAATAAATTTTTAACATACAAAAAACTTATTTTCCGATTGAAAGAGATTTAAAATGAATAATTTAAGGTAAGAATAAATCAAGTCAAAAAAAAAAATATATATATTCTATATATTATTAAATTACAAAAAGAACTTAAAATAATATTCAGAATCACAACAAATTATTGTGATAAAGAGTTATCACGTGAACCGCACGCTAAGGTAAAAATTTATAACGGAGTGTTTGTTTGATTGACAGTTTTAGCGTGGATTCTTTCCAGAGGAACACCAGAAACAGGTAGAGTGGATGAAATTTCGGATGTCAATCGCGCTTTTCTCTTCTGAGAGGGGGGCGGAGAGGGTGAGAAAAAGTCGACGGTCCAGGTGTGGAATAATAGGAGAGAGAGCCGGAGTGTGTTGACGGGAACATTCCAGTGAATTGTGAGGAAAAACAAAATAGCACACCAAGCAGGGGTGTTCAGTGAAGAAGGACACACACCGTGGGTCACAGGTTGGGATGAACAGCTCAGGAAAAGTTAGGGCACACCAAAGTAAACCTTTGAACTGAAACGTTATAGTGTCCAGCATTCAAGAGCGTCGAAAATGGATGGTCCCCTGTCCCGTCGGAGATATGTGAATGATCTTGGGAGCATCGATGGAGCGGGAAACCCTTGTGCATTTTTTAAATTTGTTGGAGAAAAATGGGTAACGAACACTAATGTATGTGGTGTTTTTATTCCATATCTACGTCCACAAGCACAGTAAAAAAAAGACCAAAAACATATTGAAGACTTTTAGCATTTTATTTAAACTTTAGAGAGGCCGTGAAATGCAGGGGAAGAGTAGAAGTGACAGAGTGCCCATAGGGCAAGCGACAAAGACACTTCGTTTAACGTCTATAGGGCTCGAATGCAGGAAGCATAGAGACGTAAGGCTCTGTTACATTCGCCCGTGGGTTTGCAGTACTATACAAGAACACATAAGACATTGGCGAGAATGAGAAGAGTAGACAAGGTATTGGCGAAAAATAGAAACTATTCTTAGAGGTTAATTTACACACAGTAGTGGAATTTTAGGGTTACAAGATAAAGAATTATTGTGGTCAGGCTTAAGAGAAAATAGCTTTACATATGCTTTTTTATGTATACGTTAGAAGATTTTGGACAAATGTTTGCATTACTCGGCGTGGCATCCGGAAGCTATCTGTCATGAGAACGGTATGATGCAAATACGAGCATAAAACTATAAGAGAATTTTGAGTGTGCCGCTCTGTGCTAAAACCATGATATATGTATCACATGTTGCCGGCTGCAATGAACAGGAAATTTATTTATTTTCTATTTTTATATTAGCTGAAATCACTGACAGTTAAAATTTGTATCTATACATACGTGTATGTGAAAGTGATAAACAAAAGGAAAAAGTGTGAAAGAAAGGGTGCGGTCAGTTTAATTGATGATAACTTTAAAAGTGTAAATTTAACTTACACAAATGTGAGGGGTGGGAGGACGTGAACAAGTACAGAGGTATAATATTACCTGCAAAATGTAAAATTAAATTAAATTAAGAATTTTATTTGAGATGGGATCATAAAAACTAAGAAATTATAAAGAATTAAAGTTGAATGTTTATTTTCTGAGGTGGGGGGGGGGGGGGTTAAAAAGATATATATCAGGGAAAATTATTATAGGGACACTTACCACAAATGAAAAATATATAAAAGTTTGTTTTGGAATCATGTATTTTTAGATCCCAGTTAAATTTTCATTAACAAAATCTGATTTTCAAAGTAGAAAAAAGTCAAACGCTGAGTTTGTAATTGAATATTTAAAATGATGATAGAAAAATAACACAGATTGTTGGCAAAACATTCGTACTTTCCGGATTACGTTTGGAAATGGTATGTTACTGATTATCCAATTTGGAGCGTATCTCAGCAGCTAACTGTCAAACCAATCTTGGACATTTATTGGGGAACGGTTCGTTATCCAATTGTGCGATAAGGCCTATATTTCTTACTGTGTTCCGAACTTTGGACAACAAGTAGACAGCGTTGGTTCAATAATTTTGTACTATTTATACTCCTATCTGTTGCTGTATATTACAAACATTTTAAAATTCATTAAGTGTTTATATGTGACACATAGATGAAAATAAAATATGCTGAGTTTGCAATGCAATTAGAGGTTTTCAGTCATAAAATGAGTTACTTGGTTCCATCATAAACTGTTTCTAAAGAAATAAACCACTGTCTATTTTTTTTTTCAAGTGATGTAAAAATAAATTTAAATCCAAATATCTGATCCAAGTGCTTTTCTGAGTTGTGATTGATGATGTGAAAAGTGATATCTCCATTTGTTTAGGTGGCATAAAGTTAGATGTGAGAATATATTATACTAAAATAAGACTACCTGATTGCATTTCAAAACCAGTGCTCGATGGAACTTTGTTCGATGAAATGTACAAAAATTATTTCCATGAATCCGAGGATGTCATTTAAACTCTCCAAGTTTTAAAATTTGAATTGGATTCCGAGGTATTATTAGTATTATTTTCAATAATATTATTATTATTACTATAAATTTTAATAGTATTTTTGTAATAGAGCAACTAAAGTACGTCACGTTTGTGGAGAAAAGGCAAAAAAATGGAAATTTTAAAGATTATTATATTTTTTTATTTACGTTAATTTCGAATTATATCTATAAAGATTTTTTCCCCTTAAATGGATAAGAAAAGACAGTTACATTTTTCATTTTTTTTTAAATAAATAAAACATTTTTTTTATATTAAAAATTCATTGATATTTTTCTATAAGTTAAAATATATATATATACCGATATATAGATATCTACAAATCAATCCATCATAGCTTTCTTAAAATTGAACCAACAAGGTTTTAAATAAAGAAATGTTTGCTCCTTGCGCTTAACTGCAATTATTACTCATATTTACAAGAAATAAATTTAAATTTTTAATAAATAATTTTTTTTAAACTGATTATTTTTGAAGAACTGTAGTTAAATTTTAACACAAAGGCACCTCATGTGAAGAGGTTAATTGGAGTAAATGACAAAATTTCAGAGCTTTTATTTAATAAGCTACTCATTGCGACGACTTTTATGTTTAAGGCCGTCCTACTAGGATTATTATTTTTATTTCCTACGCTGAAAAATCAGTATACAAATCTTAAAAATAGATTTTTTTTAAACAAATGAAATCATTGAAAACTTGCACTTTTATCGATAGAAATTTTGAATTTCTTTTGTAAACATGATTTTATATTTCATACTTAGTATTTAATAAATTTTCTTCTGCAATTGTGGCATTTGGGCTTCAAATTGAGTTATAAAAAATATGCCACCGCTATTCAAAGCGTGAAATCTTTGGCACATATGCTTTGTAAAATGCAGATGTATGATTAAAAAAATCCGTAAAAGGTCTATAAATTTTTAAACATTTCTAAATATAGGATAAAAAGACTTTGATAGAACAAAATTGTGCAAAAATACAACTATTGTATTTATTTTCAGAAAAGAATTATTTTATATCTCAATGTTTTCTCGAATACATATTCTTATTCTATTCACTACTTTTGAAATCTCGTCATATGTGCATTTGCATGTATAAGCTAGAATTCCTTGAAGCATATTCGCCAAAACTTTTGCTTTCATATGCGTCAAACTTGTGTATATCTTATATGTTAAGAGGCATATTGTAACGTAAATGCACTTTTCAAATTCTCTTGTTTCTATAGGTTTAAGAATACATAAAATTTTCGAAAACTTTGAAATAATTTAAACATAAGGATTATTTTTGAGCATTTTGACAAAAGCATTTCAAGTGATGATGAATATCTCTTACTTTCAGACAAAATTCCAGCATCGCATAGAGCCAATTGACGAAGGGGGTATATTTCTTAAATTACTGAAATGCTTTATCAAACTGATACTCTGCCAGACGGGATATTTAAAGTTAGCATCTTCGAAATACCAATAACCAGGTATATAAACTATATGCACTTTTCTATGATATAGGAAAGGGTGAGTTAAGGAATCAATATGAACTAATCAGATATTTTATATACTGCTTTTGAGAAGAAAAAAAATAGAATAAAAAGAAAAGTGCCTAGTTAAACTGTAGGCATTGAGGTCATAGGCGATTCACACTAATTGTATACTACAATCTAATTTATGTCTATTATTCATAAAATAAAACTCACTCTTTTTGAGCAAAACTGTAAATAATCAGGGAAGCGCCATATCGGAATAAACAGGTACACCGAATTTGAAGAAATTTGATAATTTTGCATGCAAAACCCATTTGTCTAAATTAAAGGAGGATTACTCCTCGTTACCTTTACATTTAACCAATAAATTTGCAAATCTAATCAGGGAAGCCTCTTATCAGTGTAAACCGGTACACCGAAATTGAAGCTATTTGATAATTCTGAATGCAAAACTCATTTGTCTAAATTAAGGGGGAGATTTGCCCTCGTTCCCCCTTTACATTTAACCAATAAGTTTGCAAATCTAATCAGGGAAGCCCTTATCAGAGTAAAGCGGTGTAGCAAATTTGATGCAAATCGGATAGTTCTGTATAAAAGAACTCATTTATCTAAACTAATAGGGACATTCGTTAGCATTCGTTACCACATTTATACTTAACTAATGAACATCCAACAATAATCAGGCTAGCGCCTATTAAGAATGAAACTATACACAAAATTTAAAGCAATTCGGATATTTCTATCAAGAATTACATCGTCATTTACATATGCATATACGTACATACAGAAACTGTGGGCACATTAGATCTTAGGATTTGATACGTATGAGGTAAAAAGGTAGAAGAGAATCATAGATGTCCAGCATCCTCTTTTAACATATTGGTTTCCTTTAAAGTTTTTAATCCGTAATACAAATTATTGCATTAGTGTAAATAAAATGTATGCAAACTACGTTCGTGTATTATGCTTATTTATTAAGAACTTTTAATAGTAATAACATTATAAAACTCAATGATATTTAAGAATTTCTAGCTATTCATTGCATATTAGTTTCTAAATTATGTATCAAAAGTAAAGAAATAAAAATTATGTACAATAAAAGCTTTAAATATAAAGAAAAATGAGCATATTTTTGATACGCAAAATAAACTTGTGAGTAATTGTCATCGAAAATAGCACAGAGATTTTCGTTTAAAATTCCTTGCAAAACACTCTATAATTACAATAACAAATCCAAATCGCTAGTTTATAATTATTAAATACCGAGTTTTAGGTAGCTTTCATTACAAAAAGCTACCTATTGCAGCCGTTCGGAGGAAAGCGATTTCAAAAAATTTTGGTATATTTTCATCGATCATGACCCCCAGACCCCGAAACCACCCTCAGTTCAAAAGTTGATATATATATATATATATATATATATATATATCCATATATATATATATATATATATATCTGACCTTTGTCATACTGCAACTCTCGAATTTATGAACCGATTTGGATGTAATTCGGTATGTACATAGTACATACCAATGTCTCGACCGAGTTCGTTGGCCAGCTTCATCCGCCATTTTGTTTCAAAATGGCGGCCATTTAAAATTTTCTTAAAAATTTTAAATTTGAAATGTGGTACCAAAGAATTGAAAATGGAAAAATATTTTTTTCTTATGTATTTTACCTTTATACAAAGATTCCGGAGCAGTTTTTGTTTCGTCTATATCTTAAAAAATGGCTGAGTTATAGCATTTTGAATTTCTAGCGTGGCTGACATTTTGAAACGTCCTGAATTTTGTCACGCGATAAAAGGCGTAGTTATGAGCCGATTTGGATGTAACTTCGTTTGTACATAGTACATACCAATGTCTCGACCGAGTTCGTTGGCCAGCTTCATCCGCCATCTTGTTTAAAAATGGCAGCCATTTAAATTTTTGAGAAAAATTTAAATTTGAAATGTGGTACCAAAAAATTGAAAATTGAAAAAATATTTTTTCTTATGTATTTGACCTTGATACAAAGATTCGGGAGCAGTTTTTGTTTCGTCTATATCTCTAAAAATGGCTGAGTTATAGCATTTTGAATTTCTAGCGTGGCTGACATTTTGAAACGTCCTGATATTTGTCACGTGATAACAGGCGTATTTATGAACCGATTTGGATGTACTTTGGTGTGTACATAGTACATACAAATATCTCGACCGAGTTCGTTGACCAGCTTCATCCGCCATCTTGTTTCAAAATGGCGGCCATTTAAAAAAATTTAAAAAATTTAAAATGGCATACCAAAATATTGGAAAATGAAAAAGATTTTTTTGTATGTGTTTGACCTTAATACAAAGATCCCGAGCAGTTTTTGTTTCGTCTATATCTAAAAAAATGGCTGAGTTATAGCGTTTTGAATTTCTACTGTGGCTGACATTTTAAAACGACCTGATTTTTGTCACGCGATAACAAGCGTATTTATGAACCGATTTGGATGTTACTTGGTCTGTACATAGTACATACCAATGTCCCGACCGAGTTCGTTGGCCAGCTTCATTCGCCATCTTGTTTCAAAGGGATTGCCATTTAAAAAAAATTAAATTTAAAATTTAAAATGAGGTATTAAAAAATTGGAAAATGAAAAAGATTTTTTTATGTGTTTGGCCTTGATACAAAGATTCCGGATCAGATTTTGTTTCTGAAAATTTGTTCTTTTGTTTATATCTTAAAAAATGGTTGAATTATAGCACTTTGAAATTGTATGGCTAACATTTTGAAACGATCTTGTATTTGTCACGCGATAACACACGTATTCGCCTATTTCCATGTGAGAAAGCATGTGGATAGTATACATCAACATCTGATCCAAATATAAGTTAATTTAAATAAAAGCAGCTTAGATAAAGCTGACTAATTTCGTGAAATTCTCATTCATAATGATTTAGTATTGATAAAAATTAGTATTGAATCTCCTATATTCGGTTTCCACTAAATTGAGCTTCGTGTGTTAGAATAATATAAGTTGGCTTTTTTAAAATAAGGTATTTGAAAGCTACCTCTTCCTCCCGGCACTGGCCGGAAGGACTTTTTTCAATAAGAGCATACTTTGCGTCACAGTTAACCAAACAATTCCTCATCGTCCTAAAAATTGGATAGCAATCATAAGCGGAATTTTATAAATGCTTTTGAATATTTTAATTAAAATTAAACACGATTTATTATTCAAGAGTTAGTTAATGATATATTTGTCTTTATCACAAGTTAAAATTAACGTTAGATATATTTTATTAAATACTTAAAATGGCTTTTTTTTGCCGAATTTTTTTGTGACTTTTTCAACATACATGTATTTTAAAGTTTTGAGCTACAAGGAAACACACACATAAATTTCTTGAGATATTATTCCATACATTTATTTGGAAAAAAAAAAATGTCAAAAAAATATCTAGTAGGAAAATTTTCCTTGCATTTTTTACTGTACTGAAAATAGGACGATTGTGGAATCCACTATTACATAGCTCCAGCAGTTAGTATTGGAGACAGAACTTTCTTTCTCTGTTACATTCCAAATATTTCTGCTCTAGAACTAAACCGGATACCTAGCAGTCAGTCTGACAAGTGCCGGACAGTTGTGTGGGAGAAGCTATAACGTGTTCTCAAACAACAGTTCATGAAATCCTTTTATATTTTGAAATACGTCGAAGCAAACCTACTTTATCTCTTTTTTCTATTCTTGAAAAAAAAAAATCTTTTTAAAATTATTTTAATGCTAGTACAGTCCTTCTCATAAATATAAAGACACAGATGTTTCAGAAAGTACATTTTATTAATTCAGTTAAAAGAAATTAAATTTTATACCTCATATCAAGAACACTGAAATGAATCTCTTATAAGGGTTTTAATTTAAATAAAATAATTTCGTCTCGAATAATAATAATAAAAAAAATTACGCTGTCTCATAAATTTAAAGACAAACTTGAAACTGCTTCATGTGCATTTTTTTTTTTGAATGCGCGCGTACAGAATTAATGCACACGCGCTGGAATACACTTTAACTTACCCAAACAAGCAAAGTTGTTTGACTTGTTTCAATTGCAAAGATGCCGTGGAACATTGAAATTTCTAAAGATGAAATTTTGTAAAATACCTGAATTTAAAGCTAATAGCCTAACAGTTTTTCAAATATGTAAAAAAACTGTGAGAATCAGAGCTCCACTTTATAAAATTTTATCAAAAATTTACAATTCATATTCGAGAAAACGATCAAGCAGACCGAGAAAAACTAGTGAAAGACTCGATCACAAGATCATGCGACTTATTTCGTCGCAAAAAAATGTCACTCCGATAAGTTTCTCAACGAGTTTATGGTATGGTCCCAAAGGATACAGTACATCGTCGTATAAAAGAAAGAAAAAACTTTGTATGCCGACATACGTGCAGATTCCCTTTACTGAAAAAAGAAAACAAAGATTGGAGGTTAATCGTGGTTAAAGATCATATGCACTGGAAGGATGAATGGATGCAAGACATTTTTTCAGATGAAAAGATATTTAACTTGGGTGGCTCAGATGGTTGGAATTGCTACTCAGACGATTCAAGACGTTAATCTCGAACCTTCTTCATTAGGCAGAAAGGGGGAGGTTCTGTTATGGTGTGGGGTGGGTTGCCTTCTCATTTAATGGAACTACGTATATTCCTTTTCTGAAAGGTAAACAGACATCTAAAGAGTATATCGAACTGCTTGATAGTCAGTTGTTGCCAATTTCTGAAACTCTTGGTGGTCGAAATTATTTGTACCATCAGGATAATGCATCGATTCACACATCAAGACTCACAAAAAATGGTTCGCCGATAGCAATGTTCATGTCACGGTGTGGCCCGCACGTAACCATGATTTAAATACCGTTAAGAATCTTTGTGGCACCCTCGTTATCAGTGTATATGCATCTGAAAGACAATTTTAAAACGTGCTTGAGTTGAAAAAAGAAATCGAACGAAGTTGGTTTGATATAAAGCCAAAATAGTTATACAACTTAATAAAAAGCATGCCAGCTAGAATATTTTCTGTCATTAATAAGGATGGATTATTTATTGGACGGTAATTCAAAAGTATGTAAAATGTCTTTATATTTATGAGACAGCAAATTTATTTACATTTATCAATTTTCCAGTTTAAATTATTTAATTCTAATTTAATTTACTGTAAAATGTTTTCTTGACACATACTTTTCGTTATATGCATAAATATAATTTTGAATACTGAATTATTAAAATATTATTTCGAAAATATCAGTGTCTTTATATTTATGAGACTCACTGTATTTTAAAATGCCACGTAAATTCTTTACATAGCAGGAAGTCTGAGTTTTCACAAAAATGATTACAGTCATTTTGTCGACATAGACAATGAAAACAATGAAGTAGTAATTTTACGTACAGACGCCGATGCACTGAGCGATACTGTGGAGATTGATGATTCATCAACAAGGAATATAGAATAAACAACATTTGGCGAAGTACGTCCAAAAGAGGTTGTTGGCATGATTGAAATTTTAGTTTCTAATAGCAATGAAAAACATGATGTAAATCCCAAATGGGAAAATGCGCATAAACAGCAACTCATTTTACTGTAATCCAACGGAAAAAAACAGTATTGGCCATTATTTGTTAATGAGTTTGAAACAGCATTAGTTAATTCATGGAAGCTCAGTCAGCTATTTAGTGATGGTACCCTGAGTCTGATTGATTTTCGAAGACATATAAAGTTTCGAAGGTGAGACTTTCTATAGCAGGGAACCATTTTTCAGAAAATTGAGTGTTCAACAAGTTAATGAAGATTTTCTAAAGCTAAAAAATGAACTTTATTTGAATGATTGTTATTGCGAAAAACCCAAAAAACTAACAAAGATGATTCCATTTAAAAACTTGTGCAAAAAATCCTACCAAGATCTAAAAAAAAAAAATGTTACTTTGGACAATGACTAAAATGTTTTCACCCGTGCCGTCTAACTAACAAAGAACAGCAGCTCCTTGTATGTGTCCTATTTTTAGGACATCAAGTTTCAATTAAACTAATAAAAGTTGCACATATGATTGGAGAAACATATGTTCAAGAAACTTTTTTATAAAAATAGATAAATGTTTTCGATGCTGGAGGCGGTATTTGTTAAATTTAATTCTAAAGTTATTACATTTGGAACACATGTTTTTTATTTTATTAAAATTTCAAAACTACTTTTCAGACAATTATAATATGTTTCTGTAGCTGAATTGCATATTTACTTTTAGTTTAAAAAAAAAAAAAGCAAAAATTAAATCCATTGGAAAATGAAATGTAGCCAATTTAAAATTTCACTGTTTCTCAAAAAAAGTTTGGATTGTTTAAAAAAATGATAAAAATATTTTAGAACAACTTTTACTCATAAAATGGGAAAAGAAAAAAATGCAAAAATTCTTTAAAATTGAATCTGTTAGATAAAGAAATCTATTCCTGTTGAAAAATTTAAAACTTTCATGCGGAGCATTGAACCGGGAACGTTTTGATTAGCAGGCAAATCGCTACCACGTACCCATCTAACATGCGTGAACTAGACTGAAATTTAAAGTTCTGTTTTAAAATTTAAATCGCAAAAATGGTAGTATGTTTTTAAAATTAATTTAATTAAAACTAGCAAAAGCCGTGCTTTCTTTGGACTTGCGAAGCCTTATTTAATAAGACAAATATTTGAAAGGAACGATATTTTTTTATTAACCATTTGGAAAAATGGTTATTGTCCTCGTCAGGGTAGGAAATTAAAATCAAAACTGAAGGTTTTTATTGGTTTAATCATCATTTTATTCATTTTCAGATTGGTCTATACAGTAATCTGTATTTTCCTTAACTTTCAACAGAGATGAACAACAGAGTGTTACAAGTATGACAAAAAAAGTAATAAACACTACAAAAAAAAAATTAATAACTCAGAAACAAATTGAGATACAGTTTTCAAACGAACTGCATTTAAAAGTACATTTTTTCTCTATACGAAGGTGTAAAAAGTAATATTGTGGGATGTTTAGAAGTTTAAGAAATAAATTTAATTTAAAATTGGCCGTCAGATTTCTTGGGCATCTGACGATGGAAAAGCCTTTTCCCAAATAGCCAATGAAATGCTTGGATAATACGTAAGTTTCAGGTGGATAATACGTACGAGTCGCAGGCGATTTCTGTCGCTTGCAATTTTTACGTGTAATAACACTATTAATGTTTAATTCATGGCGTACGTAATGTATGATCAACTCCGTGCGATTTTTTAATGTCTTAAATTTTTGTCTTTGAAAAAATCATTTTCAAATGGCCGTTGTAATGCATTTATTTTTCTCTCAACTCTTATTCCATGATCAATTTCTTTAAAATTAAGTTTTAATAAAATTACAACAGAGAACAAATTATTTTGAGAGACGGAACCTGCGCTGCCAGGCAAAAAAAAAAAAAAAATGAATGGGTGACAATTCCGTGTACACACCAATTGCCATTTATCTGCGATGTATCGAGAGGTATTTAAGTTATTAAAATTATCTGTAATTTCATGACGATGTTTGATATACCGAAGAGTGTTAAGCCAACCAAACCTCTCAAATGATCATTTTAATGTGTTTATCATATATTATAACGAGCAAATCTTGTATTTATGTGTGCGTGTATGCAAATTACGTCTTTAATGAATTTGACTAAATTTTGTATCATACCGTTTTAGGATACCAGATGACGATTGGCTAGTTATCATGTTCGAGAAAATTCGATTATTGGGTCATTTTGGGGTTCCTACGGATCTTTGCATATCAATGGGAATGGAGGTTCAAACAGTTATTAAGTTGTTACACAGTTAGCTGTAAGCGGAGTCGTAAAGTTGGCAACATTTAGCCAAGTTTTGCGATGTTTGTCGAAATACTGGCGACATCGGTATGATTTGTCGGTAAAATAGACAACTTTTCCAATGCCAAAACACATGCTTGTCGTCAATTCGGCGACATTTGGCGAAAAAATTTGCTTTCAGAGACTGACGGAATTTTCTAGAAATTCCAAGTAGGAGGCGAGATATATGACTCAGCCACAAATTCTATAAAATCTTGTATAATTTTTGCATCCTTATTCAGAAAAAAACATTATTTTATGTTTTGGCGCATTTCAATTTTAGAAATGTATATTCAGCCAAATAACTAAGAATTTCCTCGGAATCTTTTATTTAGGATATAACGAATTTAACAATTAATTTTATTTGTTTACAATTCTTTTCTTGCCACTTAAAAAAAAAAAAAAATCATTATATAATTCTTTTAAAAAGCTTAAGTATCGTATTCGTAAATGGTTTCACATAGCAAGAATAAATTTTGTATTTGAATTCCTAACACTGAAAAATGGTTTTATAATTGAATGTAAATAATTGAATTTTCCCAAATTTTAATTCATTAAAAATATGCTATATTTTTCATTAAAAAGGTATTTTAAAATGTCTTAAAAGAAACTGTGAAACTGTTTACTTAATCATAATCCTATCTATAATTACTAACACCATGATTTATTTTTATTCTGAAAGTATACGTGTCTAATTTTTTATTTGCAAAAATGCGTCCGTAGTGGAAAAACATGTAAAATAATTTAATTAAAATAATAACTTTTTAAAGGTTATTCTGTAAAAAATAAAATTGGGCAAATCTGCAGGTCATAATTTATTTTTATGTTTAATTTCAAGTCAAAATACTGAATATTTTATTTATTTATTTATTTTATGTAAAATGTACGATAAAACGTAATTTGTGTAGCATAGTAGAGGATTCGCTTCGCTCATCCTAATAACATAAGACTTTTACAACATGTTTTGATTTGCCATGTGATAAGAGTTATTCAACTATAAGTATGCAGAATTCTAAGTTTCTAACTTATACAGTTTCTGATAATGTTTTCTTTGAGGGACAGACAGGGGAGTGAGACGAATCCGTTTCGTCAGATGAACGTAACACCAAAGATTACATTACGCTAATTTACTAATTGCATAATCCTTCGACAATTGATTTTCTCACGCAACACTGTTTCTGTTTCATTTCTACAGCATTTTTTTATTCTTCAGCATACACATAAAATATTAAAAGAAAATAAGAATAAAACTTTTTCTAGCATAACTGTATTAATAACTGTCCGATAACTAAAAGTGATTTATTTGTTTAACTTTTATTTTTCTTAAAACGAAAATTCTATACGTTTGGTTTATTATGTTGTAAAATCTTTTGTTCTATGAGGAGATAAATAAATTTATCTCTTAAAAAATGCGCAATTTTTATTCCCACTATAATTGAAATATTTATGCCTGTTCCGTGCAAAGTCATAATTACTCACACTCCCGGATACTTTCGCCTTATATTACAAAATTTTAAGTAAAAAATGAATTATAAACCTCAAAATCAAATAACGTTTTAAAATCAAAATCAACATTTAAATCTGCAGCTAAGGGACTTTAGGTCTTTTGTCTAATAAACATACCTGGAAATCTTTAAACTGTACAGTTTTCTCAGGTTTTGCTTAGTTTTACTCCAAATGATTTTAACAATATATATATAAAATTATCCTAAATAATTTGTTTTCATATATTTTAATTTTGTTACTTCTTACTTTACTTTACAGTACTTGGTACATTACAGTAAAAAGAGAGACGACCAGAAAATGTGTACATACAAAAGCTAAAGATTTTTTTAACATGTGGTATTTTTATATTCTGTAAATTTTTTCATGCACACAGCTTATAAAAAGGCAATAATCAAAACAAATTGTAAAATTCATTAGACAATTCCAGATAAAATACCAAAGAATAAATTTTGCGACTAAGACGTTTCCCTCCGTTTTATGAATTAACTGAAAAGATACGTATTACATCTTTTTCAAGATAAAATTTGAAAGTAAATATCTAATGAAATATGTCCTTAAAGATCGGCGAAACAAAATAAGTTTTAACATTAATCAAAGCGGAGATAACTTTGTAAATAATTTGAGAGTCGGAAAACAGGGCACGCATATGCCCAAATCGTGAAAGTTTAAAGATATATATATATATATATATATATAAGCTCAAAAAGATCAAAAGTAAAACTAAAAGTAAAATATAAAAATAAAAATAAAATCCATGCGATAAGCGCTACAGCTGCATATAACCACACAGATTATATATAGCACATTATGTTTTAAATGCGTTTGTCAGACCCAGAATACTGCACCGTAAATAAACTAAATATAACCATAAAACATCCGAGAAATTTAAACAGATATAACCTGAACAAGAAAAAACAACAAAAGGCTGTGGCCTCTTCACCACCCCACATGCCCACCGCTGAAGAGGCCACAGCCTTTTGTTGTTTTTTCTTGTTCAGGTTATATCTGTTTAAATTTCTCGGATGTTTTATGGTTATACTTAATTTATTTATGGTGCAGGATTCTGGGTCTGACAAACGCATTTAAAACATAATGTGCTATATATATATATATATATATATATATATATATATATATATATATATATATATATATATAAGAAATTAAATATATTTAATGAAAAATTATTGCATAACAGGCGCTAAAAGCAGCTCATATTAAATAAAACAAAATGTATATTATCAATAAATGAAAATGCAAAAACACTATAATTTTGGAAAGAAGGTGTATATCGACAATATTTTTAACAGTTATCTATAAAACATCCCACATCTTCAAATTTAAATTACACAGGTAAAAAACTGTCTGTTCTTCATCAGTGGGTGGACAGACATACCTAACTCCCCCCCCCCACCCCCTATCCCGCTGTTAGAAACTTGCAGGTTTCTGAACACACGTCCATCCTGCACTCAACACAGAAAAAAAACAAAAATATTGTCATTTTAGATATAAAATTGAAATATTTAAAAGGTAAATAAACCAAACGCTAACAACGCTAACAAAAAAGTAGTATAACAAAGCATAATTAAATTACAAAACAAAAAAGCTTTAAAAATTGTCTTTTAAAATATTAATTTGAAATTGAAAATTAAATATTATTAAAAGATAAGCAGATTATATAATCTTAACAAGTGTGAATTTGCTTAACTTACATGTATATAACTTAACTTGTATCAACAGCTAATAAAGCTGTTGCAAGAACGTTTAGAAATTGTTATTTTCTTCCATGCCGTTTTACAATTTGCAATACATTTAAAATTGTCATAGAAACTGCTGTTGTGGTTAGTTACAACCACTGCCATATTTTTACTTATTTTAAATTAAAAAATATTTTATTAATCTTTCTTCACTTAATATTAAAATTCGCATTCTAAAATTAGTTTAATTCCTTCCTTTAAAAGCTTTCTCTGTAAGCTTTTCTTTCTTACGTAACATTTCGTTTTATTTTAAAATGACAAACATAGTTTTGAAATCTGTACTTCCGGGAAAACAGTCGACTGAACATTCTACACCTTTCTAAATGTGAAATAATTTCATTTTGCAGCTCCTCCCCTAGCCAATCAAATTCAAATCAGTTTAATACGTAATTTCAAAAATTGTAACACTTTACTACTAATTGGCATCTTATATTTAAAAAATCTGTAAAACTTCCTCCAAATATAGCAGTTTTCATATGCTATAGCCTTGCAAAATATGCCAGCCAAAGTCTCTAGTATGTGTGTCCCTGCCAATTGGTGACTTTTCATTTATTACGGCAACCCTTTACCCCTCTTCTTCGCAATCTGTGCGTTTTCTCAGTCTCGTTTTGATTACAAGCACAGAAGGTTGCCTTGTCTTCTGCGAAGAGACATATGCGTGCAGCGAAAGCAGAAAATGAAAGAATTTTTTTAATATTACGATGGTTTGATGGGGTACATAATCTTCTGCTTGTGGCAAGGGTGATTACAGTTCCACCAACGAGATGCAACGACAATTATTTAGTAAGAATAAGTGGGTAGAATCCTACTGATGCTGTATGGCATGAGTTCCCCTTTTTCCGTTCGACTGGTGCGTTGTTCGGTGTTTTGGAATTGCTGCTAAATCACATAAATGATTCGATCGTTTATGTCAGAGATAATGGTACCAATTGGATAGTCGCCGCTGAATCTGTGTGGCGAGATTGTTTTGTCATTTCGAGTGGGTGATTTGATTTTTCCATAATAAGAGCCTCCATAATCCCCGAGAGAGCTGTGCATACCGAAATTAAGTGCATATCGAAAATTTTCGATTGTTTACTAATTCATCCTAAAAAAATGGATCTATAAAAATGAGATGTCTATTTAAAATATATTGTTCCAAGAAGATTCGTTATAAATAAAGATTTTTTTCGAAGCTGATTTCTCAGTGCACTCGCTTTATTTGCGTTCACCACTGTTCTGTTTTCAGGTCCCTTCAGGTAATACTTTTGCTTTTAATTTATTTGTTCTTGTTTTTCAAGTATATCTGAATATTTAACTAATCAATTTTTAAGTGATTGTCATGTCGGCGTGGTCTTTTGTGGCCATATCTCAGTGTACGCAATACTATATTTAGCTCGATTGTCAGAACATTTAGTTATTTGAGCATTAATATTATTTCAGTACTGGAAAAGTAAACTGTATGATAATATTCTTGAACCTTTTATCATTCAACCACCACAACTGCCATGGTCAATTTGCATTTAAAAATATGTTCTCATGTTACAACTTCTCAAAAAAAATTTTTTTTTAAAGATTTTAAATGGTTACTAGTATTTTATTAATTTGGCGACAGTGAAGTGGATTGCTACACTAATATAGTGTTTAGCAGCTATTTCCAGCTTTACAAAATTTCATATCTACATTACAGCATAACCAATTGGTGGTAAAAACATAATGATAATCTACAACCTTTTAAGACATAGCAGTGTCCTGAATTTCTCATTTGCATGGTGATACTGGTTACGTGTGTGTGCAAATACTGGTTGCGCCTGTTACAATGTGCTTTCAATATTTTATATATATTTTTTGGTATTTATTTGTAAAATTTATTTGTATTTTATCTTTTAGCTGACATCCATAAATTCATTTATTTGTCATGTATCTCCCAAACATTAGTGTACTCTTATAAACCACGACACAAAGAGCAGACATCATAAACTATAACCTTCACACAAATAGAAAAAATCTTTATTCTCTGTTTACTCCTAAAAAAATAACTAACTAATACTGTCACCGACGCCGGTTTAGAATTTTTTGTTAGCGGAGGTCTTTCTTCGTTAATATTAAGAAAAATATTGCATACAAAAATATGAAAAATCTTTGGTGTTATAGATAAATGTTTCGTTAACATGTTGATGAAGACAGTTTAGAAATCGAAGAATTATTTTAAGAGATATTTAATGTTAAAGTTGGTCAAAGTCAAAGTCACGTAACTATTATAAACAGAAAAAAAAAAAAAAAAAAAAAAAAAAAAAAAAAAAAAAAAAAAAAAAACCTTTCAAATGAGAATTAAATGATTACGTATGAAAAGCACCGTACGTATTAATTACCTCATAAGAACTATATTTACACTTGAATTTTAAAAGACAAAGAAAATTGTTAAAAAATAAATCTATTAATATAGTTAAAAGTCGTAAATGGAGGAAATTACGTCATGTTTAAAATTGCTAAATCATACTATGGCCAACAGTTTAAATTTAAAAATATATTTGCGCGAGACATTTTTTTTCATATTTCGAAATATTCTTTTTAAACTATTGTTGAGAATTCTAAGACAGCGCAAATAATATTTCTTTTCTAACAACAAAAATATTTTCACAGATGTGAATATTAAAAAGGAACATTCTCAAAAAAATTTAAGCCGTTCAAATAGCCTGCTTTTAAGAGTTTACGATGTCTGAATGGTGGTTGGCTACCGTAGCTCGTTTGTGCCAGACCCCATATTAATAAAAAAAACAGCTGATATAAAATATGGGAATTGAGGCATTGAAAATATATTAAATGCATCTAAATTTCTGGGCAAAATTGAGTGTGATAGGTAGGCTAAAACATGTTCTTTGAAGACATTCACAGAACCTTCCTGTTTGTTTGAGCGAACTTCTCTTTCCGTATATGCTAATTGTCTCTGAAATCTTATCGATGTTCCCCTGCCCCTTTCTGTATATTTAATCCTATCCTCGATTGATCCCCAGCTTCATTCCACATTTCCCACTTTATTCTTCCACTGTTATTCTTGCGTTGATGGGGAAAATTTTAATGCTACCGAATCCGATTCTAAGTTCGAGTATTACAGATAAATTTGAGTAGATAGAGACAGTTTGTCCTTTTGTTGATTCGAAGTAGTTATCAGATTTTTCTTCTGGCTAATTCGCTTGTCGAGTGTTTTTGTAATTAAACCGTTTGATCTGTAATTCAACTACCGAGTTATAAAGGTTAATACTCATATTTTGTAAATAATGTTATTTTTTTAACCTAACAAAGAGAAAGCATTTGCTCATTAAAGAAATACAAATTAAACCAAACATGTAGGAAAAAAAGTATATGTTATTTTTTTAAGTATTAATAAATAATTTAGAGATTTAATTTGAGTTAAAACACACAACTCACATGATTTCCTCAGCATAATTATCAAACAATTTTTCGTCATTAAGGTTTCTTTGTTTTAGAATGTACTTTCGAGTTGTTTTAACAAAATAACCTAAAATTCTATTATATCTCATTAAATTAAATTAGATTTTATATTATCATTATTATCAAGACATTTTCCTCGTATAAAGATATGTTTAACTAATTCTGTGAATTTTTTTATTTGTTTAATGCAGTTTTAGTTATTTGATTGCATTTTCATAATCTTGAAAAAAATCACTAAGAAGGAAGTACTAAAGATAATCGAGTGATTTTTTAAGTTTAATTTTCTCTTTAGAAACATTCTGTCTTGAAAATAAATGATACTTCCTAACTAAAATTTCAAGTTTAGAAAATGTTTAAGTCAAGAATATATAACAACAAGATAAGTGTTATAAAAATAAGATACCAAAAGCCTTATAGGAACATATTTGAAACAAACTAATTTGACAACAGCAGAAGTACGTTTTGCATGTTTAGCAAATGTTTTACTCTGATGAAATATGTTATAATGTGTTTTTCTGAATTATGCACATATGCATAAATTCGAAGAATACATATTTGTAGCTCATATAAACTTCTGCGCCTTTTATACTAATATCTTATTTTATTCATAATATGTTTGACAGGTACATATCTTTAAAACAAGATACAAATAACATGTTCTCTATAAAATAATAATTATTAACTGAATTTTTATATGTTTATCTAAATGATTTTGTGCATGTTATAATTAGATTTAACTGATTTGCTAACATTGTACAGGAATTCTCAAGTTCTATTTTTTTCAACTCTCTGACTATGTTAATTCTGATGAAAGAACATAAAATATACTCCATGTTAAATTCCTAAATGAAAAGCACATTCTTTCGCATATTTTTTAGAAGTAATACCAGTAAAAATTTTCATAATGGTTGGAAAAAATTCAAAAGTAATCTATATTGCAGCATTAATTCTCATCCTTAATTCTTGCTATAAAAACACTAGTAGTGGAAGCGAGCCTGTCGTGTGTGGGAAGCGAGCCGAAGTGTGGGAAGCGAGCCTGTCTACCAAGCTACTGATCCTCAGCTCGATTCCGGGCTATCAACTGGGCATGTTTCCTCAAACTTTCATTATTTCGGTGTTGATAAAATAAATAATTAAGAAACTTGCTTGGGATATAAAAATTGAGCGTCGCGCGTTATGATGACCACGTGGTCGGGATATATTCTGCCTAGCACCCCATGGCCCATGATAAAAAAAAGTGGTCAACTTAACAGTTCGGTATCCTTATAGATTATTTCGACACAGGTTCAGTTTGATTTAGTTTTAGTTAATGCTATAGAAAGGTTCTTCATGAGAGTTTTTATTTATCTTCTCACGGATACACTATAATGACTTGCATTTCAGATCCATAGAAAATAAGATTGTCTCTAATATTTCCGCAATTGTTTTCTAAACGCATTTTACACCACGTGATACACAGAGGTAGCAATCTGAAATAATAAAATGGATAATTGCGTTCGTTGCAAAAAAGTGCTTCCAGAGATCATTTTTTTAAACAATGTTTTTAAATTCAGTTTAGACTTGTTCTTAAATTCAAATTAAGAACATATCTAGTTTGAACAAAACTCTGTACGATTAATTTAAGAAAATAGTCCGTATTTCGTAAGAACTTCCGTTTGCAGAAATGTTTGACTTCTTCTTAACTTCATCCTTTTATCTCCATAAACAATGTTTTATGTAAATAAAAGCTATTGAACGCTTTAGTAAAATGCATTCTGTAGAAGGAAACATCACTTGTAAAAGTCAAGACGTTACTGTGGAAATATGTAAAGTGACTGTTTAACTAAATGAATTAAAATTTTTATAACGGGTAAAATATCATCAAAACAAACGAAAATATGGACGTTACTTATTTCAATGGATCATCTTGAAGTCATGCTTCTTAATGTGGCCTCGTTCTTGAAAACCAAGAATGCAAAATATATTTTATTTAAATATGTTAATTTGGAAAACATTTTTCATTGGTGATTATTAATTCTTTTATTTTTATTGATTATTTATTCGCATACAAATGTTTATATCAAAATAAGTTTTTGTCCTTTACTCGGTATTCAATTTTTGTTACAATTTCGAATATATAAAATGTTGAACATCTGGTTTAAAAAAAATAAAGAAAAAAATCGTAATAACACAATAAAATTTAAAAAATGTCTTTACACTTCAGGGGCAAATAAGATGTGTTACAGATATGCAAAGAGAGGCAAGCCACACTACAAAGTGGTTGCACTTCTTTGCAAACGAATAAGAAATATAAAGTTCTTTTAAAATAACTTATCCATTTCAAATTTTTATGTTGTTATTAAGATATTTATTTTCCTTAACTTTCAACATAGTTTAAATTGACTATAATTTTGGTTTATCTAGTTGTCCGTCCTCCCTCTAATTTCCTAAATATTATCTTATTACTTAAATATTGATATAAATTATTTAAGATTACTGTAAGACGTACTTAATGTAATTGGGTATTGCATTTATTGAAACTCACAAAAGAATTCCATTGAATTATGTAAAAAATATGCTTGCAGTATTTTTTTTATGAAGGCAAGTTTAAAGATTTTAATGTATTTTAATAATATTTCTATGGTATATTATTAATTTCATACATCTTTTTTTTTTTTTTACTTCTATTCTAACTCATATTTACCTATTTTTTTTTATTTATGCATTTTTTTATTTCTTTCATGATATTTCTTTTAACTTTATTTTTTTCAAAATAAAGATTTAATTGTTTCTATTTACATATTAAAACAAATACATGTGTAAAACAAATAATAAACTAATGTAATGTTTTTTTATACTATACATTTATTAAAAAAGCTGCTTCGAATTATAATGATCAAATCCTTTTATCGGCAAGATTTACTGTATTTTGCCAAAAACAAACCAGGAATTACTTTCTTGTACTAGGTTCAAATATAAACGCACATGTTTATTCACTATACTTATAGTGAATATTAGTCAAAATTCGCGAATTTGTACAATTGGAAACGCATGAAACATTGCTTGATATGAAAGACATTATGTCTAAACATTTTCTAATTGCGTGGTCTATTTTCCACAGAAATATCTGGATGCTGTCGTTTTTATAAATGAAAATAGACACTTTTTTTTAAAAATTTAAACTAAAAATATATAGAGACATTTTCATCAACCATAATATATTTATACAATATTTCAACAATAACTTAATATTTAAAATATTCGACAATATCAATTTATATCAGTTTGGAAATATCAATTTGGATAAACATTTATTTTTTATCAATGTTTCGTTAAATTTCAATCATATATCAGTTTAAAAATATTTCATAAAATTCACTATCAAAATTGTTAATCAAGCTTATAAATATCAAGTCGTACATTTCTTTTGGGACGAAAAATTATCTCACATACCTTATAGGACTTTTTACCGTCTTTTACCGAATTCTTAATATTTCTTCATCGGTTTTTCAAAACAGAAATTTTTGCCTAAATGAATTGATAAAATGCCTTGATTAAAAAGGGCAAAATATTAAAAAAAATGCTTGTGGGAATAACAACGGATTCTGAGTCCCTTCCCGTAAGGCATGGTGACGTCACGTCGACGTCGTTGTGACGTCACGCTGTGACACTGTGACCGTCGCTGTGACGTCACGTGACGTCGATGTGAAGTCACTGTGACTAGAATGTGAGGTCGTTATGGCCGTTTTAGAGCTCTTTTGTGACGTCACATTGTGACGACTTTGTGAAGTCACGGTGTGACAAATTTGTGAAGAGTGTGTCATTTGTGACTATTTTGGTATTAACTTTGTGACGAATGTGACAATGCTTTAAAGTCACATTGAGATCAATTTGTGAAATATGTGTCATTTTTTACGAAATTGTCTTTAACACTGTGATGATTCTGTGACGACAGCGACAATGCTTTGAAGTCACATTGTGACAATTTTGTGAAAATTGTGTGATTTGTGACAATTTTGTCATTAACGTTGTGACGAATATGTGACTAGCGGCAATGTTGTGAAGTCACACTATGACATACTTGTACAGTTGTAAACACGTATGCATGTCACACATAGTCATAATTATGCTTGTGTTAAAATAATTACATCTATAACGTTAATATACTTCGGCGATACATCGCAATTAAAACTTGGGGGCCGATATAACAAGGGTATACCAAAAGAATTTTATTGAATCAAAATGCAATGCCCCGCAGACTTCAATTTTTGTTGCACCTTTCTTTCCTATTGCAATAAATGAGAATATTGAAGACAACTGAATGATCGATCTATCACATTTTTTTTTTTTCAAAATTAGCTATTTGTTAAAAGCATTAAAATTACCAAAGAAACAATTTGTTTAAATTTTCAAATCTTTATCAAGATAAAATTTGTGTTGAAAATATAATATTTTATAATATATACAGTACTTTTTATATTCTTTAAACTATAGAAAATACTGAATGAAATTAATTTATTTCATTTAATACGCATTACAAACTCGAAGTCACTGGTGAGGTTGAATTTTTTTCGATTACACAACATTTATAATAATAAAAAAAAAAAATGAAAGATAAAAAGAAATACCGATATTAAGTAATTAAATTTTATATGTTTTATGATATTGATTACCATAATATATATATATGTATATGATTGTAATTCAAACAAGTTGGGGCTGAGAAAATAGGAAACTTCTTTGTTATAGAGGCCCCTATAAATTTGATTATGCAAAAATTGCAGTAACGACATTGCTAAGATCATTGTGAAGTTTATGCATGCGTTATATACATATATATATATATATATATACACTCGAAACGCTCCTCATGTGCCATATAGTCATTATATATGTATTGTTTACGTCTTTTATGCCCCATACATGCATTACAAAATTTCCGAAGTACATTTTAGCAATAACCATTTGAAACTACTCAAATGAAAAATACAGCTTTGGTATAGAAAATTAACTGAGTATCACCAGTATCATTATGTTGAGAATTCTAAGAACAATTTCGGCAATAATCGTTATGTTGGAAGATAGCAGCAATAAATAAAATCGTATTTTTATGCTCACTGTAAAATTAAATAAAACTTTTAGGTATGCATAGAACGGTGATACAAAGGGTTAATTTATTTTACATCAGGGTTTGCTTGGAGTAAAATCCATATATAAAACAACTTTTTGATTATTAAAAAATAACTTTAATAATTGATTTCCAAAATTACATTTTTATTTATGAAATAATATATTATAAAAATAACTCTTACTATCTATGATTTTTTAAAACAATAATACCTTATTGTTTATAAAACACAGCACCGCAGCTACTCTATTTTGCGTCTAATGTGAAAGTTTTTATGTTTTGCCACAGATCTATCTGGCTGGATATATGTTGCCATGACATCTATAACTCTGATAGTGTCATAAATAGTACAAGCAGATTAGAATCTACAACGAAATTTTTAGAATAAAGTCTGGTGAAAGTTTTATAAATACAGTAGAACGCCGATTATTGGAACTCCAATTAACCGAACTTCCAATTATCCGAACAGCATATTTCTCTCAAAGAATTCTTTTTAACCGAATTTTCAATTATCCAAATATTTGTCTCTCTAAAAAAGAAAAAAAAAACACGTAACTTCCAATTTATTTTTTGCTTAAATTATAATCTCTGAAGTTTAGAAAATGATAAAAGAAGAAAAAAAATTAAATAATAAGTAAACAAAAAACAATTTAAAAAAACAAAACAATTTTTAAGCACTCCAGTATTAACTGGTGCTGTCAGTCCTAAACCTAGATAAAGTGTGAAGGTTTTAGAATAGTCAGGAACATCCCTTAAACTGTCTGCCCATTTATCCGAACTTTTGTTTATCCGAACTAGGGTCGGTCCCGACTTGTTCGGACAATCGGCGTTCTACTGTATATATTGTATTAGAATTACAAATAATCATATTTATTTTTATATGACACAATAAAACAAAATAATGAACTCAGTATCAAATGGTTAACTACTTTTTAATGTAAATAAAGTATAAAAATTGAGCCCATAAACACAAAATAGAGCCACACATAGGTTCATTATTATTATTAATATTTTATTTACAAGATTATGGTAATTATAAATAAGAAATCCATTTTAATCACGCTGTTTATAAAGAGTGTATAATATCGATACTTTGAAATTTATCTTGATAAAATCATGCAGGAGATAAAATGATAAAATTATCCAGAAAAAAAAAGTAAATAATAAAAGATGATTATTACATTTTAGATTCATACCGTTCAAGTATTTGCGTTATTTTTAAAGTAAAATCATATTTAAACACTTACTGATTGCGTAACTTCTATATTTTCATTTGCCAACAGACTTCTAGTTCACTTTGAAAACATTTCAGTAAGAATGTTTAACAACTGAGCTTTCACCCGCTATGACTATTTCTTTATAGATTTTAAAACATTTCTCAGGTTGAATAATACATTAAATAATCATTTTTTTTCTTAACATTACATATCTACGATCTCTTTTAATAGTATACGTTTCTGTTGTGTCTTATTTTTTATAAATTCCTCTTCTGAGCAGATGCAATTTTTTTAAAATAAAAACATGCAATTCAAATTGTTTAAGACCATCACTTAATACAAAATTAAAAAATTATGTTTGCCAATAATTTTATTCCATAAAAAGACTTTTTTTTTAAATAACTTAATTTTCTTTAAATGTTTATTAATTATATTAATGACTGATTATAATACTTATCCATATACTTTCATATTTAGGACACTATGTGGTTTTAACCAAATATTTAAATAAGAATATAAACCAGATTAAAATGCAATTTAAATCACTAATTTTAATAATCTGATCAAAGCTGTTGAAAAGGAAGTTAGATATTTTAACAAAATAAAAAATAAATGTAATGAAATATTTGTGTTCTATAACATATTTATTAGAAGATAACTAAAATCATTGTAATTTTAAAAAAAAGCAAACAGGGAAAATAATATTTTAGGTATTTCAACAAAATAAAAAATAAATGTAGTGAAATATTTATGTTCTACAGCATGTTTATGAGAAGCTAACTAAAATTGTTGCGGTTAAAAGAAAGCAAACAGGGAAAATAATATTTTTACTTACCTAATTTCATTGACGTTGTACGTGATACTTTGATTTTGGGGAACCAATTAAATCCGATAATAAGTACCATAGCAATGACTTGAATCATCTTCAACAAGTCAAAGCTACCGTAATTTTCTCGGATTTATATTTTGTTAGCTGAACTAACTTGGATCCTGAGAACGTTCTTGTTTCACTTTTTAAATCCGTGTCAACACGTCTATGCTGTCCAGTGTCCACAAAACTTCCCGCGTTTATTCTAAAAAGCTTCACTGTTACTTTTATCCGTTATTCTGCGGTGAGTCGTAACAACTGAAATAGTGCAGATGCAGACGATTTTTAAGTTTCGAAGTTCGAAGCAGATGTTTTTTCGGTTTTATTTGTTTTTCTATACAACAGTTTCGGAAGGAAATTAAATGCGTAATAATTTTATCAAATTGTCTCTAATTCAATTTCCTGTTTGAAAATGTTTTATTGTATTTCACCTTTTATTTTTATCAGTTTTATTGAATTGTAAAGTTTCATTTACGTAAATTATAATAATAATATTATCCATAATTAGAGTTTACTAGATAAAATATTGCTTAATTTTTCAAAATGTGAATAAATTAATTTAATGGTAATAATGATGACCCCCTCCTTTTTTTTAAAGTAAAATTTATATCACAGGTAATATATACAAAATATCTTCTTAAAAAATACAAGATTATCGAGAAGAGATGAGTTTTTCTTTGCCAATCTGTCATTATCTTAATATTAATTTTCTGTAGAATAAAACATCTTGTAAAATAATTTTTAAAGATATATTTTGAAAACAAAAAATAAAATATGAATAATTAATTATGTCATGGGCTTTGCCTAAATTTGTACATTAATTTTATATTCGGAAAATGTCAATTTTATTTTAAACGTCTGAAAGAAGTAGAATTTAAAAAAAAAAAAGTTACTTAAAATAGTGAAACACTAAGAGGAAAAAAATGACTTGAATGCAAATTATAAAGCAAGAAATGCATATATGACTAAACTTTGAAGACGCTTTCTGCGTGCTCATTAAAAGCTGCAGACTTAACTGTAATAGAAAGTTTTTAGTTTGAAACCACAGAAATGTTTCGACTACTCTTTGAGAAACTTCTACTATAACAGATGATCATTTACAAAAATCTTTATAAAAGATAAGTCGGGGTCTGTTTACCTAAACCATTTTTTTAATAATATGAAATTCGCATAATTAGGAAATATTTTTGTGTCGCTGATGAATTAATTACATTTTATGTTATATGAAAATAAAAAGTTTTGGTTAGAGGCACAGAGGCAACTTGGACCACGGTTTAAAAAAATTTTAAATCCGGCAGAAAAATATTTTTTACAGTAAATAACACGATTTAATAATTTTTGTAATTTTTTTAAGTTTTCTAAGAAGTTCACATCTCAGTCACAATGTGACATCACTGAGTGGTGGCATTTTGGTCACAGATGTGACGTGACCACAGTGACTTACAGTGACGTCACAATGACGTCACTGTGACCATGCATGCTATGAGGGTTATGCTCCACGTATACGTGACGCCCGTCCCGAAGGGGTTAAGGGAAGTATAAAATAAAATGTAAAGATACTAAACATACAAAACTTTTACCAAAAAATTGGAATGTTTTGTTTTTGCCCGATTTAGACATTTTATATTCTGGTAACAATCTGTAAAATTATATGTTTGTATTAATATTACGGGGTAAATTCGTTTCATCCGGCTCTTTGATAATGCTTTCTGTTTTTGAAATGACATAATTATCTCTTTCTCTCAATAACTATTTAGTATTTTGCTTTTATTCATGTTATTATTATTATTATTTCAGTTTATTACTAATTTAGAACATTCACTGGACTATTGTTAGCTATTTGTTACAGATTAATAATTGGTTAAACAGAATACACTCATTTTTAAGTTTTTACAGATTTGGTTTTACATGTTTTCATGTACAGTCCTGAAAAGAAGAAAAAAGTAAATATCCCTAGTAACTCTGCAACTAATATTTATAGTAGAAGAAAGTTATTGGTACCATGCAAATGAAAGTAAAATCTACTTTTAAATGATGTTATGCGGTCGGAAAGTTGCGTAGGGAGCCAGATATAAATCAAAACCAGACCAAACATTGCTTTTTAATTAAACTGCAACACCCAATTTTGAAAATATATTTTAAATCTACTGTTCAAACTACGGCTAGAAACGATATGTCTAGTCATTTGAATTATAAGTTTTTGAATTAAAATATTCAAAATTTAGAGCTTCTAATGTTAAATTACATTTTCTTATTTTTTTAAATATCTAATCAAATTATATTGCTAATGCGATAATTTTGTGTGTGGTTATAATACTAAAAAACCCAAACATAAATACATTGAATTTGTATTTAAAAAATGTTATTATATAAATTATGAATTATGAAATTATATTCGAAATAAATATCAATTGCAACCTACAATTTTTTGATAGATTTACATTTATTATGTCCAGCTTTATGCGAGGTCTCAATTTCAAATTTTTGTTTCAAGTAATTTTCGCATTATCATTTAAGGACGGCAAAATGATTGTCTAAGGGACCGTTTATGATGTACAGAAAAGCATAATTAGAAGACATATATTTTATTCATGAATTACATATTCATTTTGTAGCATGTCAACAATCTAGTGCGACTGAACTTCAATTTGGATACAACCCCTAAAATAGGCTCATTTTAAAATAATTAATTCCTCGGAAACTATACTTACGAATTTCATATAAATTTAGATTTAGGCTAACTGAAGAGTGTAGAATCTATTCATGGTTGCAAACTTTGGTATTGCTATTGAAAAGAAAACAAAGTTTGGATTCGTTACTCTAAAAAAAAATTGTCTTCAATTCACAGAAATTCTACTGGCAGCAGTGTTGCCGGAATATTTCAGTGAATTTACGAAGTTAGTTTTTTTCTTCATTACAGGAGGTAAAATATCCGTCAATAGAAGAAAGTTGGGAAAAAAGCAAAAGCGGACGACGTTGGATTCGAACCAGCCATCTCAGCGTTACGAGACGAACACACTAGTACTGAGCTATAGTTGCACAGCAACGAAACGCTTTGAAGTAAATATTTTTGCTTTAGATAAGTATGACTTGATCAAATTGTTTAAAGATTTTAATTTTGAAGTTCATTTCGGGAAGATTTAATCTTTAATGAGATTGTGGCTGGGATTTTTATACTTTAGTATTAATATAGTATAAAAATATCAATTTTAAATTGTTTTAGGTAGATTTCTAGAGATAAAATACGAATATTACATTTTTATTCGATAAGATTTTTTTTTGAGTAATATCGATATTTTTCAATTAATTTTCTTAATTAATACATGTATTTAAATATGTTAATTTAAGTATATTTTAAATTCGAATATTTATTTATAAAGAATTTTATAAATTCTACTTTATTTAACTTTATTCAACTTTAAAAAAATAAATTGTGAGTACTTTTGAATGAATGAGAAAAGTAATTGTTATTTATTTTGAAATTCGAAAACCTTTTGTCTTTTAAAATTAAATTAGAAATCTTAATTTATAGAATTTTTGGTTTTTCATTTAAAAAATAAATTCGGCTTTATTATTAATAGACCCAATACGTATGCGTTCTAGGAATGAACGGCAATTCTCCCTCTTTTTTAGACGTTCGGCGAGAATTCACGAATAAAACATGTTTTCTAGGAGTACGGAAATTATTTGTAAAAAAATGAGGAATAATTTAGTGTATATTAACGAGTTTCTGACAGATATTGAGATATTTTACATGTGAAATTTAATCCTAAGATACATTATACGATATATATTGAGTATGTGTTGGGTAAGTTCCGTTTTTGGTTAAAATTACATGTTTATTTAGAAAGCATATAAAAGTGGTATATTAATATAGTGGTAGTGTATTTACTGTAGTAATAATGTATTGTTATTCTTCTTGTGCGTAGTCTTCATCCAATATTGCTTTCAATTTTTCATCTCCAAATTTTTTCGGTCAACCTTCACGTTCTGTGTCTTAAACATCTAAAAACCCTCATTTATATTGCCTGAACCACCCTCTAAACATTCCATCAGAAAAATCACGTTCACTCTAAGTTTCTACAAATAAACGATGACTTTCAGCAGCGCTTTTCTTTAACTTAAAAAAGTATAAACAAAACTTTCCGCAAATGACGATTATTTGCACAGAACTATGCATTTTAAATCAAATGAAAAACTTTGTTGTTCATATTTTAATCAAATTTCATATACTACGTTTTGAAGGCTATGAAAAGAGTTTTCAAAAGCATGTATCTCCAGATTCGCAAAATAATGTTACGTGGGGCAGCTGGGCCATGATTTTACAATGTGTCTCTGGAGATTCTGGCAATTCAGCTTCAAAAGGCTAATATTCATTTGAATTAAAGTCTGAAATTTTGTAAATGTGTTCAGTTAGATTCCGTCTATGAGACAGAAAAGTTCAAAATTACATTTTAATATCCAACAATAAGAAATATATGGATATTTCATCTTTCTTTACTCATGGGTCTAGTTGCTCCTTAAAAAAGGGGCCAGTGGACCAGGAGGTTTTATGTTTCACACGCGTTTGTTTTTGTTACTATTGGGTACCAGGTCCTGTTTGAAAAAGTCTAAACAACTAAAAAAAAAATTAAACCGGACAGACCATGTACATTATACATCAACTAAATGGCGTTGTAAGGGAAACCTTTACTGTCAATGTGCATAAATAAAAGCACAAAAAATTAAGTAAGTACTTATGTAATTTAGTATAGGTGATAAGTATAAAAGTTACATAGATATTTTAAAGAAAAAATAACAAGATCAATCTATGAACGAACGGCTACATAAGTACTTAAGTATCTCATTCTCTTTCTTATTTACCACAATCGAAGTTCGGTATGTCCAATAAACGTGTGGAGAATGTAACCATATTTTTATATAGAACAGAATTATTTTTTATTCGTTTTGATGATTTTATATTAATCTTAATTTGCCTTATGTATGCCGCTTTATCTATATCGTAAAATTTCGAGCTACAGCTATCTCACTTAAGAAATTTGGTTTGTTGCTCCCAACATGTTTTATTATTATTATTATTATTATTATTATTCTGTTATGTAATTATAATAAGGTATTATGTAATGTTCTTTACTGCAAGTAAAAATACAATGGAGAAATTAATTTCCCGTAGTAAGAGAAACTCAAAAATATATCTATAGCTGCTGGGATATCTAGATCTCATACAGTCCAGTACCCCTGACACATGTTCCATTTACACCCATTCTTGAAAATTTATGGGGAAACTGGAACACCGGCCTTACATTTGAAACATGATGTAAATATGTATCGATACCTAATAATATTAATGTAGTTATATGCCTAATCTTAAAAAAAAAGATTGCTTAAAAAAGTACTTACAGTATTTTAATAAAAAGTCGAGGAAGTTAAACCAAATGGACGTTGTTCTTAAAAAAAAAAAAAAAAAAAAAAAAAAAACCTAAATTTTCGGCAACCTATCAAAGCAAAGGCAGAGTTATGATTGAGTTGACACACGAATTTTTAAGAAGTGGAGATGAGGGTTCAATATTGGCAAAAGCTAAAACTTAAAAAATATATTTATGTCAACGGATTTTCATAAAATAGCCCATGGCCCACATACCTCGTGGGTCCAGTTAACCCAGCTTACCTTAAATATAAGAACACATACACCATCTATTGCAAAAAAGAACTTACTATTGCATATACAAAATAGTATAAAGTAAGATCATTTTCAGAGGTCTATCACTATCTACCTGCACTGACAAAAACAAAAGCAGAAAGATTTCAGGGGAAAATATGATATACATCAAATATACGAGGTATTCATAAAAATTATTGTATGTTAACAGTGTTTCAATTAAAAGAGAGTGTATAACACTAATAAAACATAAACATAATCACTTCGTAATAGCTTGTAAAGTGATGTATTGTAATTTATCATTAATTAAAACTTTTGTTTTTGCGATTGTTTTTTCTAAACGAATATATTGTAACAGAATAAATTATAACTTTCATTGAAAAATCTAAAACGAGTTCATCATAAACTTAATTTCATTTCTGTGATCAGGTATACATTTTCTCACGTGTATTTGATAGATATCAATTAATCTTTGTAGAAAGTGACTATTTCCAAATAAACATGCGACATCTTTGGATTATTTCAAGCGAAACTTCATTACATTACTAAATTAATTTTAAAACAAACAAAGCTAATTATTTTCTAAATTTGTTTTATTTATTGGATAACTATTACAAACCCTATGTGCAAAACTACTTAAAAGATTTTAAAGGATATTTAAAATATTTAAAAAGGATATTAAATTACTTTAATACCTTATTATCTTCAAATATTAAAATATAGTTTTCGTCAGCGAAATATAAGAAATACTACTGTTATTAAAGTCTAATTTAAAAGATTCTCGTAGATGGTAATGAAAGGAGTCAAAGTGGAAGTCAATTTTTAGATCTGGAAAACATTGGGAAAATAAAACAAGGATATAGGGAAGTGGAATATTACTCGTTTTATGATTCTGTAAGCAAACGGAGCCAAATTCTGGGCATGTTGCAGGATAAAACGTCATTATAAACAGTATTTTCTTTAGTAATAATTTCTATTGATTCGCGGATAATTTAATCATGATAGAGTAATTCCGGGATTTATGCCACACATTTTATTTTTGAATTTGTGTATAAAGTCCCATGGTGGACATAAAAAAAATCATGCTGTGCTAATTAATGTTAAATATACAACGCGTGTACTGCGACAAAAAAATTCTAAACAAATAATTAATATTTTTTTAACAATTTGTTTCTAAAACATTACACTGTGGCGCGTCAACCGTACATTCAGACTGAGACGCCGCACTTGTGCTGTAGTTATACCGCGGTTGTAATAATAACAGAATGAAATTATAAATAAAAATATTAAAAAAATATTCTTATATGGGCTATAATTAATGATGTAGTAACAAAATGAAAGTAATGAGTACAATGTAACATATTAGTAGAATCAAATTAATAACTGTTTGCTTACTTTCACTATTAAAATTAAGGACTTATTTCTTTTACATTAAATTTTAATTGTTATTTTAGCAACAACGTAACATCAATGTATTAGAGAGTGAAAGGAAAACGAGGAAAATTGTGTTTACACAATTTATTTGTTAACCCTTTTGGGAGCGGTGTCTTTAACAAAATTTTATTTGGTTGACACCACTTTTTTAAAAGAAGTTATCTTTACTTAAATAATCATGAAAATGCTCTAATTAAAGAAAGCAAATATTACTTTTCTTTTTTTACTCGCACCGGAAACAAATTTTGTATGCTCTTTATCAAGGTGCTTATATGCACCTATGGTCCCGAATGGGTTAAGAGACCTGTATTTTCGACTACAATCTACAGAAAACGTGTGGAAAAAATACTGACTTTATGTAATTACATATGACACATGATGCAACGAAGCCAATTACACTTCCACTTTTTATGAGTAGTTTTCTAAACATTCCTTGCAAAGAACGCTTGCGTACGCTTAATCCAATTTTTCATTGTTTTCATCTTGACTTTCATCTTTCTTGCCCTTCTTACTTTCCCTTTTCCCCCTTTTTCTCCATTGGTTTTAGTAAACTTAGTAACATGCCTAACATGGTTAGTCTGTGTAAAAAGAAAAGGAAAAGTTTATAACACTTAATCATCCCGTACAAAAGAAACTGCGGCATGTATAACGGAAATGCTGTGCGGCATGTATCCCATTTTCCATGGTGCATGATGTCGGCCATCACAGTTACCTGCCATCGTTAAGGGAAATGGCGTAACCATGCACACATTACTCTATACAAACGCTGCACTTACTTTTGACTTCGAAATTATGCATGCATTTAGTAATTAGTGTATAAAAATTATATAAACATAACATGCTTAAATGTTTGGACTGTGAAATCATGCACTTACATCGAAATAGGGATTGTACTTCTACAAGTAAACATCGAAATGGGATTCACGCTATGCACTGGTTAAAATAATCTCATTGCGTACCTATACTGTGCGTTTGGCGACCATCTATAGATAATTACAAGAAATACAAGGGATGCACCATCTATCCCGTACGCGGCGACTCTTCCCGAGTTACCCTAATTCTTTGAGCGATATATAATTATTGCGTCTTTGAAACTAACTTATATATTCTGCTTCTGGTTAAGTCTTGAAGGGCTATTGTAGGTCGGTTATATTTTAAATCTTTTTTTAAATATTGTCTCATCTTTTACGTAGTTTTGCACATAGTGTAAGTTTAACTTTAACTTTTCGAAAGATGAATTAAGCATTTCTTTTTATTTATTTACTGATATCACAAACAGCTTAATAGATTCTAAATAAATTAAAAAGTTAAAAATTCGTGGTTAAATAAAAAATAAAGTCCATAAAATGTATGTCAGTTAAATGATGAAAAGTATATATATTTCTCTTTGGTGAATAGGATATTTAAGGAATCTTATTTACCGGTGTGGCCGACAGGTTCTGCTCTCGAAGCTGGTAGACGGGAGGTGCTGGGTTCGATCCCAATCGCGCCCGTCGGCCTAATCGTTCGGAGTTTTCGTGGTTTTCTTCGAGTCTTGGTTCTCCAAGCGTTAATACGGGTTAGGTTCCCCTAGAAAGACCTAGAAAGGCATCCCCCTTAGGGCCTATATCCCACGTGCTGATAATTGGCCGACATAAATACAACCAAATACAACCAACCGGTATGTTACCGGTATGTGATAGTCTTTAATTAAAATAAAAACAGTCTAGAATTCGAATATTTTACTTTCGTAGTACTTATTTGTTATTTTTTAGTGGTAGATCAGTTAAAACGTTAAATATTTTAGGCATTTTTTTTTCATTGCTATTACACATTCAGTAATATACAGGGTGTCCATAATTAAACGACCCTAATTTAAAGTTGTCTGCAGACAAAACTATTCTTCATAAAGTTGTAAAATTTTAGGAAAAACATAATAAGGGTATGGAAATTTGTTTAAGCTAAAAAACTTAAAAATAAAAATAGTTTAAAATTTCGCTATCAGAGGGCGATTTTTAATAAATTACATATTTAGCATTAAAATAGTTTAGAAATTTTATTTACAGCATGTTCATAATTAATCGACCCTATTTTAAAGTTGTCTACAGACGAAATTATTGTTCAGAATGTTGTGAAATTTTTTGAGGACATAATAAAAGTATGAGAATATGTTTGAGGAAAAAAAAAAGTAGGAGGCTGTTTTTTAACGAATTACATGTTTAGCATACATTTACGATAGTTTAACAAACTTTGTTATAACCAAACATTTTCTGCATGACTTTCAGCATTTTCAGATACCATCTGAAATCGTAAGATAGCATGGTTCCACAGTTCACCGCAGTATGTTCAGGGAAAAGCTTTTAAAATGTCGTGAAATGCTGTGTTTAGAATAAGGTTAAGTTAATAAATAAAATTTCTAAACTATCGTAATGCTAAATGTGCAATTTATTAAAAAAACGCCCTCTGGTGTCGAAATTTTGATCTATTTTTATTTACAATTTTTTTTAGCTTAAACAAATTGCAATCGCTTTATTATGTCTTTCACAAATTTTCGCAGCTTTATCAACAATAGTTTTGTCTGTAGACAGCTTTAAAATAGGGTCGTTTAATTATGGATACCCTGTATATTTTATTTTAATTTCTTCCTCAACAATAGTGAAACAATACTAATGAAGTCATAATGAAGGGAACGATTTTTTTTCCAACTGGATTAAATTATATTCGAGGCTGGAGTAGCACAGTTGAAGATTATTCCAACAGAGCGAAAAATGTCCAGACCAGGGATCGAACCTGGATACTTGGCGTGCCGTGCCAATGCCTTACCTGTTAGGCTATCCGGACCGATACCTGGCTGACATAATTCACTCTTATTAGTTGGACTTGGCTGCGAACTGCAGCGCTAGTTTCATTCATCCGAGCTATAACTATAGCATTTACATGATGAAACTACTTTAACACGGAAACTCCTGTATACCATGTAATTAGGTCATAATGAAGGGGACGAATATATATATTTTTTATTCAACTGGATTAAATTATATTCGAGGCTGGAGTAGCACAGTTGAAGTTTATTCCAACAGAGGGAAAAATGTCCAGACCAGGGATCGAACCTGGATACTTGGCGTGCCGTGCCATAATATAATTTAATCCAGTTGAAAAAAAAATATATTCGTTCCCTTGACTATGACCTAATTACATGGTATACAGGAGTTTCCGTGTTAAAGTAGTTTCATCATGTAAATGCTATAGTTATAGCTCGGATGAATGAAACTAGCACTGCAGTTCGCAGCCAAGTCCAACTAATAAGAGTGAATCATGTCAGTCAGGGATCGAACCTGGATACTTGGCGTGCCGTGCCATAATATAATTTAATCCAGTTGAAAAAAAAATATATATTCGTTCCCTTCATTATGACCTAATTACATGGTATACAGGAGTTTCCGTGTTAAAGTAGTTTCATCATGTAAATGCTATAGTTATAGCTCGGATGAATGAAACTAGCGCTGCAGTTCGCAGCCAAGTCCAACTAATAAGAGTGAATTATGTCAGCCAGGTATCGGTCCGGATAGCCTAACAGGTAAGGCATTGGCACGGCACGCCAAGTATCCAGGTTCGATCCCTGGTCTGGACACTTTTCGCTCTGTTGGAATAAACTTCAACTGTGCTACTCCAGCCTCGAATATAATACTAATGAATATTGAGAATTTTTTTTTATGTTAAACGCTAAACAGAGTTTGTAAAAAATTTGATGTGAATTGTAAAGAAAAATGTATTCATTTTAAAATTTTGCCATTTTATTATTGTGTTTTCATAACTACGCGTCTCAGAAGTTAATCTGTACATTTTTTTTTTCTGCAGATATTTGAAAATATTTACCGAAAATCACAAAGTTCTATCTTAACTCATATTATCCGAAGGGAAGGATTTACTGTCAAGCAGCGTTGTCAGATGGACGTTTATAGGTTATTCAGATTGTTTGATTGGTTCCATCTTTTTGATATAGACATATTCGTATAGTGTCATGATTTATGAAATATCCGATTTAATAAAACGGATAGTACTATTTCAGAAATAAGTTAGCAATTAAGCAGTTGGAATGTAAAACAAGAAATATTTATAAAACAATTAGCTTAAAAAAATAGAATTTTCATTCTCCTTCAATACTGAACAAATAAAAGCGTGAGAATTACATTTGTCGTTTTCAGCTTATATAAAAAATCAGAAATAATGCATAACAGAATTTGTCTCTTTTTACTATTAAAAATAACAATACAACTTTAATATTTTGTACACATGCTTGAGATGTATCAAGTGTTGAGTTAATGAAAATAAGAAATTAATAATTTAAACATGTTGCATGTCTTTAATTCCCTTATTGTTTGTGAGTATTTTAGATAAAGTACCAGATTTGCAGATAATGCAGATTTTAACTGTTATTTACGGGTAACTATTCTGATTTCGTAATATTTATGAATTTTAAATAAAATAAAATAAATATATAAATTAGCTACGGTAGCAGTGATTTTTAATGTCTAATTCGAAAATGATGTATATAAAAAAAAAAAAAATCTTAGCCCTATTACTTCTCACAAAACTGCTTTGATTTTGTTTCAAGAAGGCTCATTCCGTTGCTTTATTCACTGGCGATATTTATATAAAAATCATTTTTCTATTTCAGAAGTTGTATTATATTTTATGGTATTATATACATGATACGATTAAGTTAATAAAAGGATAAAAGTATTATTTTTTCGAACCTCAAGTCCTGTTGTTACCTTTGTATTTAAAATATAAACATTCTATGAAATTATTTCTTTTATATTAAATTTTTAACATACTTTGAAAATCTCTTAACGCAAAGAATTTCTATTAAAACACATTCTTTAGACTTCGAAAAATTAGTAGAGTTACCTTCCGTGAAATCTTTTTGGACAACATTAGAGCAGTTTTAAAATTTTTATAAGACTATTAGAAGGATATACAAAATTATTAAATTCATAATGATATACTATTAAACATTCTTTCTCGGAAGGTAATCAGGTTTCTTTTAACCAATCTTCACAAGCTCGAGAAAATGCACAGGTTTTTTATAAAAATGACATTATTATGCATATCGTTAAACCTCTTACTACATAATCATTACTAAACTAATTCTTGTCAACTCAATATTATATTTTGGTGGTTTTAATTTTGTTTTTAATCCACCATTATATATTTTGTGCACATTATGATTTTAATATAATTACATATTTATGAACATACTGGTATTTTAAAATAACACAAAATCTTCCATAATTATCTTTTTAATACACTAGTACTACAGAAAATGAGTTTTTTCGTCTAATTTATATGTAGTAAAAATACATGGATTATTATTTTTTTTAATAAAGACATTCTCGTGATATAAAAAGTATTTTTATAAAATATTTTTCTTATGTTATAATATGCGATATTTTCTTTCATATATATTTTGAATTATTTGTCTAGATGAAAAATAAATAAATATACGAGAATAATTTAGTATGAGAAGAACGTGGTTACATGCAAATGTTTATAAACTTTTTAATTTCCAGATATTGTTTTTTATACTTAAACTAGCTGTCCACCCGGCGTTGCCCGGGACCGTGATAATATTATTAAATAAACCCTAAATTTGTATGACTTTATATCTTTGACTCGATTTTGTCTGAAATACGTACCCGCTCAGTGTTTGAAAATGAGGGAGAATTACTGATTGTATAGATTTATTGTATATATATATATATATATATATATTTCATCATTTGGGGGAATTTGTATGGGTAGTATTGAACAAATTAAAGCTTTAATACGCTATCTACCGATGAAAATTGAGTTCAAATGGAAGGGAGTGCATGCTAGTAATGTACAGGCCAAAAGCTTAAAAAAATCCAGTTCTACCACCCCATGGGGAGAATGCTCCTTAATTAACTGGGGTTAAAAAAAGACCCCACGAATCGAAGGCCCGGGAGGAGTTTAACCTTTGTTCAATCTTTCAAATGAAGTCGAATCTCACTATAGCTTAGTTAGGAGTTAGACCATTGGGAGACCAAATTTCGATTAGTGGGGGTGTAGGAGGCAGAAAGGTTACTAATATGAAAGAGTGATCCGAGGGCTTTTCGATGATCTATCACATCATGATTTCTGAAAAAAATTATCGGAGTCCTCCGTGAGAAAACAGCGCATATAAAGGATATTTATTGTAGATTACGTTACGCTTAAGGAAAAAAAAAAAAAAAAAAAAAAAAAAAAAACATCGCACTCCCGCCCGCCCCCGAAATTCATCTCTCCGACCTTCTGTAAAAATTTAAAGTGTTATCAAATATCTCAAACGTTAAATCGATTTTAAAAATCGACGATAATTAATATCTAGTAGACAAACGCTTTTATATACAACTGAAAGATATTATAAATTTCCTCCTTCCCCTCCCTCCCCAAATTCAACATCGCCTATTTCATTAAAATTTTTAAGTGTTAGCAAATATCTGAAACTTTTAAATAGATTTAAAAAAATTCAAGTAAAATAAAGATAATTAGTGGAGGAAGCTTAGATTTAAATAATGTACCGTTGTCAAGCCGTTCTTTTTCTGTTTTAAAATCGATTTTTCAGTAAAATAAAGTTACTTTAGAAATAGAACTAAAAATAGAAAATTGCATATTCATTTTCAGCGTCAGAAATTAGGCACATATGCATAAGTTTTAAATTTCAAAATGCCGTATTTGAAATAAAAATTGATGCACTTCAAAAGAATGCTAGTCTAAAATATATATGTCTCAAAAATCCATCCATATCTCAAAAATCCATATCACGAGTCTGACTTTTAAAACGAGGCTATCTACGTTTGAAACACCTGTTCTGGCTATGAGAGATTTCTCAAAAATCTCCATTTCTTTCGAAGGAAATAAAACTAGTTTATATAAATAGATTTTTTGTGTAGTTTTTGACTTCTTGTTTATCGGTATAATTTTTTTTTTTTTTTTTCGAAAGAGAGTTTATTTTGGGTCTGTCTGTGTAATTTTCGTGTTTTTGGTCCAGGTAGATTTTTAAATTCGGCCCTATTTTAAAAGTTTCAGTACATTTATCGTCCTTAGCAACCCTTCATTTCAGCAATCTTTCGCTCTCTCATCCAGTTTTTCAAAGAAATTGTGTGCGGTTTAATATTAATATATGCTTTAGTTGAATTATGGAAATTATTTTATCTTTTGTTTTAATTAATAAGTCAACTAATTACTAGAATTTTAAATTTCCGAGTCTCAGCTGCATCATGAGACACATGTGGCTAGCGTTAAAAAAATGTTGAGCCTCGTACGGGGCATAGATTTTGTTAGCCATCACACACGCACAATGCGAAACTTTTTTTATTATTATAGATTATGCATAAACAGACCTTCTAAATTTTTACACTTTTTTTATTATCACTAATAAAAAAAAATAACTTTTTATTTTAATCGTAGAAACTCCGTGATTAAATAATACAAACAGTTTGATTGAAATTTAGCGGATATGGAAAATAATTTTTGTTTGGATTTCTGTATCGATTTCACAACCTTTGACTTACTACAAGAAAAAATCTTGGAAGAAAACAACCTGTTGGAACCAATAGTTTGTCATTTTCCATTTAGTCTAAAACGAATTACTCACAGACCGCCGTAAAAAAAAAAAAAAAAAAAAAAAAAAAAATAAATAAATAAATAAATAAATAAATAAATTAAAAAAAAAAGACTGATTGACAATCAAATGGTCATTTTACAAGTAGCCTAAAACAGTCTTTTTGTATAAAGTCTGAAAATATCAGGTTGACTTGTAAATATTAGTGCGGTAACAACAATAACAAGCGATTCTTTAAAGTAATGGTATTTAAAATCGAATTGCTTTCTTTGTTATACATACATATATATATATATATATATATATATATATATATATATATATATATATTAATAAAAGTAGTAAGCGTTTTTGATTCTACAAATATTGTTATTGAAAGCAATATTTATTCTTGTAGAACCTGCTTTGCTACTTTGATTACCTGATTGGATAAACAGTGGAAACAACTGCAATTCATTTTCAAGTCACTGCCATGGTACATGATTATGTGCGCTATAAACGCTTTTCTGAATAAAAATGTCTTTCTTTTTTCTGATGAAAAGAATCATTTACGATTTATATGAATAGTGATCTTGGTAACTGTTTAGCATTTTTAAAAAAATAACAGAAAGCACATTTGGAAATGTTTTTAAAAAATATAATACAACATATTCTTTTAGTAAATTCATTTCCAAGATATATTTTTAATGAATGTTATTAGAAAAAATCACAATAGAAACATTATAATTCTTTATATTAAATTTTTATTACATTCATTACAAATAAAAAAACAACACTTCAGATTCAAATTCATACATTTTATTAATAGAAATTATCTTTTTTTTTTGTCGTATAAATACACAGATCTTTACAATTTCAGATAATAAGTAGTATTTCTCTTTAACTTGGATTTTTTTTATTATTATTATTTAGAGAAATTTACTTTTGTATAATATACGTTGAACTTTTTTTAACAACTTTTGGTATATAACGACGTATTGATATGATTCGTTCTGTAAGCTTTGTAATTACTCCATGACTATATTCTAAAACTATATAAATAATGAAAGTCATTGTGATTTAAAAATTAACTTTACAAATACTTATTACAGTTTTGAATTCGATATTACGAATTTGATTGACATATGAATGCTTATTTACGTTTAAACTTATGTAATTTGAAGAAATAACTCTCAAACGTTTATATAATCTCCCCATTAAAGCTCGCTTTGCTGTTTTTAATTATAATTTTAGTTTAGGGGAACTGGAACAACCTTGCTGTAATCTTTCGTAGAGTGTTTTCATAGAGTCTACCACAATTGTATGGAAGTATCGCACGGAACAATAATGTTTTATGGACCCATAAAACATTCTCGTGTCACTTTTTAGGAGTACTAAAAAGATTACAGTACTAATGAAATAAAGAATCAATTATATAAAATCTCTCTTACAAGATTTTTTTTTTTTAAATTTCTTAATGGAATGTTTCTTAATTAAGTATTTTTTATCAGAACTTTTTCGGGAAGATATTTTTGAAATTTCTTTTGCTATACTTATCTAGTTTTATCAGAATAAAACAATCTGCAAATATGTGTTTAGTTTCTATATTTGTGTATATTTCTAAATTACTTTTTAAATTCTAAACCTTCAGCTTGAAGAATAGAAATATGTTTTAAAGTTAGTAGTACATGGTTTTCACGTCTTTTTTCCAATCATTATTTAGGTGTGGTTCATATTATATGAAATTCCTAATTCAAGGATAATTTTGCGTAAAAAAATTTTGTAACCATTTTTTGTGTTTAACTTCAAAATTGTAACTTCTGCGATTAATTAAAGCATAGATTACTGTACCAAAAATTGGTTGCAGAAACACAATAATCTCTGTAACAACAACAACAACAACAACAAATACATTTTTAGACATATATTGGTCTAAATTTGAAAATATCACATTTTGACGAAAAAATGGTAACGACGGTAAATGGTTGTTTCATGAAATATTGCAAAGAAAATATTTATGAATATAATTACAATAATATTGAAATTTCGCATTGACATTCGAAATATTAATGTAAAGCAAATATGTAAAAAAATATTAGCTTTATACTCCAAATGTTTTCTATGAAACATTAATGTCTCAATTAAATTTTTACATTGGTACTCTTTAAAATGATATGCCAGTTATGAAAAACTCATTTCTTTATTTTAAGATTAATGAAAAAAATAGAAAGATAACTAAAAACACATTTATTAAATGATTTTGAAAATACATGTATTACAATGAAATGGAATTGTTAATATACTGACTCCCAATATTTTCCAATGAATTTAAATTTTTGAACAAACATATCATGCTACAAAAAAAAGAGATTTTATGTTTTATTGTCTTCAATAGTATTAAAAATATTCTTCTGAAGTTATGTCGGATTGATACAACAGATACAGTATACAGACAAGCATGGACAACAGAGAAGCATGGATGCATACAGGATTTCCTTTCTTATCAATGACCAATCGCTAATGCTACATTGTAAATTTTTCCTAATTTATTAATTTGTGGGAAAAAACATCGTGATCCACCGTATTAATTAATTAAAATTTCTTTGACTAGGAGCATTTTAAGGAATTGTGTATAGATGGGCACTCAGTCAGGCAGATTAATTGCACATACTTAGCATTCGTGTATTTTATATAACACCTTAGAAGATAATTTAGAATCAGTAATTAACAGGTTATTTCGATTATTTACTATACTAATAATTTAAAATATTTTCTATAATACAAAATGAATTTCAATTTAATGTAAACCTCGTAAATTTCTTAAAACATTGAAAAAAAAACCTTTATTTAAATATAAATAGCTTGTTATTCCGGTAGAGGTCATAAAAGAAAATTGCGTAGAATCAGTACTGCATATTTTTATCTTGAGTATGACCGTAATACAGTGAATAAAAACATAAATATGTTTATTTATTTCTCTCTACTTCTGTGGGAAGTATATACAAAATTTTAAAAGAAATTCATTATATTAGAAACACAGATCAGTAACAAACAAGTAAGAAAAAATCGTGCGTCAAGCATAGATTATGAAACACTTTTCAACACATTCAGAATAATGTAACAAAACTGCGCTGTTTAAAAAATTAAAATATTACGTCGAATTCAACAATATGGAAACGCATTATATATTTCAGAACCCAATTTCAGCTGTTCCCATCCAAAATCGGAAAATTAAGCGAATCGCAAGCTCTGTATATGATTTATAGATTTGAATCTATTAGCTACATGCAAGGCAAAATTAAGTTCCCTTAAGAGCTACTTATACTTCAGTTGAAATTTTACCTTCAGCAATTTCCTTTAATAAGGAGAACGGTACGTGAATACTTTTGCGTAGCCCTGTATTTGAGGTATAGAATTTATATATAACAGATAACATGCAAAAAATTAATTAAATTTAAAAGAGCATACCGAATTTTAAACCGTGCACTCCAGCCATTATTACTCAAAGACAGTACTGTACTGTAACCGATTTATTTGGTGTGTCCCTGTAAATGAATGAAAATGCTATGAATGTCTTGTTCTAACGTGATGGTAGTGAAAGTCAGTGATTTATATCAGTTTCAATACATTTGAAATAGCATAATGTCATTAAAATACTCTGCAAAGGATTTTTCCCCCTGTACGATAATGTAACGGAATAGTTTTGAGTGCCCCTGTAAATGAACGATTAATCATACATACTTCATATACAATAACAAACATGCTTTGGTGACCCTAAATAACCTTTATCAATTTCATGGAAATCCGAGTATATTTACGGGAGTTAGAGAGTGGACAGACGGACAGACGGCCAGACAAACCGAATGCATAAACACTTTTCAACTTGTGTTAAAAATTGAGTTTTTGAGACACAGATTTATGTTTCTAAAAGCTCATATTATAATAAAATCTTCTTCTTTAATTTTTCTGATAAATTTGAGTAAAAAGTTTAGTACAAAACTAGACATTTCTTGATGATAAAAAAATATTCTTTTTAGTTATAAAGTTTACTGAGTATATAATATTTAAACCTTGAAAGTAAAAGCACGGGAAAAATATAATATGGACATTTTTATTATTATAATGTTTCATTTCTACATGAACTTATGTGTAATACCTAAAGAATGAAAAATATTTCATTATTTACTTTTAATGAAGTTAGATAAAAAAATCGTATTCTCTAAGAAAAATATCATCGTTAATAATCCCTCTCCTATACTTAATCCCGGACTTGTTAAAGCATTGCGTTTAATGGCGAGGATTACCGTTTAGTTGCAGAAATTTAGAGCAAACAACGATTATGACGTCTGGTTTAAACCATGGTCTTAAGATATTTTTTTTTTTTTTATAGGAATGTGGAATAAAAATCTATAAAATCTGTTGCCATTTTATATTAGCTGATTAAAAGAATTTCTCCGTGATAATTATGTAGTGGAAGAAAGTTTTACATAACGAGCATATAGGGTATCCCAAAAGTCCCCGACAAATTTTAAAATTCAATATAAAATCAATTATTTTTCATACAGAAGTGCAGTTTGAACTAAAATGATAAGTTATCTCCAAGCGAATAAAAACATAGTTCCAAATATCGATCATAGAAGGCGCCACATGTCCACAAAATGGGGTCAAACATTCGGGTTTTTTCTGATTTTCAGATTCGATTTGATTTGTTTTCGAAGTGCCAACATACGTAATGCGTTTTTTTTTTTTTTTTTTTGCTTGGAGTCGTTATTTCTGTGTCACAGCGTGAAAACTAATCTGAAAGTCAGAAAAAAATACACGTTTGAAAGCAATTATACGGACTAGTGGCGTCATCGATGATCGAAGTTTGGAACTAATAATTTTCATTCGCTTGAAGAAAACTTTTCATCGAGAGAAGCATTTTAGTCCAAAACACACTCCTGTACTAAAAGTACTTGACTTTATATTGAATTTAAAATGTGGCAGGGACATTTGTGACATCCTGTATGTTAAATACACTGCATTTACAAGGACATATAATGAGTTGTTTTTCTTCTAAGTATATTTGTCAAACGTTCAGTATTTCCAGGCATCATTACTAGTATGATTAATAGCACATTTTGATGCATTGACTATTAAAAATTCTCGTGGTCTTTTGTTTGTTTGTTTATTTACTTTTTTTTACAAGAATAATTGCATAAAACTTTTCAAAAACCCAAAACACATTTTTCCATTTTGAAAAAAAAAAATAGTTTACTAAATTGACAATTTAAAATGTATGTTATGTTTGAAATAGCATGCACGAAACTTCTAATATAATCTCAAATATAGAGTCATTATTAATTTGTCTTTGGTCGCAATTATGGATTATTATTAATGCATAAATTGGAAACAAAGTATCGTCTTTTCTCCATCAACGATTGTATACTAATATATTTTTTAGATGGTTGCGGTTTTGAAGAAGAATTTTTTTAATATCAACGGTGATGCATTAACGCAGTGGATCCCGAACTTTTTGAAACGCGGAACCCTCTTTGGAAAGAATTTCCTAGACGGAACGCCTAAAGACTACCCTACCCTATTTTATAAGTTAATGTTTTATAGGCGCATTTCTATTAAGCACAGGTAGAAGGGATGAATAGTAATTTAAACAATTGCGCATTGTCCCAGAAATAAAATTAATTTTTGAAACTTTAATCGTAATATTGAATTTAATTTCTATTATAATAAAAACAGAAGAAAAATAAATACAACAAAATATGGACAAGTGAGAGTTTCGTGAGACAATATGAAAGTGACGAACCACAAAGCATAAATGGTTAATGTGATCGGATTGTTTTACGCAAATTTCTGAATTTTCCGTTTCAATAGATAGTAATTGCAGGCGAATGTTTGATTCTGCATCTAAAGGATTTTTGTATATAACTTTGGTGCCTGCGCTAGTTGAAAATTTTACCTCATAGAAATCTAGACTGTGGTGATTGGTTTTGCCTAATTTGCAGGAAAAATAAAATAGCAGAAATAATTCAGTGTTCAGATAGCTATATACGGTTCCATGTTGTGTGCGCTGGAAAACAAAAACAATGAACAAAATTCGTGTATAAGCTTTGCATCACTCCTTACATGATATTCAAGTAACTGACAGTTCCGTAATTTCTATTCCTAAGTACTGATAACTTTGATTTATATTTTGAATACATTTTTATTTAAAACAATTACTCTAATTTGCAGATATTTGATTTCATTGCATTTCATTGCTGTTATTTTGTTTGATTGTTTCATTAATTGCAAAATTTGCTTTTAATAAAATCAGTTATATTCCATAGTCATTAAATTAACCTGATATTATTTAGTCCAATTTAGGAGACTTGGGGGTCCAACTTAGGCGACCAGTTGCTGAATTTGGACCACTTTTGATAATTTTTTCAACTTAAAATAAAATTTAAGATTTTCCAAAAGAAATTGATCTAAATATTTATTTAGTTAGTAGATGAATAGATTGATCCTGTGTAATGATTTTTTGCAGATATTCCAAAAATTAAGTGAGTTACACCGGAAAATAAGTGAAGTGGTCCAAATTCGGCTACTCCCCCCTATACCAGGAATTTTACTCAAGTTTTATAAAAATATTTCAGACCAGAATTTTTCTTTAAAATTATTTAACTCTAATTTTTTTTTTAACTTAAATCTGATTTATTTACACTTTATGTATTTTATGTATAGTTTCTGATTCGAATTGAAATATTTTCAATTGGCATCCTCAAATAACTTGTTGTTGCTACAGTATAACCTCGAAAATCCGGCATCGTCGGGTACGAGGCTGAGCCGGATTGTTTAAAATTCCAGATTTCTGAATGAATATCAAAAGTACTTACTATAGTACTTAAGAAGTTTCTTAATGGCTCTTTATTCCTAATTTAATTCATGGGCAAGTGATATTTGTGTGAGAAAAAGTTAAAGATTTAAAACAAAAACTTTCTTTATTTGATTTTTCCGACGTTAAGAAAGAAAAAAAGTATAACAATCAAGGAAGTAATTCCTTCTCGTACAATTTCAGAAACATTCGAGGTATCTTTTTTGCATCAAATTTTGCAGTTGTTCATTAACAAGTTTTTCTTCGATGTTATACAAATGAAGAATATCGATTTTATAAATGCAATCTTGTTTCTCTAATGCATATATTAATTTTCCAGTGAAATTTATGATTTTTTCAGTGACACATTTTCTTCTACCGGCTCTTCGTCCTCGTTCCTCTGATCTACACTGTAAAAAAACGACATTTTTATAGTACAAAGTACTGTTCATCTCGCGCACAAACTCGATCACAGTGGATGTGTTGTATGTTTCTTTGGTTTCCTGACTATATTAACATGGAAAATACAGTAGTTGCGTAAAAGTAACAACACAATGTGCTGGTAATTTGGACGCCAGCAGTTTGTGCTGTAAAAAAATGCGTCCAAATTGCCAGTACATTGTGCTGTTAATTTTATGCAACTACTGTATTTTCCATGTTAATATAGTCTGGAAAACAAAGAAAGATACAGCACATTCACTGTGATCGAGTTTGTTCTGGCAAATCTACAGTGGTGTTTTTACAGTGTAGTACCAGAGTCGGCGGATATATTTAACGCAGCGTCAACAATCTCGATGTCTATTAATTCTATTATCTCGCCTATATCTATATTAAGTCTATTATCTCGCTGTCTCGCTGCCCATTGCTTTCAATCTCGAAGTTTTTAATTCCTAACAATTGCTGTTTTTCTTTCTCTCATGAGTTTGAAGTGTAAAAAAAGGGAGAATGCCAACGATGACTTTGATGCCGTAGTATTTTTGAAGTTGCCGGATTTTTTAGGTTACACCGTATATTCAGTGTTAACTTGCTATGAGATTTCAAACCAAAGAGGACCTCGTGTTTCACTGAGTTTTAGCTGGGTAATTTTTTGATAACGCTGAATATTTAGTATACAATTAAAATTCGTCCAAATTCTTTCGATTCAGCTGCTGAAAAATGTTGTTTAAACAAGGTTTTCAAAGCTGTAAAGTGGACTCTACATAGTTATTTGCAGTTTTTTTTATCTGGTGTTGTTTGCATTATCTTTTAACAAGAGGGATATAATGGATATAATATTTTCCTCAGAATTCGACCAATAACCTTTCATCTTTAAAGATGGCACGTTTGGTAAATTAATTGGAAAGTGTGACAGATTTTCATAGCCATGATAGATACATTTATTTGATTTTGCTGAACATATCTGTCAAATATGCAATTAGCATTATCTTCATCAATTAAATTTCTGCCAGTTTAAAGTTATGACGCTTCTAATATCACCTCTGCAGTTGCAACAATCGTGCAAACGGTCTTCCTCGACATGATCATCTTCTTTCGCCGTGCAGTAGGAGCGGCGAGTTCAGATTTCCAAAAACTTTATAGATAAGTTTCAAAAGTTTGTTTTAAAGAGTTACGTGATTTTACATACTGTATTATTTTAATGGCACCATGCATCCTTTTCATATGCTCAGGGTACATTTTTTTGGGAATAGCATGTAAATGTAAAGAGATTAATAGATGGTGCTACAGTGCTTCGGCGAATCTTTTTTTCAGTGGCTACAGCATTCTGACCCATCATTGCTTCGCATCATATTCTTATGCGTTTCCCATGTATTCATCCAAAAATATTTCGTCTCTTAGTCTGTTAATGTGTAGTGATCTACAAACAGAATGATCCTGATAGCTTTCTGAAACCTCTATCGGACAAGTGTTAGTTAGGCACTTAATTTTAATAAAATTCATTTCCTCAAACACCATAGTAATAGAGAAGCCAAAAATAGTTCCCTGTGCAAGTTTAAAAAAAAAAAGTAAGATCAGTACATTCATGCATTTGTAGTGCATCTGAAGAGACTGTTAAGTTTTATTTTACGTCATTAATCACAATAGGGGATCGTACCCGGGTTAAAGAATGTAGGTGAAAACATTTTTTTTTTATTGAAATCTAATATATATATATATATATATATATATATATATATATATATATATATATGCAATAATTTTTTTAGATTTCCAACCTTCATTAAAAAAACATTTTCCTTCTGGAAAATACGAATTATACAATAAAATAAATTTTTGAAATTTATCAAAAGTGATATTTTCTTATTAGCCGCATGCTAAGAGTTATTTGACCAAGATTTTGCTACTTATGGGGTCCTTTTATATTCTGATAATTTCAGATCTTATACATGTCTGTTAAATTTGTGTTTTATTTATATTATTTTATTTATTTATTCATAGGGAAGTTTTTCTTAATGGATATTAGCGGTAAGAAAATGGTGAACTCTTTATTTTGTTTTAAGGGCAAACGAATTAATTTTTCGTAATCTAGCTCCGCGCGATATAGATAAATTAAATAATATTTCGTGCTTTAAAATTGTTTTTAAAACCATAGACAATCAGTAAACTGAGATGAACTTTGCAAAAAAAAAAAAAAAACATTTGAAAAAAAAAATGCTATTTGGTGATCTAAAAACTTAAATTGTAGGATTACAAATATGTTAGATTTGTGTTTTTTTTAATATTATTCTTTATTTTTTTTTTTTATAAAAGAAGTGTTAATTTCGTTAATTTGTCTTTCATAAATATGTTAGATTGGTGGTTTTTTTAATATTATTCTTTTATTTGTTTGTAAAGGGAGTATTAATTTCGTTATGTTAAAATAGTCAGAAACAGATGCTGAAAAATGTTTGTTGCTTTATGTGGAAAATGTTTATTATTATTATTATGTAAAGAAACCGTCACGTGATAAGATAAACTTAAAATAAAATCATGCTTAAAATCTATTTTAGAAAATATAATACATCAGTCAATTAAGAGTCAGTTTTTAAACAAATTGCATTTGAAAGTAATTTTTTTTTTCCTATGCGACGAAAGTTGAAAATGTATGACGGTCAGAAGATTAAAAAATAGCAGTAGCGAAAATTTCACGACCGAAATTTAATCTTAAATTGTTGCCATTCACAAAATAACAGCAGCGTTACGCACAGACACGTTTGTTCTTTATAATATAGATACTTCTTCAGTAAAATATTATAAAAATCAGTTATTGATGTGGTTATCAGTTGAGGCTCTTATGCTTGGTATTCCTGAATGAAAAACAGCAATTTTCACCTTCTCAAAATTTGCATACGCACTTCTCATATCCATCCATATTCATCATTTTTATAAAATTTGTATTTTGTTTGATAATTTAAAAATCGTTTTAACTCAAAAATACGATTGTCAGCAACATCTTTATGTGAACGGACACATTCTTTACTTGAGATTCTAATCTCAATTTCGGAGAGTAAAAATTTCCGTAATTTATGTTTTTTAGACGCATTTGTGTTAAAATGTTTAGTTTTATCTAAGAAAACGATCGTTTTCTTTTAAATATGACTTCATTTTCACTTAAATAAGCATTTCGCCTAGTGTCTGAAACCTAATATCAGTAAACATGCAGTAGGAAAAACAATATAGAAAATCTATGAGGAAAGATGCGTGTTTTCAAAAGCAGTATATCATTTGCCGTTATTATGCCCCTAATATAATATTCTGCTTTGAATGGGATTTTCGATACTAAACCCTATACAACAATTTTTATCAACGATTTTGAATTTTTATCAGAATATAGTAAGAATAACGATAAAAATTCCTCATTATTTCTCTCTTGCCTGCAATAATGAAAGCTATCTAATTTTCACCATTTTGAAGAAATTTCTTAAAATGCTTTTAAAACACACTTGTGTTTTTAATATATAGATTATATAAAATTAGGAAAAAATAAATTAAGCAAATTATATTATTTTGATAAAATTATAGTAGAATGTCCTAAAGAATAGCATTAAAAATGCATAAAAATGCATAAAAATGCATAAAGAATAGCATTAATTTTATTAATCGCGAAAATTTTGGAGAAAAACTTCATGAACATAATATTATTTTAAACGACGAATTATTTGTTTGCTTGTCTAGCACGCCGAAGAAAATCCATCCAGGCGAGAATCATCAGTTTCTGTAATATAAGTCGCTATTATTTGCATGCCACCTCTCTTATATAAATACACTCTACATTTTTATAAAACATTGCGTTTTATCAGTGAGTGATTTCGATTATATTTTTTTCAAAAGTGAAGCATTTCACCTGTGAAGAATTACAAAGCAGCTGGGCTGTGAAAATGATGCACTTCTACAAAACATAATTCTGGTTTAAGAATTAAAGTACACGCTTTTTTTTATAAAATATCGCCATTATTATAATATATAAATATATATAAATTAAAGCAACCAACTTTTACAATCCAATCTTAAACTTCGTCTATAGAAAAGTATTCATATGACGTCACTATTATTTAATAACAGACTCTATTCTTGACATATTTTAATTTCAACTTTTTTTTCAGGTTTTATGAGAAAATGGCAACAAAAAGATACAGTATCGTCTATTTTCGACTATTTTCCGTTTATTATTAATGACTTTCAATAGAAATGTGGTACGTTTGTTGCCACGATAAGAAAAATGTTGTTTAAAACTACAAAAAAAATATCTCAAAAATAAATTAGATACATCTTTCAAACAAATAGCATTTAAAAGAGCATTTTTTTCCTTATACGACGGTGTAAAAATTTAAAATGTGAGATGTTTATATGTTTAAAATTTTGCAGTACAGAAAATTGCAAAACCAAAATTTTATTTCAAATTTCAAAGTGTTGTCATTCGCAAAATGACGTATGTATTACGCACAGATAAGTTTGTCCTTAATAATATATATAATTCATATATTTTTTTTTAATCATATTATTTGACAAGGCACTGTTGGACACTAAGTTAACAACTTTTTATAAAGCAAATTCTTCGCAATATCAATTTTACAAGGTTTATTAAGAGTCTCAGCATTGATATAAGCTTCTCGAACTCAATTGAGTCGTTAAACTATCTATTAGGCGCCAGGGCGGTCATAGGCGCCGGCTTAATCGGGACGACGGGGTCAAACTTTCATCACTAATTTTTGAAATTTTTTTTTGAACTAGTGAATTACAATGATTAAACAGGACAAAAAGAAATATTTAAATTATTCGTAGGCGTATATCATTTTTTTCCTATTTCGCCCCCGTAATTCCTGCGCCTATGTCCAGGACATTTCATATTTGATTTAATAAGTGTTGTGATATTTTCTTTTGAAGCCTGCATACATTACTTTGCCCTTCACATTGAAAAAAAAATCAGGCGGTTTATCTTTCAAATCAGAATGATTTCTTTCAAAATAATAACTCAGTTGAGCATGAAACGTGGAGTTATTGATAACACATAACGTCAAGCCACACTGTGAAGAATTAAAATAATCACTTTTTCTTTCAGAATACAATTTTTCGCTTTCTTATATGAAATCTAAGTTTGTTTCTCTACATATCGCATGTTTTTTTTGTTTTTTCTTATTATTATTATTAATTAGAAAACGTAAAAACAGAGTGTTATTGGAAATAAATGTTTGAACCGTATATTTATTTAAGAAAATAAAATTTCGTTTATTAAAAGAGTTCAAAAATTTGATGATAATTATCAATATGTAAGTATTTTTGAAAAAAAAAAACTATTCACAATTTTGGGGAAAAATATCTTTAAAAAGTGCTAGTTTCATTCAATTTTTTTTTATTTTTCTAAACCTCGGCGGAGACTCCGGAAACGTCACGCACACAGTTTGGGAACCCATTAATGCAAATATAAGTAATTAACATACCCCGTAAGGCATAATTATATGGAATTCAGTTTGATCTGATAATTTCTTCATTCCAGTGAAAAGTGAAAGTCAAACTTGCTTAAATAATTTAGTCAATCTACTAACACTTATTCCAATTACGAGTTAGTAAATAAAAATGTAAATACGTCAAAAGTTTATTCAGTATCTTTATCTAAAATTTAATTTGGTGATTTTCAATCCTTCCACATTGCCATACAACGAAGAAGGAAAAAGAAAATAAACGGAAAAAATGTATTTCAAAATTTTGCTTTGCCAAAGCATAGATCACTGGCATACCTTTTTTTTGAATTATTAAGAACTACAATTAATAAATTTTAGATACATATAAAATATATTTATTACCCTTTTTATATGGGACAAGTATAGATACAAAAATAGTTTACTGAATCAATTATGCACAAAATAATTAATTATGCAACTCGAATTAATCAATTAATATATATTATTACACTGTACAACAATAAAATTACCTCTGAAATTAAAGCATGCTATTCGATATGATGAATGAACATGAATATCACCATGAAAAATTGCCATTGCCCCTTTTTTTGAAAAATACAGATGTATTCATAAATATGAGAAGAGCAACCTACAATGTCTTTTTAGAGAAATCTATTTCGAGAAGCTCATAATATGCAAATTTAAAATTAGAGCTCATTCCATCAACTAATTTTAATGTTAAGCTTAAAATATTACCCTCATTGCAGTTTGTTTTGAAACAATGTTAAATGGTATTTAAAACGTTACGGGTTCCAAATGTTGCAACTGTATACACTCTAATGTACATCACCAAATGTTTTCATGTTTAATAAAATTTATTAAGGAATTAAAATTTTTTATCAAATATATTTCTTAAAACTGAAAATGTCAAGGTTTGTTACAATTTCAATAAGGTTTTTATGGATGTTTTAGGCAAAAGGAGATATGAGAACTATGTTGAGATCGTTAACAATTTGCTACATAAGTATTAGCAGCTGCATTGCAATATGCTCACTTTCATCACTCTCATCTCCTTCTTTCCCTTGCAAACCGTGGTGCTCTGAGGAACAAACATAGTATAAAAATATACCCTTTATTTAAAAGTCAGAAAAAAGTTTTATTTTGTAGAACAGTGCTTCTCAAGTATTTTTATAGACAAGTTAAACTCAGATCTCTATGAATATGGTAAAGTGCCCATATTTCGTCCCCCTTAACTTCTCAGCTTCTGCAAAAGTGACGCCACTTATGACGCAAGGCACAGGGGACGGTGGGGTGGTAAATGCGTCAGTGTTGAAAGTTTCGTTCACGAAGAAGCGTACATAAATTAAAGACGGCAAATTCCCTATTTTTAGAAGACCTGAGTTCTTATTACGTCGTTTGTAGAACACTATTTACTGTACTGTAAGTATTTACTTCTTTCCGTCATATTGAAAAGTAGCGTGGACCCAATTTCGTCCCCCTTGCAGTTCTTATTTTCGTCCCGGGGACGAAATTAGCAATGCTTTTTCATGACATGTTTTCCAATTTTTTTTCCTCGTATTTGGATGGCTAATTTTTCGTTATGTTATTCTTTCACTGACAATTAGTACATTTCTTTGTGCCTTTTACTTTAATGCAAATTGAATTACTTACTCATTCAGAAATAAATTTTGATTTAGTTATAAGTTAGGCGTATTGATTTTTTTTTTTTTTTTTTTTTTTTTTTTTTTTTTTTTTTGTGTGTGTGTGTGTGTGAGGACGAAATTGGGATCATTTTTTTTCTTTTGCATTTTTTATATACTTTTGAAAAAACAATTTTTCGCATTGTTAAAAATTTTTTGTACAAACACATTGGCCTATGTTTCTATGCGAGTGGGTAGTTAGTATATGTAAAATCCAAATTTGGTAGATTTTCACTGAAAATTACAACTTCCAAGGGCCTAAAAGTGACTGGAGGACGGTAATAGGGCACTTTACCCTATATCATATCCTTTATCTGCAATCCTCTATTAAGTATTTTGAATTTTTTCTCTTTAATGACAACAGTATTGATCCATAGTTAATGTTTACGAAAGTTATTTTTTTTTTATGAATATCATAAGTAAAATCAGCTTCATTTAACTAAACTAGTTCTTTTAAGAAGATAATTAATTCTTTTTTGGATATGTTCAATATGAAAAAAAAAAGTTTGATCTAAGATTTCCGTTTTAACTCTCGCATTTTCAATAAAATAGGCAAATATTACTGTGAAAAAAAAATTAGTAAAAGTTACAAACTATCATGCGATCATATAATGGGCATAGGACACAACCAGTTATGCACGAATGAATGCAATCTTTCCTTATTATTATTAGTTTGCATGCATAATCCGAGAAAAGAAACTTTATTTACAAAAATCTATTCCATTACAAGTATAAGTATAAAAAGGTTATTTAACATCGTCAGCTTCATGCTTATTCGTTAGCGAAAAGTAATTTTCTTTAAACTGTTGCAACATAATATAGAGTAATGATAACTCATAATATCTCTTAAAACTCATTCAACAACCAATTGTGAAATACTTAACAATCTTATCAAAAATAATTTCAAGAGATTAAATAAATTTAATTGAACCAAAGCTTATAATCATTACGATAAAACATTTGTCAAATTAATTATGAACTAATCTAAAACACACTCGATAATTTTCAGAAATGCTTAACTATTTATTCATACTCCAAACCATTTAATTAAATTTCAATGCTACAATGTATATTTCTAACGTAAATTTCATAAATATAGATTTATAAAAATAATTGGACAGCAGTTGCACTTTTCTAACGGAAGTACATAAAAGCTATCTTTCTATTTCAAAAATTTATTAATTGATATTTTCCTTTAGTGTTTCGGAAAGATATAAATTGTGCAAAACTTTGTAATGCGGAATTAACCCTTGTCCTTGCATATTTAACTACACCATCTATTATCAATATACAAATTAATATGACTGGTGTTTTATAGGTATCGTGAATTATGTAATAATTCTTAGTAATATACAAAAAGTTAAATTTATAAAAATATCTGAAATATTGTCGATTTATACATAAAATATATCATATATATGTATATATATATATATATATTTAATTTTACATTTGTAGCTATTATAATTTTAGCTATTATTTATTATTTTTTAATGAAATTTAATGTGCATGAATTGTTTTGAAAATATTTCCATTTGTTATATTAGCGAGCATGTTATAACACTGATGTCTTTTAACAATGACACATTTTTTTTTTAATATTGTATTCGGCCAGACATGTAAAACTCATTTACAACATAGGACAAAATTAAGCATTATATAGAAAGCAGTGATCCACATTACAAATAAAAAGGAAGAAGGAAAAGAATATATATCTTACTACCATCACAGCAAATTAAATTTCATATCAAAAATAAAAAGTTAAAAAAAATAATTCTACATGAAATTTTTCAAAATTACCTACAGTAAAAATTAGTAAAAATCATCGGAAATTTAAATATATATATATATATTTTTTACGGTTAATTTCTACAGTTTTATGTGCGCAGCCGAATATAAAATAAAAAAAAAATATGTTTTGCAGTTTTAGTGTAGGATAATTATAGGAACAATATATATACATATATATTTTTAAATACGTATTTGTACATTTCACATTAGAGATGTAAGACATTGAAAGAGTTTATTTTTTACTAAAATTACAGGATGGTGGTACAGAATTTGAATACCTTACCTTTGGTTTCTATTTTGATGGATTGTACTTTTGGTGAGAGCACTATCAGTTACAATTTAAATTTACTTTTTAAGGGGGAAACTGTGTTCACTTAAATGTTTTATAAGTGAATAAAAATACAAACTAGATTGGAATTTCCGAACATAGGAACGATTTCTATAAGCTCCTCAATAATCTTTAAAAAGCTCAAAAACTATTGAAATTTAAATAAGAATTTATAAAAATAAATTTATATTGGCTGGCCGTCAATTTTGGAAACGTTTCTGAGTAGCTTCTACAGTGCAATAATCAGTTTTCTCAGATCGGAATATCACTTTTTCGCATGCTATCAATTCTCAGATAAATATTTTGATATTCAGAATGCATGTTAAAAGGACAAACACATAATGTTAACCGCATTAACAGGAATAAGGAAATTAACAATATTTTGTTACAATTGTATGCAAAAATTCAGTTATGAAGCTGAAAAATGTTTACTTGAGAGTTGATAGAATCCGAAAAACAGATTCCCTGGGCACACATAACTGATTAATTCACTGAAAAGCTACTAGGAAACGTTTCAGAAAATTACGGGCAGATACCTTTGAAAATTCGTCTTTAATTTTCGAAAATAAATTGTTTTCTGTGGTTTCTAACGATAAAAGAATAGTTTTCGGAATCTTGGGTGACTCGGAACAGGTTATTATATATTTGCGTTTGTGATTAACATTAACATTATTTTGTTACAATTAAATGCAAAAATTCATTTATGCAACTGAAATATGTTTACTTAAGAGTTGATAGAATTCGAAAAACATATTTCCTGGGTACACAGAACTAATTAATGCATTGTGAAAGCTACCAGAAAACGTTTCCGAAAATTACGAGGAGCTAATAAAAATTAATTTTTGTAAATTCTTCTTTAATTTTCGAAAATAAATTGTTTTCTGAGGTTTTTAACGATAAAGGAACATTTTTCGGAATCTTGGGTGACTCGGAACAGGGTATTGTATATTTGTGTTCGTGATTAACATTAACATTAATTTGTTACAATTAAATGCAAAAATTCAGTTATGCAGCTGGAAAATGTTTACTTAAGAGTTGATAGAATCCGAAAAACAGATTTCCTGGGTACACAGAACTGATTAATGCATTGTGGAAGCTACTAGGAAACGTTTCCGAAAATTACGGACAGCTAATAAAAATTTATTCTTGTAAATTTCTGTTAAATTTTCCAAAATAAATTGTTTTCTGACGTTTTTAACGAAAAAGGAACATTTTTCAGAATCTTAGAGGAATCGTAACAGGTTTTTATACGTTTGCGTTCGTGATTATTGTACATTTTCGTAGATTAAGGAACATCTGTCATTTTTTACAGTTGCTACATTACTTACATAATTTTCGATTACTTTAACTGCCATGGAAATAATTTACTCCACTGAATTCTTTCGATTTGCTTGCAGATGAATCTAATAGTTTATTTTAAGCATATGTGTTAACTTTAATGAGCTTGATAAATACATTGTGTTTTATGAAATATCAGTTTCTGAACTGAAGATTTATCTTTCCGAAGTTTTCCTAAACATTTGTGAGTTTTATTCATGATTTGAATACTAGTGACATTTAATGTTACATCTTTTGTTAAATTAAGCAGTGATTCTAGATATAAAGCATAAAATGTCAGTTTTTATTTGATTCTGAATGTCTTGTAAATTGCCTTTCTTTTCTGTACGCGATGTACATTTTCAATGAATCATATTTCTTCATTTTGGCTGAGAGCTGTAATTAAGTTTACAGTAATGTTGAGTTTAAAGTAATATGATTTTTAGTAACTTAAATATATATACGAATATGAAGGCTCATTAACAAGGATTCGTTTACTAGTTTAAATAATAAATATGATCTGGAATCCGTACTCCTGTTTTAGAATTTGTAGGATTCATGGTATACATAAATATACACATATTTAACGAAAACAATACGAGAATACTTATCACTTTCAAAGCTACTAATTTGAAAAATATTTAATTTAATTATCTAGATTTCTTTTTTTTTTTTTTTTACCTTTAACTATTGTTAATTAATTCCATACTTTAATAGTCCTTCGAGATATTTTTTGGTATTTAATAAATACTGTAGATTATTTTGTAATGCGGTGTGAAATTAAAAAGCACAGTAAAATAAAGTATAAGTTTCTTTATCAAATACATTACACTTTATAATTGAAATAGTACTATTAAAATTTTAGAAAATATTAAATTTTTATACTCAAGATCCACTCTACATATCATTCCGATTATCTATTTTTGCATCCAATCCACAATCTCCTGCAGTTGAAATTTCAAAGGAGTTACATCTTACTCTATACGTGTATACTGTACTTTCAGATGTTTACCATATCTTATGCCCATTGACAAATTAGCCATATTGCAGATTTTACACAGTTTCTTATAGCTAAATTTGTAAAAGGACTTATGTCTGAGTATACACATATATAATGAACTTTCTTACGTTTGGCATCTCTAATGTCATTAAAAACTACCAGATTGCCGATTTTTTTTTTTTTTTTTTTTTTTTTTTTTTTTTTTTTCAAAATTGCTATATATATAATTTTTCAGCAAAATGTCTTTACTTTTTAATTCACATAATATATGATTAAATTAAGCTAATAATACTATTTTGAAATAGTGGTATATATTTTAAACTTTAAAAGAACCCAAACAGCAAATAATCCCTGGCCGAGCTTCCGCCGAATGTCCTAATCTGACTATGTTTCGCCCGAACGACGTCACCCCCTGCGGTCGGCGGGAAAGGCTTTTTGTCCGCCCGGCAAAGCAGATAAGGAGCATCGACTCCTGATTATTATTGAATCAGATTTGAAGCTTTTGCCTATTTGTTTTTGATCATTTGGTCACTAGGAAATCTTTTACCGATAACATTCCAATATCACACGATATTTTGCCGATTAGTTAGTGATATCATACAGCAAAATTTGTAAGGTGCAAAAATATTATTTAAAAGTAAGAAAGCTCGTTTAAATTCAAAGAATAAATATTGGTAATCGGCATTATTCTTACAAATAAAATGCAAAAATATTTACACGTCGATTACATAACAAATTAAAAAGTTTTAAGAAAATTGTTTTTGTTTAAAGTTTAAAAATTGCTGTTAAATGCATTTGATATAAAAATCATACTTAATTACAATTAAATTTTTAATTGCAATTAATTTTCTAGTGTAAGAAGCAAACAAAATTTATATTTTAAGGCAGAAATTACGTTCTTACCTATTATTAATTCTATTCATGTGTAAATATTTTTAAATCTTAGAAAGAAAAATTAATTGTAATTTAAATTGTAATTGCAATTATTTGTAATTTTTATTATAACATCATTTAACAGCAATGTTTAGATTTTAAACAATACTAAATTTCTTGCATTTTAATTAGTTACACCCGCGATAGGTAAATATTTTTGCATTTCATAGTGGAAAAAATTGCCGTTTAGCAAAATATATCATTTGAATAAAAATTATTCCCACTTAACATTGTTTCCCAACTGTAAAAATCACATTCTTTAACACTTCTGATTTTATTATGGTAATGTATATAAAATATATTTTTTCGAAATCAAAATAATTATTTTAATGAATACTTTATTTAGTCATTTATTTTTTACTTTGAAAAATATAAAATTATATTTTTCATTTTCTGGAACAAAAAAGATGATTTACTTCTCTGTAAGACAATTTAAATCATAACATTTAGAAAAAAATCTCAAAAACTTTTTAAATTTTTTTTATGTTTCATTACAATCAATCATCTTTCATTTTATTACAGTTCTAGAGTTGCATTTCTTAATTCCAAAAATTTTACATAATAAACTTCTAAAGAAATTCCTTTATTTACTCGGAATTTTTTAATTCATAATTTAAAAAATACGTTTAGAGCAAATAGTTTGTAGTTTTTAATTTAAGATATTTTCTCGTATTTATCTAAATAAAAAAAGGCAAATCTTATTATCAAAATTTCAAAAATATATCAGTTTAATTCCTTTCATTTATTAATCAGTTTAAGTTATAATATTTATCAAAGAATATTTTTAAGTGTGAATGACTATACGTAAATAAAAAAAAAAAAGAAAAAGAAGAGAAAATTAGAATTTTTTAAAAAGTTGTTAGATTTCGATTACGGATTATTCTCAAAGTTTCGTGGGGAATCTGCAAACTTTAAACAGATTAAGGTTTATTGATTTGTGCTTAAGGAATTTATTCTCACCAAGAAACAATTCTTCCGAAGTATTTTTGACTTCTATTCCCTTCGTTTGTTCGCTTAAAAGTGGGGTCTGGTCTGTCCTTGAAACGTAAATAGAGGATATGGAGGGGATAGGAGATAACGATCTCGAAAGATATTGGCGTGTTTATGTCACGTGAAACATTTCACTACGGGGGGTAGAGTTACCGTCAAGGCAAAATAATATGCTCCCAGTAAAATGATTCAATTTTGGTCGTCTAACAGGATCGGCCGATTATATATTTGCAGTATATGCCAATCAATTTCTTTCATAGATCAGTTCGATATTCTGCCGACGTTAGCATTTGACATATAACTAGAGGAATCGTAAGTTATTGTCGGGAAAACATCGCGTTAATCTCTCTATTTGATTACCGTTTATTTACCGACAATTATTATAACAGGCCGAAATTTAGCCGATATCTCTTGCTGTTGGAGAATTCTGTAGAATGAAAGCACTATAGCTATGATTATTGCCGATGCGTTTATGCAAAGAGTATTTTTTTCATAAAAATTGAAATAAATGAAACATAGTGGAAATGCTAAACGTTCGGCGGTAGCAGATAAGTTGCCCCTGGGCAATGTGTTTGACATGCTTTTATTTGGTGTATAGAAAGTTTAAGTTATTCTCCTTGATGAAGAACTCAGTCAAATACTGGGAATCGTAATTTTTATTAACAGTAAAGCAGGATAAATGTCAAAATCACCTTCTCTCTTTGGGTGTTTATTAACTAAACTGAAAAAAAAAATATTTTTTTTTAGTTTTCCTTGAACATCTCTGGACTTTAAATTTTATTGATGTACCTTTTTAAAACTTTTTAGTAGATTTTTTTATATTTCGAATATTTTCATACATAAAAATTTTTTTATTCATATTTTGGTTAAAATATTTGTCAAAAAATATTCATAAAATCATTTTTCGTAATGCTAAAATTATTCAAAATTAATATTACATTTAATATTATGTTTATCGTAACATCCCAACACATTTGATCTGTAAAAGGTCTGTTTGAATCATTCAAGACAATTTTTATAAGAACTGCTTGCAAAAAATAACAATTACGAAAAATGATTTTTTTTTAAATATAAAACTTATATTTTTATAACCTCATATTATAATGAATTATCTTTTTTAATTTGTTTTTATTTCTGTATTGAGTGACAGAATAGAGCTTGAATTCTTTGAAGATAAAAAATATTACTATAGTTTTAAAGTTTGCTCAGAGTATGATACATAAACCGTTAAAGTGAAAAGCAGAAAAAAATTCTATGTGATTTTTTTCCTACATTCGTTTTTAATTTTCAAAGACATTTGTCTCTACTATTTGGAGAAAATAAAAAAAAGATTCATTCTTTATTTTTTAATGTGTTTTAATAAAAATCTAATCTTCTTCTTTAAGAAGAATGTCGTTGGGTAATAAACCTATTTCTGCACTTAAATCTTGTGAAATTTCCAATTTAATGACGAGGATCAGGCTTTAGTTAAAACAAGCTGAAAACCAAGAGTTATGATGTCGTGTTTAAACAATGGTTTTTCTGTAATGTTCATTTTTTTAAAGAAAACTGGGATTAAAAGCCATAAAATCTGTAGGATTTTATATTAGTAGATTAAAGGGTTTTTCCTCAAGATATAGTGAGAGTTTTTTTTTTTTTTTTTTTTTTTTTTTTTTGTAGTTTATATGTTAAACGTTAAGTGATTCTTAGAATTTTTGATGAAACTCCTATTAAAAAGTTCCAAATTTCCAAATATTAAAGTATCTGATTTTGAGAATAGCAATCGCAAAATTTATTGGAATTAGTTATCTTTCAATAAAAGTCATACAGCCATAACTTTTATTTTGTCTCTATAAATCGCAAGCAAAAAATTTTCTTTCTTTTTTTTTTTTTTTAGTTTGGGAATGTATACTAAAATACTATGAATGGTTCTATGAATAGAAACTCGGTATGTTTTACACCAAGAAATATTTTAAGTCAACATTGGTGCATCATTGCAAAATATAGCATAAAGCAAGGAGACATCGCGTACAAACAGATTCAACAGGAAGGAGTAGAGTGCGCGCGCAGCGACTCCAGGTATTTGTACAGCAGCATTAGTGCAGTGTCTACATGGATGCATAGATTCATCGTTCCGAGCATCTTGGATAAAGCGTTACTAATTTGTTTTTTTTTCCAAAAATAAGAGCTTCAACTTTCATAACTATTCGTCAGATTTTTTATAGAATGTCCGTAGTACAAACTATTTTCAACTTGAACGGTTTTTTAAAAGCTACTAACCTGGACTAAGGTTGCGAACACCAGCAATTCATTTTAGAAGTAGTCACATTTAAATTAAAGGCCGCGCAATCTCTCCTACCAAAATAGGAGAGTTTGCTCATCTGCTACTTAGGAGAGATGGCGCATTTCCAAATAAGTTCCAGTACTAGGAAGTGATTACGCAGCTTATTGGTAAATTTGCATGAATTGAAAATTTCGAATAAACATTTCAATGAATCGATTATGAAATAATTTTGGAAAAACACATAATTATCGCACATAATTTGGCAACAAATTATTTTGCTAAAAATTTCGGTTTCAGATAAAAATTTTGTTAATAAATTAATAATATATATGATAATAAATTAATTAAATGCTTATGTTTTTTGGAATTTATGAACAAAAAATTATTTTTTTAACTAAAATAAATTTTCTAATAAATGTTTTTTTTTTTTTTTTTTTTTTTTTTTTTTTTTTGCCAATAGGTAATGCATGTTAGAGTTTCTAATACATTTTTCAGGTCAGAATGCCAAGTATTTGCAAGAGGAAATCGAAGAAGGAAGAATCATATACTGAAGAAAATCTAAAGCCCACCGTAGAGGCAATACAAAAAAGCTCACTTAAAATGCGTACAGCACGTAAGGATTTCGTTATTCCGGAATCCACCTTGAGAGGTAAGCTGAACAAATCAGCTGAATATAAGATGCTTCCAGAAAAAGTGGGATAAAAAACTGAAATGAAAGAAGCGAATGTAAATGAGGATGAATGCATTGAATGTCTGGAACTGTACCTGGAGACAACTTCGACCAGTGACTGATTTCAATGTACTGCTTGCGGCAGATGCTTGTACGAAAGCTGCACATTTACAACAATAAGTGAATCGATTGTGGACGAAGATAACTTCAGTTAGCTAATAAAAAACATTGAAACTGTGGTAATAAAAATTAAGTAAATTACAAGTTAAGCATGTTATCAAGTAGATTTTTGTTATTTTGTAATTTTAGCAGGGCTTTCTTTTTTTGTTATTTTAATCTTCTTCTTAAATTAAAATTCTTTAATTGTTGTTAAAATTCTTTCTTTTTTTTTAACATAAGGTTGAAATATTCACTACTAATACAATAATATTTATTTTACAACAATGTCATTTAAGTGTAATTTTTATTGTTAACAATTTGATTGTAGTTACTATTAATAACAATCTCTCCTACCCATGTGCGTAATCACTCCTACCCTGTAAGGAGAGATTGCGCGAAATAGTTTTCTTGGTTTTATTACTGCTGTTCTATAAAATTACGTCCTAACAACAAAATATTAATGGAAATCCATAAAAAACAAATCAAGTCAAAATTATTCATGTATATTAAATTATAAGCAGAAGTTCACTTATACGTCCATTAAAAATATTTCAAAAATATATATTCTAAAAACACTCAAAATATATATTAAACATTTAATTGCTAAAAAGGACGTCAAACGTTAATAAAATACATTAAAAGATCTTAATAATTTGACATGTTTCGATTGAATTTACTCAATCATCATCAGAAAAACAAATAAACACAAAGATGGAAAATGACAATAAACTATTACAAATGAAATTTAAAAATAAATAAATAAAAATCACGCGCATAATATTTTAGCATGTTTCACGTTGCCCTATTTCATTTTCAAATTATCTAACAATTCAATCCAAATATTTGGGATTTGAAATGACAAGGAATCATTGCAGACCATTGAGTTTCTGACGTAAATTTCAATAGATTCTCTAGTAAAAAGTTGCAAATAAAAATCTGACCTGTAAATTAATCTACTTTCATTAAACAAAATATTTATGTTTTCTATTTTATTTAGCCTAGATAATGCGGTTTTACCTCTATTAAATTTTATGTCTGCAATGTGCTCTTTACATCTCACTTGGAATTTTCTCTGAGTCATGCCAATATAATAATTTCTATAACCACCTTCTTTAAGAAAAGGAATGATATAAACACCGGAAAGGTCAAATTTATCAATAGGGTCAATTCTAGTGGTTAAAATTGATTTTAATTTAGGAGGGGGTCTAGCAATTAAATTTACATCAAACTTTTTAAGTTGAGTTTTAGCGGATTCAAAGAAATTTGGATAATAATTTATAACCACCCTTTTCATGTTATTTTCTCTGTCGGTTTTATTCTCAAAAACTGCATTGCTCCTTTTGTTAATAAACTTTTTAATTAATTTATTAACTATTTTAACATGATATCCGTTGTTAATAGCTATTGTTTTAATTTTATCTAATTCATCATTTAAATATTCAGGGGAACAAATTCTAAAAGCTCTGTTAATAAGGAATCTAAAGGTAGATAATTTATAAGAATATGGAGTGCAAGCATCAAAAGGTATAACATTTAAGTTAGTTATTGGCTTACGATATATTGAACGAATTAGTTTATTATTTTCACTTTTTAATTCAACATCTAAAAAAGGTAATTTCTTATCGGTTTTAAGTTCAAAAGTAAATTTAATCTTATTATCTAAATCATACTAGATGATTGTTGTTGATGATTGAAATTGTTAATACTCTTGAATATCTGTTTTCATGTATGCGATGAGGTTGTCGATAAGTGTTTAGGGAATTATCTCTTAAAATATTAAACATATCAATGTCCCGAACACGCCAACAGATGCATACAATGCGTCGTCCGTGTGTGTTACTGATATACTCCGTCGGATTTAAATGATGAGTGCATGCTGGCCACTGCATACGCTGAATTGTTTTGCTTTCAAACATATTCTGGACAAGGTGAGCTGTATTACGCGTTAACATCATTAAATAAAACAAATCAGCATTGACTGCAGTGTAATTTACGACACATCCGGAGTATTCCGTCTGCATAACCTTTGAGCTGTGAAAATGTCATTTCGAGTAATTTACAAATCCGTAAATAGTTTTGCAAAAAATCATGCAAGCAAAAATACGTCAATATTAAACCGATTAAAAAATTAATACGAATAAGTTTCTACGGTTTAACTTTTGCAGTGCCATATGCAGCAGGATTAAAATGCCTAGTTTAAAGCAAATATTTTCAAGCATATTTTCTTCAGATGAATATGTTGAGGAGAATTATATGTTTTAACGCCAATTGAGCGATAAAGGGATGGCGCTGGCATCTATTGTTTACATATGGTTTCTCGCCACCTGGGCTCTATCTCTGTACAAATAGATGAGTGTTGATAGAATGTTCTTTAAGAACACGTTTTCGATTTTTCTGTAAATAGATATATTATTGTGTAATATAGCTGTAAATATGTGTCTTCCAATAAAAAGGAATAAATAAAATGATGTCCCGTGGAATTCACTGAGTAAGTACCAATTGATTTAAATTAAGATAGCCTTAGTCAATTAAGAAATCCACTGAACCGGAACCGTTCGCCTCACTGGTGCAAATGCCGCGAATACAAATTGATAACTACGCTACTAATTGGCATTTCATTAAACGGGTAGTTATTTAAAATTTCTCTTAAATTTACGATATATTGGAAGACATAATTCTTTGAATGAGTGAATATAAAGATGGATCAAAGGTAAATTCTAAAAAGAAACACAGCAAAACGCGGGTCAATTAGATCCACAGTAACGAAATTGATTAAAAAAAAAAAAAAAACTGATAGTGAAAATAAAAGAGAAGATGATTCCAAACCGGAAATAGTTGAGGAAACTTTAGCGGCATTACTTGATCATAAATTATCATTAGAAAAATTAAATGAGTCAATTGAATCGGAAATTGAAAACGATCATTTAGAAACAGAAATAGAAATATTATTCGGGGATGGAGTAGCACAGTTGACGTTTATTCCAACAGAGGGAAAAATGTCCAGACCAGGAATCGAATCTGGATACTTGGCGTGCCGTGCCAATGCCTTACCTGTTAGGCTATCCGGATGATAACTGGCTGATATAATTCACTCTTATTTGTTTGACTTGGCTGCGAACTGCAGCTCTAGTTTCATTCATCCGATCTATAACTATAGCATTTACATGAGGAAAGTGTGTTTTAACACGGAAACTCCTGTATACCATGTATTAGGTCATAATGAAGGGAACGAATATTTTTTCCAACTGGATTAAATCATATTCGAGGATGGGGCAGCACGGTTGACGTTTATTCCAACAGAGCGAAAAATGTCCAGACCAGGAATCGAACTTGGATAGTTCGCGTGCCGTGCCAATGTCTTACCTGTTAGGCTATCCGGACGATAACTGGATGACATAATTCACTCTTATTTGTTGGACTTGGCTGCGAACTGCAGCGCTAGTTTCATTCATCCGAGCTATAACTATAGCATTTACATGATGAAAGTGTGTTTTAACACGGAAACTCCTGTATACCATGTATTACGTCATAATGAAGGGAACGAATATTTTTTCCAACTGGATTAAATCATATTCGAGGATGGAGCAGCTCGGTTGACGTTTATTCCAACAGAGCGAAAAATGTCCAGACCAGGAATTGAACTTGGATAGTTGGCGTGCCGTGCCAATGTCTTACCTGTTAGGCTATCCGGACGATAACTGCATGACATAATTCACTCTTATTTGTTGGACTTGGCTGCGAACTGCAGCGCTAGTTTCATTCATCCGAGCTATAACTATAGCATTTACATGATGAAAGTGTGTTTTAACACGGAAACACCTGTATACCATGTATTAGGTCATAATGAAGGGAACAAATATTTTTTCCAACTGGATTGAATCATATTCGAGGATGGAGCAGCTCGGTTGACGTTTATTCCAACAGAGCGAAAAATGTCCAGACCAGGAATCGAACCTGGATAGTTGGCGTGCCGTGCCAATGTCTTACCTGTTCGGCTATCCGGACGATAACTGGATGACATAATTCACTCTTATTTGTTGGACTTGGCTTCGAACTGCAGCGCTAGTTTCATTCATCCGAGCTATAACTATAGCATTTATATGATGAAAGTGTGTTTTAACACGGAAACTCCTGTATACCATGTATTAGGTCATAATGAAGGGAACAAATATTTTTTTCCAACTGGATTAAATCATATTCGAGGATGGAGTAGCACAGTTGACGTTTATTCCAACAGAGCGAAAAATGCCCAGACCAGTATCGAACCTGGATACTTGGCGTGCCGTTCCAATGCCGTACCTGTTAGGCTATCCGGACGATAACTGGCTGACATAGCATTTATATGATAACATTTATATATGATGAACTATAGCATTTATATGATGAAAGTGTGTTTTAACACTTTAACAATTATCGTCCGGATACCCTAACAGGTAATGCATTGGCACGGCACGCCAAGTATCCAGGTTCGATTCCTGGTCTGGATATTTTTCGCTCTGTTGGAATAAACGTCACCTGTGCTACTCTATCCTCGAATATGATTTAATCCAGTTGTAAAAAATATTCGTTCCCTTCATTATGACCTAGTACATGGTATACAGGAGTTTCCGTGTTAAAACACACTTTCATCATGTAGATGCTATAGTTATAGCTCGGATGAATGAAACTAGCGCTGCAGTTCGCAGCCAAGTCCAACAAATAAGGGCGAATTATGTCAGCCAGTTATCGTCCGGATAGCCTATCAGGTAAGGCATTGGCACGACACGCCAAGAATCCAGGTTCGATTCCTAGTCTGGACATTTTCAGCTCTGTTGGAATAAACTTCAGTTGTGCTACTCCTTCCTCGAATATGATTTAATCCAGTTGGAAAAAATACTCGTTGCCTTCATTATGCCAGAAATAGAAACTATTCTAGAATATAATTAAGCTATTGTGATTTGCAAATCAAGAGCCGATAGATATTTGAAATATTTAAAGATAAATTCTACTATCGCGAGTGAACCAAAAGCAACTACGCCCTCCATATCAGAGAGCTAATTAAATTTGAATACGGGATTGCCGCAAAATTCTTTAAATAAATTTACAGACGACATTTGCGAATTTAAAAAATTTTGGCCTCAGTATAATGTCGCTATTCACGAAAATGATGCTCTTCAGCAAATTGAAAAATTCACTTATGTAAAATCTTTAATTTGTGATTCAGCAGCTGCTGCTATTAATGGGCTTCCATTAACAAGTAAAGATTATGTAACGGCAATAAATATATTAAAGAATCGTTTTGGGAAAAGTGAGGTTTTGATTTCCGCACACACTAACAAATTACTGAAACTAGAAGCAGTATGATGATCAAATGACATACATTCTTTGAGAAAATTATACGATGAAATATCGATACAGATAGGAAGTCTCGAATCACTTGTGATGTCAGCCCAATATGGTTGCTTATTATTACCATTATTTATAAATGCATACCGAAGGATCTCGTATTACAATTTCATAAAGAACAATGCGATAAAAAAGATGTTTGTGTAAATGATTTATGGTTGTTCCTTAAACGTGAAACAGAATCGCGAGAAAAAGCTATTAATGTTACATCTATCAGTTTTTTAAATACAAAATCCCATGAAAATAAATTTAGACAAAATTCCCTCCAAAAACTTTCACCAAGGAAAAATTAAACATCCTTCAGCACTTACATTAAATGCAATTGCAGAAAATATTCGCCCCTTTTGCTCTCAGAAACACGAAGCAAATTTATGTAATTTAAATTTGGAACAACAAAAAGAATCTTCATTAAAACAAGCGAATGTTTTAAATGTAACGGAAATTCCATAAAAAGGTAATATTGCAGAAATACTAACATTCGTTGCACAATTTGCTTTTCGAAAATGCATCAAAATTCTCTTTGTAACAAACAGCAAAAAGAAAGATCATCGAATGAAAATAAAATTGACCTCCTTTCCACTGAGCGTGAACCGGTCGGGACGGGACATAAACAGTATGAAATAATAACAATTGCATCACTTTGTTGTAATCCAGATGAATATTGTTGTCTATAAATATCATTTAGATATAATAAATTAATCAGAAATGAAGTAAAGTAATTTCTCAATTCAATAAGCGAGATTTATTGTTAACATAATCATTTTGTAAATCATTAAGTGTTATTTATTGCCTTCATATATTTATCTTATGTTTTCGCGTGGGCACCAATGACGTCAGATACTCTTTCTGACGAAAATGTTAATGAGTAATAATGTTCAGTATATATTAAAGTTTTGATTATGTAACTTTGTTTTCGTAATCTTGGAATCAGATTTATTTGTCGCTTAAAAGTGCATTTAATTGCTATGATAACTACACTTGTAGTTTTTATGAATTTTAAATTAAATTATTAGAAATAACAAATATGTTTATTTTCAAACGTTGAAAGGAACAATGATTGGGAAAAACCAAAGGATTAATGTTCGAATATTATTAGATAGTGACTCACAGCGAGCGTTTGTTGGGAAGAATTTGTCGAATCGTTTAAATTTAGAGGTCACGAATATTTTAGATTTTATGCTTTTGCTGGAATGATGATTTGCTGGAATGTTTTGTTTATAATTGTAGTAGAGTAAAGATTTTCCTAAAAGACAATAATTCAGACCATATAATATGTCTGGAAGCGTTAGAAACGGAGAAAATCTGTTCCGATATAATACGCGTCCGGTATAGAGTTATGCGACGTTTCAAATGAATTAGATGATGGTGAGAATGAAATACATTTATTTATTGGTAGTATTAATATTGGTCAATCATCACTGTAAAAAAATGGTAACGTTCCATGTAAAATCCAGGAACGTTTCGCCTTTTCTCAGGTTTTCAGAATAATTTAGCTCTTTCCGGTGAAATTCTGGTTTTCTTATCTGAAACGTTCCTGAACAAAAATTGGAAACAGTAAAACGCTGCGGACGCCATTTATTATTTTTTTGCTATAATCCGTTACTCGCGCGCGAGTGTCGAAAACGAATTCCTTAAATGAATGTAAAAAAAATCAATATGGAATGCAAATAAATCAATAGACGACATAATCCTTTACGTCTCTATTGTCAAGACCATTCAGATGAAAATACAATACCTCTGTGACATCGCTAAGAGATTATCTCTCGCACTTGTCTGTGGAATGTTTTACGAGCAGACCGTGTAAAAAAAATACACCTATTATTTGGATCTCCATTAACCAGGGGACCATCAAACATGATTCTCACCGATTTTGATTAATTTAAAGTATGTTTTAGAGTTCTTATCTCTAATTATTCCTGTGAAAGGATTTCTTCAAATGGGCCTTAGATTTTCAGAAATTAGATGCCGAGGTTTAGCGTACGTTTCAAATACCCATTAGTTTGCAGCTCTCAATGTGTCTTTCGTGGTGTGGACGCAGAAGGCTCGCACGCCACCCGTACGGCCCGAGATCGATGCTACCTCTTGACTTTTTTTTTCTTTTTTAATTAATTTTATATTTTAACACTTTACAATTTGATTTAAATTTGATATATATTTAACACTTTGAATTGCTGCAAATTTGAATTTTTTTTATTCTCGGAAAAAATATACAATTACGTTTAGGATTTTTTTTTTTCATAAAAATTTATATGTATTTTATCTAACATGTAAACTAACATAATTACTGACAAAAATCCAAAATATTTTATGTCTAGATTTTTTTTCTAATTATTATTTACATTTATATATTTTTATATTTTAAGCAAAGTTCAGAAACAATATATCATATATATATTTACTTTATTGAATTTTAACTGAAAATTTATTTTTTCGTGTAAATTATAAATAATAATTTTGATGTCAATTTCAAAATAATTTTTCATTCCAACAAATAATGATAATAAAGCAAAAATTGTCAACTGGAAATGTAAAAATCGTCTGCGGATCCCGCAGACGAAATGCTGTGAAATGTCAGTAATGTTTTGCTGTCAACAGAAATATTCCTGGTAATTCGCAGGAAACTTACTGGCATTTCTGTAGAATGTTTTTAACATATACAGTAAAGTTCCAGTCATTTTCAAGAAATGTTTCTTGGAAATAATGGGCAACTCAGTTGCCCATTTTTTCCCAGGAACGTTGCGGAATTTTTTTTTACAGTGATGACAGGAAAATATAAACGCATTTTACCAACTCTTGTTCTGAATGAAACTAAATTAGCTTGGACACTGGACGGAAAATACGCAGAAGAAGTTAATGGAAATAATTTAGTGAGCTCTATGTACATATCTATTTGGGATAATAACAAGGATGATAAAATGTCAGTTCAGCTTGAAACTGTAGATGGGTTGGGGATTCAAGAAAATAATACGAACAAAGATTTATCTGAAAATTCCATCAAATTTAAGAACAATACATATGAAATTAAACTACCTATGAAATATGATAATCTTCATCTTCCTAAAAATTATGATATTGCCGAAAAGAGATTTGAAAGTTTAATTAAACGATTTGTAAATAATCCTGCATTATTTAAAGAATGTAAAGATATCATTAATGAATATAAGGCTTTGGGAGTAATAGAAATTGTTGAAATCCAGGAAATAAATTCGACCAATGGTAAATTGACATACTACTTACCCCACCACCCTGTTACTGGAACGGACAAACAAACTTTAACAAATCCGATGAACTGACGACTTTGTCCCGGTAGATCAAATCCTGCTGACCGACATACGAGAGAACTCTCGCTTCTAGACCTCGAGAGCGATGATCTATGGTGGCCAGGGCTTCCATGGTTAATTAAAGTTTCAAATTCATGGCCGAAGGAAGACAGAGAAAACGATGAAGATATGAAACCACTAGAAGCTAAAGGAAAAGTAATTTTCCAAAAACTTTGTTCATCAGAGCAACAGAAACCACTTATAGAGATTGAGCGTTTTTGTTCTTTCTTGAAGGCAATTAGAACAGAGGCAAGAATTAAAAGAATTGTTTTCAGTCTAAGAAGTGCAATTAAAGTCGAATTAGTCCAAGGTGCATTATCTGCTGAAAAATTAAAAGAATCTGAAGAATTATTGATCAAAGAAGTAGAAATGAAAAATTATAAGGAAGAAATTGAGTCATTAAGAAAGAGGAAATCCTGTTAAGAAAACCTCAAGAATTTATTCTCTATGTCCATATTTGGATGAAAATATTTTTTTACGAAGAAGAAGCAAACTTAATGAAGGCTTTAAGGCTGCTGATAAAGAACTACAACAATTTGAAAAAAATCATTAAAGATCAAGAACGTCAGTATTTTATATCAAATAAAGGTGTGACATGGAAATTTATAGTCTAGCGTGCCCCATGGTGGTGAGAGTTTTACGAAAGGCTCGTAAAAACGGGACCCCTAAGGAAAATTTTGGCAAGAGCTCTCATCACATTTGAAGAATTGGCAACAATCATGACAGAAATAGAATCCATAATAAATATGAGACCACTGACCTATACAAAAATTGATTTTGGCGAGCCAGAGCCACTTATACCGGCTCATTCTCCTCAACTAGGAAGAGAGAACATCAGTTTTGCTCACAGTTTTGCCGAATTAGGAAAGAAAATTTCTACCAAGGAAACTTTGTTAAGGAGAAAACGACATCAAAGTAAGTTATTGAAATGTCTGTGTATTAAGTGGAAGGAACAATACTTATTTAATTTAAGTTCAATTCATCAATTTAAAACTCCTGAAAGGCACAAAACTTAAAAATTGGAGATGTTGTCTTAGTAGATGGTACTGCTAAGTCTAAACTGTTGTGGGACTTAGGAATAGTTAAGTAGGTCATTCTTGGTAGAGATAAACCTCCGTGCTTGCGCAATAAAAACTGCTAAGGACTGCTGGGAAAACCAGTACATATTTGTATCCTTTTGAACTAGATTGTTGAACGATAAATTATTTCAGTTTTTGATTTGAAATTTGTTTTTTTTTTTTCTACTAGAGTTTGAAGATCAAAATGTGTTTGTTTATAAATTCATAGTTGGAATTTTTTTTTTGTGTGTGTGTTTTGCAAATTTTTGTTTATCCATTTAGTAAAAATGTTTCATTTTATGCATAATTGTACCTTATTTCAAATTGAAAAGGTTATTGAATTAATAATTATGTTTAATTTGTTTATATTATGTATATATATATAGATATATATATTATATATATATATTCAGTTAAACTTATGCAGGAAAAAATATCTGACCAGATATGTTCATATAGCTATATGTTATAAGAGTTTATTCTTTTTTAACTTATATTGATCACGACTATATTATTTTATACTTAATTCTTTATGCCTCAACACCTGTAGATTTAGAATTTTCTATTTTTTCATTTGAGTTGTGAATTAAGGTTAAGTTTATTATAAGAATGTGTTGATGCTGATTTATCATTATGTACACTCATGAGGCCATGTGGGGAGTGTGTGAGAATTATAGGTTTTAACGGCTGTTGAGCGATAAAGGGGTGGCATTGGCTCTGTTGTTTGCGTAGGTTTGCTCGCTACCTGGGCTCGCACTCTGTACGAGTAGGTGAGTGTTGATAGAATGTTCTGTAAGAACATGCTTTCACTTTTACTGCAAATAAATGTATTATAGAATATGACAGCTGTAAGTATGCGTCTTCTAATAAAAAAAGAGAGAAAATGATATCCCGTGGAATTCGCTGATTAAGTTCGTATTGATTTAATTTAAGATAGCGTTAGTTAATTAAGAAATCCACTGAACTTGAACCGTCCCCCACATATGTGTCTCTGAAAAGGTATAAGCACAACAGGAATTATATTCTGTCAGAACATAAAAATGTAAGACTAGATAGTTATAAGAATAGTTCGTGATGATTGGGTAAAATCTGTTATTTGCTTTAGAAAATTAAAACAAAATCTAGGAAACTTTCTTAAAATCAGAAGGTTAAAAGTGTGACATAAGCAAACACTTACAGTACAGATTTTATTTTTTTATTTGAAATGTTACTCTAAATCAGGTGTGTCCGTCATTTTAGTAAACAGAGGCTCAAGTCAGCTTTCGACACTCAATGAAGGGCGGCTTTATTCATGTGATTCAAACCATGCGGTACTATATTGCAGTATTAGTATACATGTAAGAATTATATTATCTCACAGTGGTAGACAAAATGCACCTACAGTTCTGGAGCTACATGCAAAAAGAGTTCTCATAACAAACATAGGTCGCACTAAATTTTGACTTATACATTTCTCTACGAGAGATCTATCTCAGAAATGTTTGTAGGGGGAGGAGCCAAAAACTTTAACGTAGCCTATAAGAATAATAAAAATACATGGAAATCAGAGATATTACCAGGTTCTTTTATGATCTAAAAATACTCTTTGACTTATTCTGAAGGCGTGAATTTAGCCTTATAAAAAGTACAAAAACACAAACAGGCATGATAGTTACCTATGCGTAGGCGGTCCAGATAAATAGCTTGGAAATGCTTTCACAGATAGAAAACAGACCCCGCTGTTTTACGCATTAAAAAAATTAATAAAAAAAAAGACTCCTCAATTATTGAAAGTTAGAGGAAAAGTTAAACTCCATTATGCCTCGTATAAAACAACCATGGGCGAGTGTAAGGAAAAAAACCCCCTTAACTTTGATGTGCATGTCTGTTCAACTAGAGCAAAGGGTGAAATACATTTTTTTTCTAAATTTTACTTCTTAAGTATTAAACAAAAGGTGAAAAACATTTTTTTTTCTAAATTTTACTTCTTAAGTATTAAAAAAGTTATTCCGATTATTACCAAATTCTACCATCAGAAATAGACTTTATAAATTTATATAAACAATAACTCTAAATCTTGTAAATATGATTATTATATTTTCGAAGTATGTTTCTGATGTTAAATATGTTTTCCTAGGTTTTGAAAATAACTCTGATGCAAATAATAATGATTTTAAAGAAGACAACTTTTATAATCGAGTTTTACTTCTAAAAGGACTAGTAAAAGGAAACCTTGGAAAATGCGCCAAGGAAATCTTAAAAGTGGGCCATGGCACCGGCAGGCGGCACGTTGGCCAACCCTGCTCTTTACAATAACCCTAGAAACATCATCGCAGAATAAATACATTATTTATTTCATTTTTAGCTCTTCAAGTCTTCGACGTTAATGGGATTTAATTATTGTTAAATATTGTTATTTTTATGTGTATTTATTCTGATATTATTATCTACGTACTTGAGTTATGGAGATATTTTCTAATCTATGGTATTAAAATGTGTATAATGTATAGAAGAATATACCATAAGATAAGTTTTAATCTATCGAAATGTGGGTAATACAATATCGAGCTAGGTAGTTGAGTAAAAAAAGTTGATAAATTAAAGATAATCTTCTTTGATGACCTAAACAAACTGGCTCATGTAAATACGTTGAGTGCCCTTGTAAATATAGAGAAACCCGGAATCTGAAAAAAAGGTAGAGGAAGATAGAAGATAATCAGATTTAAGTTGAACGTGGAAATTAAGTTTAAACATTGGGAGAGTAGGTTCAACGTAGATAAGCGTAGATCTATTTACTGAAAACAAAAGTCTTTCCATATGAAGGGAAAGCATATATGCTGAGAATTCGAGCAGACCTGTAGACATATTGTTGGATAAGCCCGCACGAGTACTGTAAAATAAGACGGGAAAAGCTAGAGGTATATCACAGTGGGTAGATTATATCTTAAAGTACAATTTAATGTTCGGCAGCATCTGCCATTTCCGTAGCTATAAATGGAATTATTGTGTTTTGTTGTAAGTATGTAATTAGACCAGAAATAATTATCCAAATTATAATTAACCTGGAATAGCCTGGTGAACTAATTCAAAACATACATCGTGTCCTTGTAACATGCATCTTTACCGGCGCGGCGGTGGCAGCATATGAATTAAGGAGTATATTGTTCTATATTCAGGTGAGATGGATTAAAAATAAAACTGCAAATAACTGCAATTTTTTACACAAAATAAACATTGTATTAAAATGATCAATTCAAATGATGCTCCAGCTTATTATTTAAATCTCACTGCATAAAGAAATTTCAGTCAAATAATTACAATTATCCAATATAAAAAAGTACTAATGTAATGCATTTATCAAAATGTAATTTAAGTTTAGTCTGTTGTGAAAATAAAGTTTCTTGTGAAATATTTGCATATATTTTAAACTTATTATTTCATAATCAGTTCTGAAAATCTAAAATGATTCTCATCAAATACTCGTGAGATAATGTATAGCTGAATTTGTTTTAGCACTTAATAGGATAAATGAGGCATTAAACGTAAATGTTTAGCTTATTATATAATTTATTATGTATGAATAGATATTAAAAGATATCCACAGCTTATAGTTACCTGTCTTATTGGTATTTGAGGATTATGCTAGAGGATACTTCTTTATACGAATGCGATAAGATATTGATCTTCCATATTTAATTACTAAAATCGTTTTATTGTTCTTAAGTCTCTAAATATTTTTTACAGAATCACATGATTTAAATTGCGAAAATGAATTTATATTAATGTATTTTTCATAATATATTTAGTTCAAACAATATCCAGTCGTCTAAATAAAAATATAACTTTATTTATGCGAATCAGCAGTTGCAGCTAATTACATCAAGTTGATTTTTAGAGTTTTGTTTTAAAACGTGCTTGCACTGCACTGTATATTTTTTGCAAGAATTTTAAATTTCAAATCATCATAATCACTAAACTACATGTCCGAATGACATGTTACCTCAATTCCATAGTTAAAATTTACTACAAAAGACAAATAATATGTAAAAATTATGTAGTCGTAGGGAAAATTAATTTGGTACAATATCTGTATTAAGAGATTCCTTAACCAAATTGTTTTAACAAAAATTGTAAAAAGACCCCTGTTTTAGATCAATGCCTTTATCTGAGTTTTTTTCTGTGATAATTTGGAGGTTAGAATGTCTGAGAGTGTTGCCTTTTTGACACTTACCAACATAGTTCAAAAATGATTAGGAATTATGTTTGTCTGTCTGTCCGCGTGTCAGTCTGTTCGTATGTCTGTCGGCCCGCTGTCCGTGTTCTTACTCGCGTGAATATAGTCAGAATATCATGAAATTAATATATGTTGTTGGGTTAAGCATGACATGTTAGGTTTTGAAAATGAAGTGCGTACCTTTTAAATTTCATTTACAGGGACACTCAAAATAATTCCGTTACATTACGGCCAATGCAAAAATATAGTTTGCGGTGCATTTTCATGATATTATACTATTTTAAGTATGTTGAAACTTGTGTATATCACTGAGGTGTACTAAAAAGCATCCATTGTAAGATCTGGTGTTCATAATATTTATCCTTAATTTACAGAGACACACAAAAGTATTTGACTACAGTACTGTTCTGAACAATAATTGCTTCAAGTATCTCTTCATTTGTGGTACGCTTTTTAAAATTGAATTTTTTTTTATTACCTGGTTTGTGTAAATTCTATAGATCATATACAGGGCTACACAAATATCTCAAGAACATTTGTATTTACTGAAGAAATTTTCAACCGTGCTCTGCGTTTAATTGAACTAACATTTAGAATACTACTTAGTATACATATAAATCTATAGATAATATGCAAACAATTCGGATACTTTTACGACTCTTGATTGTAAATGCAGTAATCATAACACATTAGATGTCTGGAACATTATTGTAAAAGAGTATTTTAAATTATTTAATATACTATTATACTGGTGAAAATGAAAAATGTAATTTATTTTTATTTCAAGTAACAATGCATGGAGTTTAATCCATTTCTACTTAAAATTTTTGAACAACGATAACACTGTATTTTTTATTTTTGTAACAGATAAAGTTAAACTTTTTTCTCAAATTTGAATTTCAAAAATTTCTTTTATACATAGTAGAACAACTGATGTCTCTTAGACTTAAACAAAGCATCTTTATATCTCTATATGTGGTATAGTATTAAATGAAATAGTGAAAAGTGAATTAGGAGATATAATATAACGTATACGCTGAATTGCCAAAAAATCGTGTCTACGATGAATAATGTTTAAAGTAATGTAACGTGATCACTAATTTATTTAAAATCATGTAAAGTGACTTTGTTTTCACAAAATATCCATATACTGTATTTTTCGTGCAGCCACGTGACGTGGTAAGAGTATTTAAAAAGTAATTTTTATGTTGTGCGCCACAGCTGATGTGCCAATCTCATACTTTTCCTTTATTCAGATTCCATTATTTATTGGAAGAAGTAATATTCGAATTATTTAATGACATAGTAAACAATACATATTTATGGTAAATTACCCTATTTTAAAGAACTGTTAGCTATAAAGAAATATAATTTAACTGATGCTCTATGCCACAGCTGTCGTAAGTGCTCTAGCCAATCCTTATTCGGTGGGCGATGTCTTGCGCTTATGGAATTTAGTCTTTATTTTTTTCGTGTTGGAACTACCATGATCAGACCTACTTTCATCAACAGCCTTTATTTTTGAATGTTTGGACAGGGAGTGGTGGCCACTCTTGCAGTAACGTAGGTCATCTCTGTAAATTTTAATTTTTGCCAATGAATAAAATATTTGGAAAAAATCAACACATTTACAATTCTATTGAATCAATACATTAATAATTTTGCTTAAGATTAACAATAAATGTCAAGTTTTTAAAGAATTAAAATCTGTTTGAGTTTTTTAATATTTGTTTAGACATATTTTTTATTTTAAATCATTTCTAAAAGCGAGACTGCATGTGGTATGAAGGAGCAAAAGATACAGAAAAATAAAATTAAAACATCTCTGAGAATATATTTTTAACGTATTTGGAGCACCAAAATGTTGTGAAAAATAAATTTAAATAAAAAATCCATACAGTTATTTATTTATTTATTTATTTATTATTTATAGTATCATTAATAAAAAACAGAAAACAAGACTGTTTTTTTTTTCTTTTTTGTGTGTGTGAATTCTTTAAAAATCTATCAAACATTATTTCTTTGTATATTGATTACGGAACATTGATAGTTCTTTTAAAATTTAAAATTTTCATTCAGTTTTAACTACAAAATTATGCAAAAACTTTTAACTTATTAAATATTAATTTATTTGGTAACGAAATCATTCTTTGTAGTACTGTAAAAAGTACTCATAATATGTTCATCGTGTGAATTGATCATCTTTATTACTAAATTTTCAAAATATTTTTACATATCTCAAACAAATTTTGACGTCTCGTGAATGTAAAAAAGCGTACATAAGATATCAACTGTTAAAGGAGACATTCAGGCATTTCTCATTCTAAAAATGTCAGACTTTGTTCGGTTCTTTTATCTTAAGTGACAGATAATACCACGAATAAACATTCAAGTTTCACCTTGAAAGTTTCTTCTTTCGTTATCCAAGTGGTTACTTAAAATATTTGAAAACTCTGAAATATATTTCAGTATAAAGATTCTTGTTACACTCTTGAACAGAAAATATTTTGAAAATACGACAGAAGAGAGGACTGTTTGTTCCTTTCAAGACAAAATTTTGGGAACGCATAACAATAATGAACGAAGTTTGCAAACTTCTTAAATTATCATGTTATTTTGTAAAACTTTTTCTTCAAATAAACGGCGTTGTGTAGAAAGCTAACACGAATTATTAACAACGGGGTTTGTTAATTATATACAAATTCCGCAATATAGAGCAGAAAATCTATCTGGATACGCATTTAATGTAACCTTATCAGAAAAAATAGGAAAACTAACACAAAGTAAACGAAAAATAGAAAAATAAACACAAGCACTTAAACAAAGTAGACACACAAAAAATCAATTATGGTATCAAAAGACAAGATTTTTTTCTGTACTAATGAACTATAATATTTCGATTATCTGTGAAAAACGATCCCCATATGATAATTAAATCTACACAAGGTAATCTAATTACGCAGTAAAAGTGTAATCCTAGCAAAAAGGGTTTTTCCTAATAAAAAAAGGTGGGGGGTCATAAATTAATTAATAAAATATTAAATTTTAAAATAGCCATGATATGTGCTTCAATAACTAATGTGTACTTTCTACTTAATTAAATAATGAAGTAATACAAGACGAAGATGTTCTCAAATCATCTACAAATACTGTAGGGATTTTATCGCGTTGCCTTTTGAATAACTGTTTTGTTATGTGAGACAAGTGATTTATATAATATAGCTATCTATTTTTAACATATTTCTACTTTAAGATATATATATAACGATGTTAGTTAAACTTTCATATCACAGATATATCTGATTAAATCCTGTAATATAGCATAAGAATGAATGCAGATTGAAAAAAAATGCGTTTGATTTTCAGGGCTGTACGCTACATTATGGTTACAACATCCTTTTTTTACTTTACTCTCAGGTATTTTCGAATGGTAATGGTCGACTTATTTACTTATGGTCGTCCTTTGAAAAATCCCTTTCTAAAAAAAAAGTTATTTGTAGATGTTCTCCATTTTTTGAAAATATGAAATAGAATTTTGTTTTTCACGTATTTTGAATTCGCTACCTGCAATATATTTTAAAATTTTAACACACCATAAAATTTCACGCTGCGATTTTATCCACTATCAACCATGGAAACAGATTCTGTCAGAGCAGACATAATGTCTCCCAGCAAATAAAAATTGATTCGTTTAATAAAAGCATTTTGTTTAATATCTCCGGAACTTGTAATACAATTTTCATGATTTTTCGAATTTATTAAATAAAATATCATTCTGCATCTTTATCCCAAATTTGAAATTTCTAACTCAAATGATGTTTAAAATTTTAATAGCATTTAAATTTGGTTACTGTCCTGTAAAACGTGGAAACAAGGTTAACCCCGTTTTGTTGGAAACTTCGTTTCAATTCTCAGAGAAACAATGTCTGTAGACTGAAAATTAATTGCCTTAATTTAATTATTTTCATTTGGTAATTAATATTATCGTCATTCGATTTTTATAATTTTTCAGTTTTCTGAAAGAGATTCTCCAAGAAATATTATTTTGTATCTGTGAATCAAATTTCAAATCGCTCTGTTCAGATCTTTTTAAAATTTCAGTATGCATTAAGAAATCCCTCTCTCGCTTTTAATTAATCTGATGTGTGACTTATTTTCCTTCTGGAAAACAAAAGTTTCATATCCTAAATGAAATGTTGTTTCATATCCTAGTATAGATTTTAAAGGGGAGAGTTTTGATTGGGTAGTCTTTTGATCTTCGCATCAGGGTTCATATCCAGTTTCCAGTTTCAGTAGTAAAACGGTAACGGTAGGTATTAAACATTGGGACTCTTATCATATTTATGTTTTTAATTTTTATAGAAAACGCAAGAATAATAAACAAGAACCGATGAAAAATTTGATCAATAATAAGACTCTGTGTCTCTGTGTGGTATTCTTACACTATTTGCATAATTCTTACTGTCTACTTATTTTGTGAAATTGGAACGATTTAAAAGAAAAAGAAAGTTGCTCATTAAATCTGCATGTTTCATACTGTCTCAAGGTACAACATGGTGTTGTACTTTGCTAATGTAAACAAAATGATTATATATAGTATATATATTGTGTGTAGGTTTCCTGAAGTAATTATATATTTCTTTGCTTCTTTTTCTGCTTTTTTTGCTTTAATATTGTCTTGCTGTGCGCCTGAAAAATAGAAGTAAATATATAGCTCATGTTTAACATCATAGCACAGAAATTACTTCTAGTAACAGAGAACATTAATTTACTTAATATTTCTAATCTCAAATTTAAATAAACTAAATATTTTTAATACAAAATATTTGAAAATCTTTGTTTTTTAATATTCAGATCTATAATTTAGAATTTTACTTGGTATTCCAACTAAAAAACTAAAATAAATGCATTAGTATGAAAAGTTTCACAAGTTTTCAGCTTAAAGTTTCATTTACGCGATTAATAGCTTTACTTTGGTTTTCAAACTCTGAATTCAAGAGACTTCATTTTGTCCTCAAAATGAACAAAGGCATTATCATCTTAAAGATTGTCTTTGTAGATCTTATCTTATTATAAGCAATTTAAAGAAAGATAAAGGAAGTAAAATTTTTAGATCTATCTTTTTAAGAAATTGGATTTAATGCTTAATGTATAAGGCCATTTTTGTGTAAAGCAGACACTACAATATATATTTTGCGTTCGAGAATTCATTTCGTGTAACTTTACTCTTTCAGGTTTTAATCTTCACCAAAATGATAAGCAGGAAACACCAAAGACAATCGAAATATATTTATATTTTTTTACTCTTACTTAAATTCTGCTGTTGTCTTCAACACAATGATAATATACTTCAAAATGAGTTTCAAGTAACAATCAAATACGATTATTATAAATAAATGAAGAAAAGAACTATAGCGAAATAGATATTCTACAATCTGCTTAATTTCTGCGTAATTTAACTTGAATAATATATAAGTTTACCTTTCGAAATAAATTTCGACTTACTATCAATAACAATTTCTAAAGTAAAACATGAATATCCATATACAGAGAAGTATATTTTACAGAGACATCTCAGAAGAAACTTGATGACTTCTTAGGAAACAGAGAAAAAGCGTTTAAATAAAACATTTAAAGAAAGAAAAAGTATTTGTTTCATACAATTTGGAATTGTGCACTTATATATTAATTTTCTGTTGAAACATATTTGTAGTTGATTTAAAAGAGCTTATTAAAAAAAAAAAAAAAAAAAAAAAAAAAAAAAAATGTATGAAACATTTAAAATATGTGGAGGATTTTTAACCTTAGGAGTAAATATATACAGGGTGTCTATAATTAAACGACCCTACCTTACTTTGAAAATGGTAACAGACGAAACTATTCGTCTGAAAGTTGTGAAAATTTGTGGAAGACATACTAAAGGGAGGGGAATTTCATTAAGCAAAAAATAGTTCACAATTTCCCCACCAGAGTGCGTTTTATAATGAATGACACTTTCCACCATCTACTGAATACTAGGCCTGAGCTCTGAAGAAAAATGGTAGTAATCGTAGTCGGAGTCTGTACGGTTTGTTCCATTCGAACACCAATAATTTTTAAAAGTTTTTAAGCTTCATTTTTCTCAGGTTAAATAACACAATACTACAGGGGCGGTGACGTAGACATTTACAATTGCTTACAAATTTCATTACAGCAAATTATTTTCAACATAACTTTTTTTTACTAAAACAGAAATTTGGAATCATTCCAGGGAATTTTGGTGGCTTTTTTTTTGTATTGTTTCCCTTGAGGGGTGGGAAGAACAGTTCACATCAGAAACATTTAACTAAATTTCATATATTTAACTTTGGGAACGTAATGTCGAAAAATTGCTTTACATTATCTTAAAATAAAAAATTTCAATTATTCCGGTGAGAATTCAATATACAGAGACATTATTGCTTGCCCCTAAAAGGGTTTATTTAGGATATTACATGGTTATATAAAGCAAAATGTATTCTCTCAGAATTTCCAGTTACAATTTTTGAAATTAAAAAAAAAAAAAAACGACAAACAGACAACTGTTATCTAGAATCGTCTGGTAAGAGTCGCCACCAAATGGCGTGAAATCCTACAATTTAAATAAAAATGCAAATAAATTTCTGTTGACGTCACGCAGCAGCTGTTATAAAACCTAGAAATTTTCGCAGAGATTTTGTTTTCAATCTGCTTGCTATTGGTAATCAGAATGCCGTTACGTTTACCACACCAAGCTTTATTACTAAAATTCTTTTACCAAAACGGTAACTCCGCATTAATTGCTAGACCGAAATTGTGGACTTCAAAGGGGGTGATTATTAAACATCTTCGATTAATGGTAGCCAAATTTGAAGAAAGGAGATCCTTGAATGTTCGTTCTGGAAGTGGAAGAAAACCTGTTTCCAAAGAAGCAATAAGAAAATATTGCGCTTCAGGTGGAAGCGGCAGACTCATTGGATATGCCTCGTTCAACTGTCCAAAATTTCATGCGGATCATCCTCAGGTATTAACCATACAAGCTTCAACTTGTGCAGGAGTTGCTTTCTCACAATGTCCAGACTCGACACCAGTTCTCACTTTAGTTTCTTGATCGCTTTGAGGTTGATTCAAAATGGACTTAAATGGACTCAATATTCTCTGGAGAGACAAAGAGCATTTTCATTTGGACGATTCAATGTAATGGGGAGACACCTAACAAAACGAGCAATAACTAAATTAATTTCACTACAGCGAATGTTTCTCTTACAAATCTCATGAGGGTACATAACTTTCTCCACGGACGCGCTAAATACTATAACAGGCATAACACCAATCTACACAATACTCAATTATGAATACATCAAGGGACGTATTCTTCACCTCAAACATGAACCGACTGCAAGTTAAATCTTTCCAATCATCAAAATACAACACAAAGTTCCAAGCTGGCAGATACACTCCTCTGATGAGACATCCCACTTCCAAATAAACATCAAACTTAATTTTTTCTCCCCATCACCTCTGATTACTCTTTTTACTGATGGGTCCGGAACAGCCTCCGGCGTAGGATCGTCATTCTGCGCAATGGAAAGGGGCGCCGTTAACCATCAGTGGGCTTGTAGACTAGATGATCACAATTCCGTCTATCTTTCAGAACTCTTAGCAATTTTAAAAGCCCTAGACTGGATTAAAATAAACACCACACACCCCTTCGTTTAAATCTATAGTGACAGTCTATCTGCTCTGAAAACTATCTATACTCATAGAACCAAACATACGATAATCCTCGACATAAAAGTTAAGTTAAAGTCCCTCCAAAATATGGTAGACCTTGGCCAGGTCTCAGCGCACACTGGCCTTCAGGGTAATGAAACAGCAGACACACTCGTAAAGGAAGCATTTGCTAAATCACATATAGACATCCATCTCCAACTTCCACCAACATACATAAAACGTTCACTAAAAGCTAAAATAATTAAGGAATGACAATTAATCTTGGACACTACCGACAAAGGCCGACAGACATATAATGTAATATCGAAAATTTTAGCAACCGACTACAATCTCTCGCCACACACAACAGCGTATCTCACGGGGCATGGTCGCTTTCGAACTTAACTCCAAAAATTTAAATGTGCAGACACATTACTTTGCTGTGAGGCGCTGAGGCATCTGCCTCCCATTATTACTTCACCTACCCGCTGACAGCACAGTGGTATATTAAAAAGCCTGCCATCTATCCCAAGGAATGGCTTCGCAATGTCCTAAATAGACATGCCCTTAACAGAAAGCTACTTAAAATATATCTTTTTCTATAGACCTCTCAAAACTTACCTAGTAGCCGTCAGCAGCAATTCCCAATGCAGATCTTCTTCTCAATCCTTGTCGCCTATCTTGTTGAGGGTTTTTCTCTGGCAGAGCCGTTCTGGTCTTAGACCATAGCTTATAACTTCTATTTTTTTTCTTGAGCAAACTTAATTTCAAACCCGTCCCTTGTCGCGTTCCACGGCGGGTACAGCTCCGGCTGAGTATTGTAAATTTTTCATTGTTATTTTTTTTTATAAACTTTAATAAAGGTGACCGGGAGAATACTATACTCTACTGACTAGGTCCTGGTCTGAGCAGTCCCTATTAGGCTATCAAATCAAACTGGAGAATTTGGGAACCAGAAAATCCGTATTCAATCTTACAGGTTCCGTTGCATTCAGCAAATGTGAGTGTGTGGTGTGGATTTTCTCCTTCGTTTATTTTCGGCACACATTTCTTCGAGAATTAAGTGCTAGATGTCAAGTAACATGACCGATTATTGGGCAGAAATATGCAACCTGGTTAGAAAATAATTTTTCCCGGGTCGGCAAGCAGGTCTATTAATTTCACGCACAATTTTTATGCAAGATGTAGCCCACACATTAGCCACGGTGTTAAGGGCGTCCTTAAGAATCACTTCACGGAAGAGCGTATCATCAGCCGATATTTTTGTAATCTATGGCCTGCCAGATCGCCAGACCGCAATAGATGTGACTTTTGGTTTTGGGAGCATTTGAAACATTTGGTAAATCGTGATAATCCGAGCACTTTACCTTTTTCAGCATTTCAAAGCAAAGACAGCATTTTACGACATGTTCTTGCTATTTCCCGGAACACACAGCGGTCAACTATGGAACATGCTATCTTACGATTCCAGATGGTAGTTGAAAATTATGGCTGCCATGTGAACATGTTTTGCTGCAATAAAATATAAACTATCGTAAATGTATGCTAAAAATGTAATTCATTAAAAATGCCACCTGGTGGAAAAATTTTTAACTTTTTTAATTATTTTATTTTATTTTATTATTATTATTTTATTTATTTATTTATTTTTTTGCTTAAACAAATTCCGATTCTTTCATTATGTCCTTCACAAAATTTCACAACTTTCTGAACAAATGTTTCGTCTTTAGACAACTTTAAAGTAGGGTCATTTAATTATAACCACACTTTATTTAAAGTAGTGTGAAAGGTATAATTTCTGCATATTCAAATAACTTTTTTTAATTACTGAAAATATTAAAACGTGATAAAATGTATGTATGTTATCCATAGTAAGCGCATTTTAGTAGCTATAGAGTGTGCCCTCTAACGTAGTATCTAACACAATTTTCTTCCGAATAGTGAGTGTTATAGTGATATACGTAGTCTCTAAGTACGGAAAACTGGCGGTGCGTTAAACAATGAGATAATACCACCTCGAGTTAAAGAAGGACGTTAGTGTCCGTACGAAACGTACTCAATCGAGTGGGAGAAGAAGTCATTTGTAGCTAAATAAAGAATAAATAATTCAGTTTTAAAGTACATACTTTTAGTAATTAATATAAACAAATGTGACATAAGTCGAAAATTTTAAATTTAGACTTCTATTAAATTATAATAAAACACACATACACACATAAATAACGCCTGCATTCATTTTATTGTATTTAATGTATGTATGTCTGTGTAATATTTATATATACCTTTAATTCTATTAAATTAATTTTAACACATAGCAAATATATTAACAGAAGTAAGTTACGCCGGAATGGGACATTCTTACACCAATCTAATAGAAGAAGAAAAAGAGGTAGGTCGTATGCCCCTCAACAGCCCAGAAGTGCCAAATTAAACGGTCATTGAATTGCCGAAGAAAATACATCTTATCAATAGGAAAGATGAACTGGGGGTTCCAAATACTGTATTATTACTATTTTTATGACAAACAACAAATTGCAAACAAATTACTTTAGAAATACAATATTATTACATTTCTGACAAATTATTTATTTTTGCCGTAAGGGATATTGTGCTATTTAGAATTCCATAGCGGTATTTATTACATTTCTCACAAATTATTTATTTTGGCAGGAAAAGCTATAGCGGCATTTGGAGTTACAAAGGGTTTTTCATATATATATATATATATTTTTTTTACAGTTACATGAACTCGAGTTACAATTACTTTTACAATTGTAATATTGAAATCTTCGACCACCTTGGTTGTATCCCTTGAGGACAGTAAAATCGTTCCTTATATACAGTTGATGTAAAATGACATGTTTTGTACAAAGTTTATGTAAGTTTTCATTTTCCTCAGAAATTTTAATAGCTATAACATTTCGGGTATCAGACTCACCCATATCTAACGGTGGTAATTTTATTCGAACGGTTTCTACTGTTTTGCACTGAAAATTTTTAACTTCGAAAGCCGTATTTTTTTCCATTGCTTATTTAATGACTGTTTAGGAGAGAGTCAGTCTTCTTGAATATTTTCTTCTCGTAAAAAAAGACTTCATCTACTGAAAAAGATGAGGCTCCCTTGTTTTCTTCAAAACCTTCCATTTCAAAATTCCCGAAACTTATTTTTCTCCTTCACTGTAAAACAAATTTCGCAACGTTCCTGGGAAAAAATGGGCAGCTGAGTTGCCCATTATTTCCAAGAAACATTTCTTGAAAATGACTGGAACTTTACTGTATATGTTAAAAACTTTCTACAGAAAAGCCAGTAAGTTTCCTGCGAAATACCAGGAATATTTCTGTTGACAGCAAAACATTACTGACATTTCACAGCATGCGGGATCCGCAGACGATTTTTACATTTCCAGTTGACAATTTTCGCTTTATTATCATTATTTGTTAGAATGAAAAAATATTTTGAAATTGACATCAAAATTATTATTTATAATTTACACGAAAAAATAAATTTTCAGTTAAAATTCAATAAAGTAAATATATATATATGATATATTGTTTCTGAACTTTGCTTAAAATATATAAATGTAAATAATAATTAGAAAAAAAATCTAGACATAAAATATTTTGGATTTTCGTTAGTAATTATGTTAGTTTACAAGTTAGATAAAATACATATAAATTTTCATGAAAAAGAAAAAAAAAAAAACCTAAACGTAATTGTATATTTTTTCCGAAAAAAAAAAAAAATTCAAATTTGCAGCAATTCAAAGTGTTAAATATATATCAAATTTAAATCAAATTGTAATAAAGTGTTAAAATATAAAATTAATTAAAAAAGAAAAAAAAAAAGTCCAGAGGTAGCATCGAACTCGGGCCGTACGGGTGGCGCACGAACTTTCTGCGTCCACACCACGAAAGACACGTTGAGAGCTGCAAACTAATGGGTATTTGAAACGTATGCTAAACCTCGGCATGTAATTTCTGAAAATCTAAGTTCCATTTGAAGAAATCCTTTCACAAGAATAATTAGAGATAAGAACTCTAAAACATACTTTAAATTAATCCAAATCGGTGAGAATCATGTTTGATGGTCCCCTGGTTAATGGAGATCCAAATAATAGGTGTATTTTTTTTACACGGTTTGCTCCTTAAACATTCTTCAGACAAGTACGAGAGATAATCTCTTAGCGATGTCACGGAGGAATTGTATTTTCATCTGAATTGTCTTGAGAATAGAGACGTAAAGGATTATGTCGTCTATTGATTTATTTGCATTCCATATTGATTTTTTTACATTCATTTGAGGAATTCTTATTCGACACTCGCGCGCGAGCAACGGATTATAGCAAAAAAATAATAAATGGCGGCCGCAGCGTTTTGCTGTTTCCAACTTTTGTTCAGGAACGTTTCAGATAAGAAAACCAGAATTTCACAGGAAAGAGCTAAATTATTCTGAAAACCTGAGAAAAGGCGAAACGTTCCTGGATTTTACATGGAACGTTACCATTTTTTTTACAGTGTTGCTATTTTAGAATTATATTATTCCCCTTCAATTTGATCAACACTCTTATTGTTGTCTTTGACTGAATCTGAAACAGTTCCTTTCAAGTCTTTGTTCGAATTATCCAGTTCCATGTCTATATTATCATCATCCACTGCCCCTATATCTTCGTCATCGATTGCCTGAAGTTGGATATCATTACTAGACGGATTTCTTATACAATAAGGTCGCCTTTATGTATAATTGCTGACAAAGTATCGACTGTCAAATAGTTTATTAAATCTACGTTACCTTTGTGGCAAAATAAAACTTAATGTGGACATACATTTTTTATATATGATTTATTCCAGAGATATGTTACTAAATTTTTCATAAATTAAATGAATTTTCTTTCGTCTGAACACTTTGTTGTACTGTTAGTTTCAAGCCAAGTAGAAAACATATTTTCAATGTCTTGGTTTGCTCTTTCAACTGAGCGTTGCTACTGACCGTGTCTTACTTTTCCCATGAAAATTTTTGAGTGTATTCTGCATTCAACAAACTTCATCAATAATTCTATTAAAAAATTCTCGATCGTTGTAACTTTGCAAGGTGCACGGTGCTTCAAATACTGTGGACACATCAATTAAGTGATAAGTAACTTCCTTTGCACGCCTTTTTTTTTAACGCTCTTTACTGAATAAATTTCGGACTCACAACAAAAATAAGTTCAAATTGACACTACTTGGCACGCGAAACAATCGAAACTGGCAAAGAATAAATATTAGTAAGCGTCCCGAATGATGCATCTGAAATAAACAATCTACTGATATCGTCACGTTGTTGGCAACAGGCAAAAACAAATTTGCGATTACTAAAGCTGTTGTGCAATTGCACAATAGTAAGGCGCTGACACGAAATAAATATACTAATACATAATGAAAATCTCAAACTAAACGATATAAATTTATAACATTGACCGAACTTGATCGGTAATTTTAGTAATAACTCGTGAATTTGATAAATTCTCACAAACTAATCATTTTAACAAGTGTATTTAGATATTATTTGGTAATTATTAATAATAAATTATTAATCAAATTGACCGCAACATATATGCAGGGTGGTTATAATTAAACTTCCTCTATAAACAGCATACTACAGCGCAAACGGGAGAACGGAATGCAGTGAAATTTGGTATATAGACTGTACACGAGATGCGCTCATTGAATTTCGAAAAAAAAATTAGTTGAAAAATGTCCACCAGATGGCGCTTTTTCCGAAAAAAAATATTAAATTTAACACAATAAACGGCCAAAACAGCCGGTTTTATATTTTATTACTCATAATTCTTGTTCTGGATTGTTAATATTGTTTTTGTATTCCGTTTTGGTTGTTTATTGTGTAAAATTTAATGTTTTTTTTTTCGGAAAAAGCGCCATCTGGTGGACATTTTGAAACTAATTTTTGTTTTCGAAATTCCGTGAGAACATCTCGTTTATAGTCTATATACCAAATTTCATTGCATTCCGTTCACCAGTTTGCGCTGTAGGATGCTGTTTATATGGGAAGTTTAACTATAACCACCCTATATATATATATATATATATATAACTTAAATGTTCAAATAGAAAATTTTTGAATTTTCAATAAGTTGCTCATAAAATAATTATTGAATGAAGAATTACTTGACGAATGTCTATATGGCATAAAGGATTCCTATATATTTAAATTATATTATATGTTTTAGTTTATTACTAAATGGCCATTAAAATGTGTTATGAATTTAATTTATTCCAGTCATTCTGGAAAAGTCAAAATTTGAAATTTGCAGCTATTGCTCTATAATTTATATTTTTCTATTATTTGAATACTATTTTACATTTTTATACATTTTTTATACACGTGTCTCAAACGGTCGTTTACAAACTTAACATGCAGGTCTGTCATATCATGATAAAGAAGATTTATTTAGGAACTTGTGTTCGAATATGCATGCTTCGACCGCTAGAGGGCGGTGAGCGCAGGCTTACGGGAGAGTAGGAAGCATAATCGTTTCAGGCGTGGAAGTTGCAGGAGAAGGATGAATCGGTTTAGTAACGAGGAATTGGCCGAAATGCATTACGAATATGGAGCCGCGGATGCAAATGCACGAGCCACGGTACGGATGTACCTTGAGAGCTTCCCAAGCGGACGGCAGCCAAGTATTGTTGTGTTTGGACAATCGCATCGCAGATTGCGTGAAGCAGGATATTTCCAAGTACGTAGCGACATCGATCGAGAACGCAATAGACGCACAACTGTCGTACAGGAAACCTTACTACGGGAATATTACAGGAACCCGCATACAAATCTCCAAGCAAGCGAACAAGTCGTGGTTGTACATCGTTCAAACATTATGCGCATACTGCATAAAGACACGCAACACCCCTACCACTTATAAAGTGTACAGACATTGTGCGTTGACGATTATCCCCAACGAGCTGCATTCGAACGCTGGTATTTGCAACAAAGGGTCGCACAGCAGGATTTTCCATCGTAGATTATTTTTTTGGATGAATCCTGTTTTACACAGGACTGTGTCATGAAGCTGCACAAAATGCACATACGTGAGCATGAAAACTCAAGGTCTACAAGTGCCCGTGCACGTCAACAACGTTTCGCCGTTAACGTTTGGGCTGGTATTATAGGTAACATGTTAATTGGTCCTTGCCTACTACCTCAGCGCCTCGTCGGGAATACCCATTATATTTTCTTAGAAAGAGGCTTGACGGATCTGATGGGTGACGTTCCTGCCGCTACGTGCCGAAACATCTTGTTTCAGCATGATGAAGCGCATGCTCATTTTACATACACTGTGTGAGAATACCTCGATAGGACATATCCTAATCGCTGGATTGGCAGAGGCGGACCAGTCGCATGGCCACCGGGATCCCCCGACCTGACTCCCCTGGATGTCTATCTGCGTGGACACATGAAGTCCATGGTGTACGAGACGCCCTTACGTCGGACATGGATCTCGTCGCCAGGATCGTGGAAGCGGCGGCACGTGTCTGTGACACACTTGCCCATTTTGAACGGGGCCGTGAATCCATTCGTTGACGTGCTGAAGCGTGCATTGCGGCGAATGGTAGAAATTTTGAACACCTTCTGTAAATGAAATCAGATTCTTTAATATAAGTCATATTAATACCTCTTTCGCTATCCTTTCTTTCTTCCCCTCTACGCCTTCGCTCATCGTCCTCTAGCCGTAGCAGTTTCGAACACAAGTTCCTATATAAATATTGTTCCTCGTGAGATGACAGACCAGCATGTTAAGTTTGTAAACGACCTTTTGAGACCCTGTAAATTAAACCATCGAGATCAAGGTCATTTCTGTTGTATTTTTATATGCATATTTTTCTTTCTTTCCCTTTTCTTTTTGCTTTTTTATGGAAAATAATAACAATCTTTTCTTTTTGACACATACACAAATATATATTCTGGATAATCGTCAGAAATGAACAATAGTAGAATAATTGTAGATCAGCTTAAATTATCTAATTGATAATTGCATGCAGGATACTTTAGTAAAAATATTTTAAATATAAAATTATTCTTTCAAAAATATATTCTTGTTAAGTTTTATTTAATTATAAAGCTTTCAAAATATAATAAAAAATACAAATCATATAACTTCTCCTCCTTATTAATCTATTGAAATTAATTATGTTCGAAAATATCACAGAAATCATTTTGCACGCCATTGGGGTCGAAATCGCGTCCTCTACGAAAATACGAAAATTCAGAGCTCTAAACTGCTGCTTTAGACAAATGAACTAACCGGCCGGTGTTCCACCTTTCTCTAAATTGAAGAGATTCTAAATTTAATTTCACGCATGGGCAAATGTGTCAGTCTTGCACTCAATTGATCTTAGATAACTACCTTAACGTTTTATATATATAATGTACGTATGTATGTAATTATCCTCATTCTTTTCACGACATTTTTTACTTTAATGTATTTATATATACGTACCCACATGTTTCCATTTACATGTATTTTAAAGTACTTTTTCTGGTTCTTAAGTTTATTGAAAATATCCATAAAAATATAATTTCAATATTTTCCTTTTTTAAGATAAAATTATTGACGAAACGTGACCTTATTCCCATCTGAAGAAATCTTTGGGATTTTAATAATGATAAAGTCATTTGAATGCAATTAAACTATTTTTACTATATTGTTATATTTTTAAACTTATTAGTTTAGGAATAATTTCGATCTATAACTTAAAACGAAATAGGATTGAAATTATTTACGTAGGAGAATCTTGTATATATTACAGAATGATCGCCATTAAAAAAAAAAAAAAAAAAAAAAAAAAAAAAAAAAATCCAAGCAGTATTTAAAAAACATTTAAATTTTACATCATTTTTCTAATGTAAACCATATTGATTTCTCTTAGGGAGAATTTACACTGTATTTTTTTTTTTCATAGTAACCTGTATTGTTGAATACGATAGCTGGTATTCAATTTGTGTAACAGTGGCAGCATTAGGTATGTGTTTGTGTTTGGTATGCTTCAAAAAATTGTGTTTAGTACAGAGTTAAACTTCCTGTACACAGACTGGTTTATGCTTATAAAATCACAGTACACGTTGCATCCATATATATATATATATATATAAATTCTAAAGTAGAGCTTATATTTTAAATCACCAATGTAAGACGAATGATCTAACCTGTGTACAGGATCGCTAAGCCACACTCACAAACAGTTATTTTTACAGTAATTATAGCGTTTAGAATGTATAGTGTGTAAATCATCTATCTCAGTAATATAAAAGTGCTAAAATATTGCATCCCTTAAATGTCAAACGATGCTGAAATCCAAAGAGTCTATTTCAGCGACAACCGCAGGATATTTTCTAAAACTCCAAGACGATTTGGTTTAGACTCAGTAATAATACGATGTTTACATTGAAATTTGAAAATAAACCGCCGATGTCACTCCGATTGCTCTTTGGATTTAAGCATCATTGTGCTTATCAAGAGATACATATTTTTAGCGCTATTTGGCTAGCAGCTTTCGACACTATTTATTCTAGGCGCTGTACCGTAAGAGCACTAAGATCAAGAACTTCATCGAGAAATAACACATTTAAATTGACAATTCTTAAAATTATAATATCCGAAAACTCGTTTATGACTTATCTATATTATATTTCAGATATGGGGCATTCTCACTATATTTTGACTTTTGGGAAAAAATAATCTGACAAAATTAAACTTGCCAAAATAACATTTTAATCTGATAGACGAAAGCCTTAATGATTAAAAATAACGAAAATATGGTCAGTAGCGAAAAATATTTTATTTAACTGATGTTTAAGTTGAACTTGAGAGTTTAATTTTCCTTACAATTTTACACCTATAACTTTTTATTTTCTTCTAAATTTTTACTTATAATGAATTTGCATAGTACCCACAGGGCATTCAAATAAGAAATAATAGCAATGTAGTACTTTTAATACAGAATTTTTGTATAACATTGTCTTAAAGGGATGTTAAAGAAGGGACGGTAAGGTAAAAAAGGGGATGGTATTGGAAAAAAAAGGGACGGTAAGGATGGAACGGTAAGGAAAATTACCACATCTTTTTAGGAAAATCCTGTTAAGACTAAGTGATAGCCACAATGTTCATTGATTTTTAGGAACAGTTTTTAACATTGGATTAAATTATTTTTTTTTATTATTATTTACCTCGAAAAGTGCAGGAATAAACCTTGGGGACGGTGAAACTACCAATAAAGCCACAATGCTTGAAATTGATATTTAAATGATGATTTAAATTATACAGTAAATTTCCTGCCAAAGAATTTTAGACATTATTTCTCTAGCATACTTCCGCATGAGAAAAAAAATGAAAAAAATTCTGTGGCTGCATCTGAAATGATTTTCTGTATAATTTTAGAAGAAGGTTGGTAAGGAATCTCAAACCCAGGGACAGAGTTGAAAAAATTATAGCAACCCTAAAAATATGTGCAGGTTACTGTTTAGCTACATATTTAGATATAACGATAGTTCCAGTTTCAGAACAAAATTACATCGAATTATTTTTATTGAATCAATTGTATCCAGACAGATCCAAACTTAAAAATCAGCATCAGGGACAAGGGACGGTATAGAAGTTTTCCAGGTGTTTGGCCCCACAACATCGTCCAAAACTGATTTATCTCGTTAATAGTGTTGTGCAATCATGCAATGGGATGTTCCCAAGTATATGAAATTAAAAAAAACCATACAAAAAAGTGTACTAAAATAAAAATTATTATTCAGGGACATGAAAGTCAAACGATTGTGAGAATGCTCCATATATACATACACACACACACACACACATATATATATATATATATATATAAAGTAAACAAAAAACATTTAGCATCGATATTATATATTATAAAAAGTTCAATTAATTTTTTTTTTTTTTTTTGCGTAGATCAAGTTGAGGTCAATCAATTGCAGATTTAATAGTAGAGGTTATTTTACGTAGAATAAAACGTTAAAAAATTACAATAATACATTTTCTAAAATCCAATGATTTTATCTATGAACAAAAAATCACGTAATCTTTTTTGTACAATTCTCTAAATATTTACACATCATCAAATTCTTGAATCTTATTTAGGAAAATTTTCTGTAATAATTTAAATGATATGTATTTTTTCCAGTTGACATATGAAACTGAAAGTGGTCCGCACACAAGATCCTACTTCCACTTTATATCAGATACTTTTTTGAGAGAGACACAGAGAAATGAGTGGAAATATAAACAGATTAAAAATACGAAAGTTTTTCAAAAGATTTCGAAATATGTTTTATTTGTGCATGTTTTAGCCTCCATTCAGAAGAAAATCTACCAAATTTGTTTCCCTTCCGAAAATATAAGTAAGAATTTCTTTTCTTCCATTGACTGCTTAAATAAAAAGGAAATAAATAAATAAATAATAAACGAAAAACCACTGCATTTTTTGAAAAGGAAATTTTTGCGGCTTTTAAGAAATTTGGAATTTTTACTTTGAAAATTACTCGTTTAAAAAATTCACAAGTAATAATTTTAATTCTAAAATTACATTAGGAGAATTGCGGCATTATTTATCATTATTTATACGGAAAACATTTCGTTTTAAAGTCCGTTCGTAATTATATAAATACACAGCACCTATAGTCTTCGTCTGCTCCGTCCGTCTGTCCACCTATAAAAGTTTTCTCCATTCTCTTAAATCATATAATACGTAATTAAATCAATGATATCCCATGAGAGGTAATGATTCCAGATTGCTATGGTGATAACATCCTATTTACTCGGAGTCATATTATTTCCGTATTACTGAATTAAGTATATATAATCGTCATATATTTTGTATTCATGCATTTTTGCATTAATAGTGAAACAGATATAGCACCAAAATCTGAATATTTATAAATCTAGTTATATTACGAACTCACCTCATTTGCCACGTTTGGAGTACAATTTTCGACTTGTTTAACAACGTTTTAATCCAGCGCGTTTATATTAGAGATGTTATTGTGCTCTATTTTCCTGATGTAACACAAAGCCAACGATCTGAATTCGTGGAACCAAAAATTTGTAAAATCCCAACGCGACCCTGATAACGTTACTGCGCAATACTAAATTAATGATAATGTTTTAATATTGACTGAACATGAAGTTTCTCTTTTTAAAATCTCTTCTTACATAAAAATGGGTATTAATACTAAACAACTCCGTCATTTTTGGTGAATTTTACGTACTTAAAAAGCTCATTAAAATTGTTATTTTTTTTATTTTTGCACCACCAGTAGAAGAAATCTGAAAATTTCACAATTATTATGTGCTTAAAATATCATTGTATAAATATATCAGAAAGAAACGAATTGTATATTGCATTAATTGTTGAAAAGATTTCAATGTAAATCGAGGTGAGACAAAATATATCCTGCAGTATCTTTATGTTACGGCAACTAACCGTCGAAAGGCTTCAGAATAAGATAAAATATTTTTCATTATTTCCTTTTAATAAATTCATAACAATTCGATTTCCCTTTCAAACTGATTTTTGAAGGATTGAAAAACAATAAGGAACTTAGACTCCATCCATGTTCCTTAAAGAAAAAAGTTTATTTTTTTTTTCATTTTATAATTTTTGAATAAATATAATTTTCACTAGGAAGTCTGATTCCGGAAACTAGTACAAAAATTGAGTCTGATCCCATTTTCTGACCAATCACAAACTAGGTCTTGAGGACTCGGGCTGATTCCACATGCCCATATATGATAAAATAGCTATAGATTTTGAGCATTTTATTATGTATTTATTAATTTACATATTTTTTAACCTTGTTATTGTTTATTGTTTCAGTGCAACATTCCTCATTCCTGTGTAAATTTAAAATGCTTCTGTTGTAACGTCTAATTTCAAGTTTATTCAATATCTTAGAGTTGTAATTTTGACCATTATTTTTTTGTTGTTGATAAACTATTATTAGCATCGGGTAGATGTAGTAATGAAGTTTTGATTATATAAACAATGAAGTTTGTGGTTTTATTTTGATTTTTATTCGGCATATTATAAATACTTCAATTTAACCAAGATAATTTTTATCATATTATTATCGTATTGCATAAACGCACCATCATCGTTTAGAAATTAGCTTAAACCTTACATGCATAGTGATGAATATCTGCATCACTTTTTATTTAAATCTTAGAAACCACTATATTTATATGGAAATATTAAAATTATAACAATGACAAATATGTGCAATAAATAAAATAAAAAATCTCTCTTAATATTTCTGGTTTCTAATCTTTTATATAAGAATAAAAATCACAATTTAACAAAAAGCAATTTATCAAATTACAACGACCATTTCGAAACCGATTTTTTCGAAGACCAAAATTTAACCCTTTAAGAGTCCGGCCTATTTTTTACTTTATGTTTAATGATTCATTAAAATAATACCTGTGAAAATCATTTGTATGGGGATTTGTTTATGATTACCTTACATATTTAATTATGTTATGCACTGCAAAAAAATAACATTAATATCAGTTTTGCATTAAATCAGCCCTTGATTTCAAAGATTATGTGACGGAAAAACCCGTTTAGGACGCTTAAAGAGTTAAGACATAAAAAATCGCACGGAGTTGATCATACATTACGTACGCCATGAATTAAATATTAATAGTGTTATTACACGTAAAAATTGCAAGCCAAAAACATCGCCTGCTACCCGTCAGATTTCATGAAACTTAAGTATTATCCACCTGAAACTTACGTAAATATCCAAGCATTTCATTGGCTGTTCGGGAAAAGGCTTTTCCATCGTCAGGTTTCCAAGAAATCTGACGGCCCATTTTAAATGAAATTCCATTCCTAAACTTCTAAACATCCCACAATATTACTCTTTACATCATCGTATAGAGAAAAAAATGTACTTTTAAATGCAATTTGTTTGAAAGCTGTATCTCAATTTGTTTCTGAGTTATTAATTTTTTTTTTTTTTGTAGTTTTTATTACTTTTTTGTCATAGTGGCAACAGAAGGTAACCATCTTTGTTGAAATTAAAGAGAAATACAGATTACTGTATAGACGAATCAGGAAACGAATAAAATGCAGATTAAACCAATGAAAACCTTCAGATATGCTTTTGATTTCCCATCCTGACGAGAACAATAACCATTTTTCCAAATGGTTAAAAAATAATAATTCGTACATTTAAGCGTTAACTTTGACAAAATAAAAAAAAAATTATATATAATAAGGTATTTAGATTCATACTTATTAAATCATTTACTAATTTGCAATATTTTAGTTATGACAGTAGTTTTTACTTGTATTGAAAATGTGCAACTTAAGAAAAGGTTGTCGAATTATACGAAAAATGTATCTCTGATTTTTTCATTATTTTCCCTGGGTAACAAACCTTTCTGAGAATCATATATAATTTTTTCGAAAGAAAAAAAAATCATGTATTTAAGGGTAAATATTGTTATATGAACTTGCCAATAAATTTTCATTCAAAGTTATTTAATACATGATAGACAAGTAATGACTTTACTTTATGATGTAATGAACACAAAAGAAGAACTCTGTTGAATAGGGTAAAAGCAGGGCTCGCAGCATTCCTAAAATTTTCACATTTTCCTACCGCAAATTTAAAACGATAATATTTTGTATAGAATTCTATTGTAGATGTTAATGGAATCAGTCACAAATAATTTTGATTTAAAATACTAGTAGGAAAGTGTGAAAATTTTAGGAACGCTGCGAGCCCTGGGTAAAAGTTACACATTCGTCATGCAATTGTGCATGTTCGAAGATTGCGCAAGAGGGATCAAGTTGAATTATTTTAGTTTGCCTGAACAACTTTCCAAATTCGTTAGGCCTTGGTTGTCTTATTGTGATATATGAATCTACCATTTCCAGGCAGTTTTCCCAAACTGCTAATGGTGGGACAACTAACTTTTCTATTCGGGTTTTAAATAAATTAGGTCTCATTTATGAATAAATCTTTTTATTAATAAAAACATTTTTTTCGAAAAAAGTATCATAATTATTTTTTTTAAATTTTACTAAAAATATCATTAATCGTACATAGCATTTTTATTAAATGAGTTGTAATATTGTAGATTATTTTTTCAAAAGAGATGATTATAAACTAATATACAGGGATGAAATTTTAAAATTCTTTTTTAATTTTAGTAAAAGTTTTCTGATTTTTTTTTTTTTTTTAAAGCTCTTAATGTAGAGCAGAAATCTGAAATCATTAAATTTATTTAATATGTATTTATTTTGAAACAGAAATTATTTTTTAGTATTGTAAAAATTGTGAAAACCATGTTCATGGTGTGATTTGGTTCTTTTCATTCCAAAGTTTCCGGAATATTTCTACATATTTGAAACGTATTTTGTCCTCTCGTGAATGCAAAAATGCCTACGTAAGTTATCAGCTGTCAAAGCAGACATGCAGGCATTCCCATCTTTATAAATGTTATATACTTTGTCCTCATCTTTTATCTAAAGTGACACATAACATCAAAGATAAACTTTCAAGTTTAATCTTGGAAGTTTTCTGTTTCTTTATTCAAGTGCATTGTTAAAATTTTTGAGAACTTGAAATGTAATTCAGCATAAAGATTCTTGGTGCATTATTAAACAGAATGTATTTAGAAAGCAAGTCTGAAAAGAGAAATCTTTCTTACTTTCATGACTATATTTAGGGAACGCGTAAGAATAATTGACGATGTTTGTAAGTTCTTTAATTGTGGGGTAATTTTGTCAAACATTCCTTGAAATAAATTGTGTTATACAGAGTGCTACGATGTGCTACGAGGAATTACGTATTTTGGGGTTTGTTGATTATATAAAAATTCCGAATTATAAAGTCGATTTTTTTTTTTTTTTTTTTTTTTTTTTTGTATTAGATCTAACCTTATCAGAAAAATAGAAAAACTGACATCAAATAAACACACGCACATGTAAAGGCAAAATAACATAAATGATAGTACTGTAACATAGGAAATAATTTTCTATTTTAAAATGTACTAACATATTTCGAAAAGTAATAATAATAGCTGTTATTCATGGTTTCATTAAAACATTCTAAAAAAATATATTTTATTTGAATTGATGTCCATTATGTGAATGATATGATTGATTGGTAAACTGTATAATAAATCTGTTAAATAACATACTAATACTCTAAATGATCTTCAAAATTTTCTGTAGCTTTCTGTTACCAATTTAATACTTCGGACATTTTTTTTATTTTTTATCAACACTTAGACATAGCTTTAGAAATGCTTATGATACTTTTGCGTTAATTTTTCACTCTTTAAATATAGTTTAAACAGTCTATAATTTGATTTACCATTTGAATGATGTCCCAATTTTGACGAATCGCCATGGTTTGTGAATTAATTTTTTATAGTTTGCACAGCGAGATTCTCTTCTTTCGGTAACCTCGTAAAGGTATTCTGGTTCAATGCTATTCTCCAGAACAACCATTGGAGGAAATGAATTTTAAGTGTCATGATCAGCTCCAAAATGTTACGCTTTTTCATAATTCGTAATTTTCTATTTCCATAAAAATGGCATTTATTCATTCGTTCAAATTCAGTTAAAAACAGTCATAAGAAAATTATGTAAACCAATTATCCTATTACTATTGTATGTCAAATGTTAATATTTGAGTACACTAACATTCTCTAATAGATGATTAAGTGTATCGTATACACTGCAAAAAAATCTTGATTTTAGAGTATAATACAGGCAGTATTATACTGCCTGTATTATAAGTAAGATTCGACAGTTTATAACCGTAAAATTAACTATAATAAATAGTAGAATTAACAAGTAATATACCGTTAAGCCGTAACGTTTAAATTCATTTACAAGAGAGTATATTATTGTTTATTTTACTGTTATAAACTGTCGCCCCAACTGCAAGTATTATACTGTAAAATCAACTTTATTTTTTGCAGTGTATGATTAAGTATATTTTCAGTTATACCGAAGGTAAACAATATTTACTTGAGAAGGTAATAAATTGATCAATAATTATTAAACACATAAGTAAATTGAACAGAATTATTGGAGTGATGTAAGTCAGTAAGAATACTAATATTTTATATTCCTATTTCCGTATATATTCCGTGTTATATAATATAAAATAATATATTTATATAACATGGCATTTGACGACACTAACAAAATATGGATTATTTATTCTCCTAATAAATTCTTCTTTTGTGCAATTTTTTTAATTGCTATAGTAAAAACTACATTATCTGGTAAATAAAAAACATCCCAGATAAGGAAAAGTAATTTGAATAACTGGATTCCCACAGTTTGAATGTAAAAAACCATATTTTCTTATAGAAAAGCTGGATTTATGCAAATACGAGTTTAAGTATTTTTCTGTTCTAAAGTCAGATAATTCCCCTTAACTGTAGGTACCCTGAATAAACATTACCATAAATTCAATGATTTTCGACCATTTCATATCTTAAAAGTATGACTGTTTCTCTTCAAGAAAATGCAGAAACATATGCTGGAGATAAAAGACACCAAAATGAAGAGAATAATGTTTGCAGAACAAGTGTATTAATTGAAAATTCAAATAAAAAATTCAAAATTCAAATGGTCTCTATATTAAAATTTAAACACTGTTTATATCAAATAAATCTACCGGTCATGAGTTAATTTTCTACCATATTCATATTAAAACATTTCGATATGTCCAAATTTTAATATCGTTACGGAAACTTTGCTCATACTCTAAAATTCACTGATTTTTCTTTTCCCTTTTGTGAAAATATATAAAAAAAATAGTTTGTGCATTAAAAGTTATCAAAGATTTTATCGTTAAATGCACTTAAATTAATTATGACAAAACATTCTTATTTAACACGACATTTTAACTACTTTTACCATGTTGTAAACAAATGTTCTTTATCTAATCAAGAGATATTACACATCGGCAATGCATCAAAGTAAACTGTTTTCATCAAATGAAGAGATCTGAAAGGCCGTCTTAGTGCATGCCAACAAATATACATATATGTTATACAAATTCTTTTAACTTATTTATATAATGAAAACGATTCATGTTTAAAACATTTTAGCTAAGATTAAGTGTTTTAAAATGTTTAATATGTACAATTTGGTAATTCTGAAATATGTATGATATAGCAGAAATTGATTATTATACGGAATGAAACGTCTAATTTCACATTTTAATTAAATTTCTCGACAAACAGTTTGAAAATCTCATTATAAAATGCGTCAATGTATATGATACTCGCAGTAGAAAATATTGAAAACAAACAGACACTGTTTCATTTCAGATAATCAGTATATAAATAACCAACGTTTAATATAAAAACATGTATTTTATTTCCTGTTAGATAATTTTAATAAAGTCTTGCTTTTCTTCTAAAAAACCTATTAAAAAAAATATTTTGTTTTAACTTAAAGAAAATACCATTAACATTTTTATGATAATAGTTAAATTTTCATTGGGTGATTTTTTTTTACGTACCTTTTTATATTTAAAGAACAAATTTTCATTTTTTTTAAGAATTTAGTTTCGAAGTAACGTTGGATTATATACATTCTATTTTTCATTCTTCATCTTCTTTCTTGTATTGAATCAACAAATATACTAGGGGTGTCCAAATGAAAAGGTGTGAATTATCGTAACAACCAAACCGGTTGAAATTTGAATATGCCGCTTTGAGATAAGGTAGTGAGGCATCGATGGACGCGACTGGAGTATCCGGCGTGGTTGTGCGCATGAATGGGTGCTTGCACATGAAGGAAAGGAAAATCAGGAAGTTATGTGTCCCGTCCAATTGACGCGACAACGCGTGTGAGGACATGACGACTTTCGCATTGCAAAATTCGACGATTGAAGAGCAGCAATATGATATCAGATTTATCGCTTTAATCAGACAATTTGCTGCTTCTTGGTCGTCGAATTTAGCAATGAGGAAGCCATGATGTCCTCACACACTATTACTAATCACTAATCACCCACTCGTGGCCACACAAACTTTCGGTATAGGAGCTGATTAGTCCACGAGGGGATAACACAACCACCCTCCCGCGGAGGCCCCACTGCAGTGCCAGTTGGAAGGAACACGGAACTGCCAGCTTCTCGCTATCCTTCATGCGCGAGTGCCAGCGCATGCGCAAAACCACGCTAGACACCCCTATTGCGTGATGGATGCCTCACATTCTTATCCCAAAGCGGCATATTCTAATTTCAACCGTTTTGGTTGTTACGACGTTTCGCAGCTTTTCATTTCAACACCCCTAGTAGAATCATTTCACAACTTCAGTAACATTTTTGTCTACGTTTGCAGTATAATAGAAACAAAATTTTAACATTTGCTAAATGCTGAAGGTGTTTTTATTTCATATTTCTATGTTTGTTTAACTTTTTTGGATCCTTTAAGTAGTGATTTATATATATATATTCATGTCAAGTACTACATTAATGTTCAACTTTTTTTTTTCTATCGAAGGGAGCAGGATTTTTTTAAAAAATATTTCTTTTTTAAATAACTATTATTTTTTGCTTATACGTTTACGAAATCTAAATATAAAAATTCGCACAGCGATTTAAATCGATAAGATATCCATTTATTGCGTAGTTATATGTTGTATTTATCGTATTGCAATTACAAAAATGCGGATAAATAAAGCATAATTCTTAAACATATATAGGTTATTTATTGTAATTGCGCACACAAATTTAAACATATTCACATATATTTGTTTTTCCACAGTCGTTTTATAGCACATATGGCTAGTTCCATTGGTTTTCGTAGCGTAAGTCACAAAGCTGATTATTGCGATGCTTTTCCATCACTGCTTTTTCGAAAAAAAAAATCTTCACCTTATCCAATTAATCTCCGATAAAATAAGTAACATTTTCCGTTTTAAATACTGGTAGTCAAAAATCGTAGCAATTTACACCTATGGGATTTACACTACAAGTATGCATCGGAATAGTCATAAATTAACTAAATTCTCGATATTTTGATAACATCACGTTACCTGATGGCACTTTTATACGCTGATATAAGATTATAATTAATTAATCTTATATATTAGCATTTTCTTAGTATAGTTACTAAAAATTAATAGTCTTATTGTTTATAATAATAATTTTATAAAATTTTATTGGTTAATTTCGGTAAAAGAAATGTTATTATCTAAGTATAGCCAGTATATCGATTTTTTAAACAATGTTTAAATGCATAAAGTATTCGAATTGATTTACTCAACAGTATTTCTTATATATACAATACATACATTGATTTATATAATATATTTCATCTTGTCTCTACCTTAAGTACAATTCGAGATAACATTTCTTAGTGTCGGTGTACTGTATGCATGGTACGCGTGGTATGCATACTTGTATACAGCATATAACATTCTTTTTAGTTAAATTTCAAAATAATTCCATTAACTCTTTATCTACTGAATTATTAATTCCTGAAAGTTTTATCTACTATAGCGTTTTTCGTGAATTTTTGAAACTACATTAGAATATTTATGTATTCATTTAATACATTTTAGAAGGATTTTTGAGGGATTAATTAAATTTGAATTTATAGGGATTTTGTGCAATATTTCCACCCCCATCCCTTTACTCAAATCTTTTATTTAAAATATTTATCAAGTATTTTGTAGAATTAGGAAATTTACAAATATAAAAAAAAGCAATTTAATAAATTAAAACGATCATTTGGAAAATGATTTATTCAAAGACTAAAATAAAAGACATAAAAAATCGCACGGAGTTGCTTATACATTACGTACGCCATGGATTACATTTTTCGGTACTGTAAATTTTTAAACTTCTACAGAGCTGGTCATTCATTACGTAAGCCATGTATTAAAGATTAATATTCCTGGACCAATTTTAAATGAAATTTCCTTCTTAAACTTCTAAACATCCCACAATATTACTTTTTACACCGCCGTATAGAGAAAAAAAATGTACTTTTAAATGCAATTTTTTTGAAAGCTGAATCAATTTATTTCTGATTTATTATTATTTTTTTGTAGTTTTTATTACTTTTTTGCCATAGTGGCAACAGAAGTATCCATCTCTGTTGAAAGTAAAGGGAATGACATATTACTGTATAGACCAATCAGAAAACGAATAAAATGCGGATTCAACCAATAAAACGCTTTAGATATTTTTTTGATTTCCTACCCTGACAGAGGACAATAACCATTTTTCCAAATGGTTAATAATGTTCTTACAACAGAAATATAGAAATATTTCAGAATTGAAACCCCAATCTCCCTACGTCAAGAAAACTGATAAGATGCAAAGGCAAAAGAAATCATCCTTTTAAAAATATTTTTATTTTGTGTAACCAATAATTCTTTTGGAACAAGATAAATTCATGTATCGATACTCGTTCTAAACTGTATTACTCATCGTTGTATTAAATGAATTTTATAACAAATTATATTAATGATCGTCAATAGATAAAGGGTTAATGCACTTTAATTACAAAGTGCGGCGAAGTACATTAATATTTATATTTTATTTCACTCAAATTGTATCATAAAAAAAAAAAAAAAAATTCATTGTGAATCTATTTTTCTAAATGTTTCATTTGATTTCCTTTTTAAGAGATATGAGTTAAATTGCAGTAATTTACCTTAATTTTACTTTTAAATATTTCCATTATGTCTCGAGCATTGAATCATATTTTGGAAGTTCTCAACTTTGTATGCATACACAGGTGCATTTATAGAACATTTAAAATGGGATAATTTGATACCGTATGCGTTCTAATTAAAATAATATGTTTCATAACGCAAAATGTATTACATTTCAGCAAATATTAAACAGCTAGATTTAAAAAAAAGAAATAGAAAATGTATTTGTGATTTTAAATTGAATGCTATTTTATTTATTTTCTTTTGTGATATCTTCATAAATGTATATTTTGCTTGTCTGTAAATACTACTAATATTCTACATTTACATTTTGTATTAATATAAAGAAAATACAATATAGGAAATTCAAACCCTCTTAAATGTACGGGAAGATGTTGTTCCTTTGACCACTTTGCAAAATTTGAATTGTCTTAGCTTAACTATTAAGGCTAATTTCAATTTCTTTGTTTTAATAAAATCAATAACATCTGGTTTCTAATACAAAATTTTTTCGAGGTTGTAGTTTTACATTTAATATGTTTCATTTTATTAAAAAAAAAAATTAATGACATTTTGGTCAAAGGTATAACTCATAGTTGTACCTTTGATAAGGGGTTGTTGTACCTCTGACCAGGCAATTAGACAACACAGCAATGAAAAAAAAATATTTTATTCAGTATCATTATATTTAACGTTTAAGGTGTTGCTTTTTTTTTTCAGCTTCAATAATTAGCTTTTCAGAAATATTAGAACGGATACGAGATTTCCCGTTACGCCTAGCACTCTTTGACATTTTCCTTGCTTGCATTTTTCTATGACGTTTCACAGTTTCAAGCGTAATAAGTTACGATAGAAACGAACTGCTACATTAAGGAATTATATTGTCATTTTGAGATGTGCTTCTCGTTAATTTTTCATCAAAATTAGTTTCGTGCAGCATCGGTCTATTAGTCCCCGAGCCAGGTGCGAATTTCGTCAGTTATTTCCTCTCGGCCGATAATTTGTAAAATGCTTCAATAGTTGCATCATGAAGCTCCGTGAATGTCAGCTGCGGTTCCGCGGGTGGGTTGAGCAGCGGTGTAGCCTCACAAACACGTTAAAAAAAATAGTCATTTCCTCCCGGTTGAAAATTTGTCAAATTATAGCTAACCCAATATCTTGAAGAAAAAAAAAAGCCAGCTGATTATAAAGTGGTGGTTAATACGTCAGCTGGTCACACGAACATGAAAAAAATATACAGGGTGCAAAGGAAAGTCCCTTTAACCTGAAAATACTTGCGAACTGAGAGAGCTACAGCTATGGAAGTGGGTAACGGTATAGTAAAGTGACTACGCCCTGTTTATTGCGAACGATGGCAGCGCCCCCCTGTGGCGAAATTTGGAAGGTAGCTATTGAATATAGTAAACGAAAAGAAACAGAGCAAAATTTCTATTTATAAAGATTTAGATCATCAATTAATTAGTACGAAACGACATTTGGTTCACACGGATAAGATAAATCGTCGCCTGTATACCCAAAAATGCCCGAAATCGACGAGCGACGATTCCACTTTGCATATTCACATTCCGTAAATGTAGCAGTGCACAATTCCAGATTGTGACGTTGTACTGTGCTGTAATGTCTGTAAAAATTTAATTTCCAATGTATTTAAAAAAATTTAGATTAACTCTTTCAGGGGCAGAAGAATTATGTTCGTAAACTGATGAAGTAATTTACGGAAACCAGAGTATTCAAACGAATTTCTTAGAAAATAAAAACCCGCTAATTTTCACTTTCATTACAAAAGCAAAATTTTATTAAAGTATTCTTGCTGCCATATGTCAGATTTGGAATTAAAATTACGTGGCTAGACCGTCTATCCACCGCCCTTGAAAGGGTTAAATCTATGTCGTCGTATTGAAGAGGCTAGTAATAGACGTTCCATGCTGAGAAATGCGGCATGTAGAATTAATCTCACGAATACAGAGGTGTATCGTGAGCAACTTTTCAAACATACTGTATTTAAACTTTTTATCACTGTGAGACAGTTTGTCTTTTTTGTTTTTTGTGTGATGTTATCAAAATGTATTGAGAAAAGCACGTATTGATACCATATGTCTTCCTATTTCTGGCTATTCCATTCAAACGTTTACACAAAATGGAATGCATCGATTTCGGATATTTTTGGGTACACAGGGGAAGATTTATCTTATCCATGTAAACCAAATGTCGTTTCGCACTAATTAATTGATGCTCTAAAACTTTATAACTGGAAATTTTGCTCTACATCTTTTCGTTTTCAATTTGCAATGGCTATCTTCCAAATTTCACCACTAAAGGGCGCTGCCGCCGTTTGCATTAAATCGGGCGTAGTCACTTTACTATACCGTTATCTCACTTCCATAGCTGTAGCTCTCTGCGTTTGCAAGTATTTTCAGGTTAAAAGGACTTTCCTTTGCACCCTTTATATTTTTTTCATGTTCATGTTACCAGCTGTCGTATAAGCCACCGCTTTATAATCAGCTGACTTTTTTTTATCTTCAAGATATTGGGTTAGCTATAAATTGACAAATTTTCGACCGGGAGGAAATGACTATTTTTTTAATTTATTTTTTACGTGTTTGGTAGGCTACCGCTCTTCAACCCAACCACGGAACGCAGCTGACATTCACGGAGCTTCATGATAGAACTCTCTGAAGCATTTTACAAATTATCCGCCGAGAGGAACTTGGTCATCACAATCTGTTGTTGGCTCGCGGACTATATCTGTTTCAGTAGTTGGAAGAAGTTCGTCATAAGAGGAAACGTTCTCATTGAATTGCACATACTCTGTGACCTTAAAACCTTTCATAATATTGTTTTGAACTACGCTTTTAGAATATGCTATGTCTGCAAATTCAGCAATGTTGTAGACTGTAAGAGCCTTCCTAACATTTCCCGAAGAAAACATCCAATTATTTACAGCTTCATTATAAAAGGCTTTAAAAGGACCATAAGCACCCCTATCAAGAAGTTGCCTTTTATGGCTTTTGTGTAGATGAAACGTCATTAGTATCATACCACTACCATTGGTTAAATCAGTTATTGGTGTGGTGTTATGAGATTCATGGTTGTCAAATAATAAGGATACTGGTGTTTCAGTACTAAGTCTAACATTCTTCAGAAAATGCTGAAAGGTCTTTTGGAATATGGTCACATTTGACGAGCCTGGTGGGTTTGCAGCCCCGATTGATCCGGGAGGTACTCCGTGAAGCATAAATGATTTAATGTTGACCCCGGGGAGAAACAAATAAAAGGGAATGCTGTTTCCGGATGCACTAACAGCAGTAATCATAGCGATAGTTTTTCCCCTTTCTTCAGACGTTATCCCTCCAACTTGTTTTTTTTTTCCTTTGTTGACTATGATTTAAGAAGCACCTAAACTTTGCTTATCCCATATTATTACATAGTCTTGTATTATTTATGAATAACTGAAGTAAAAAAAATATCGTTAACTAATTTCAAGACAGTTCATAAAAGCTGAAATGTTTAGAAAATCTTTTAAATACTATCTTTTAAACATTGGATTAGTATTATTCACTTGAATCCAATTTGACTTGGATAATGCACAATAAGTTTCAAAAGTTCTCTAGTGTGGGAACTATGCATTAATTACAATAATTTTCATAAAATGCTGCTAGATGGCCTAGGTGGAAAAGGGAACAATATGCTCTGAGGTACAACATATTCCGCTAATAGAGAATTATTGAAATTGTAATAATTGACACTTCTAAAAAAAGAGAAAAGGGAAACTTATAAATTGACATCTAAAATGTACGGTTGGTCCTTATATAAATTTTCGATTTACATAAAGTTTTTAATGCTCACATCATCTGTATAAAAATCATAAATATCTATTTATTACTGTTTGCATGTTTATTATATTTACATATAGAGAAAACAAAACATACAGAAAATGAATCAATTGAAATATAGCCATCTATTACAAATTATTGTTAAAAACGAATTTTATTGTAACACTTATGATATCATTTTCTACATATATTGTAAAGACAAAACGTCTGCGTAAAGCTGACGTCAGTTTGCCAAATCTTAAGGATGAAATTTTGGTTTTGTTATTTATGGCTACACTGCCATTTTTTAAACTTCTAAACATTGCATTCATATTTTTACACCGTCGTGTACGAAAACATTAACTTTCAAATGTAATTTGTTTGAAAAATATATCTCAATTGAATATTTTTTTTATGGCTTTAAGTTAATTTTTAAGCATGATTTCTTTAAAATATATGGAAGTAATATAAACTTCCTAGTAATGGAAGTAATATAAAACTATTATGGAAGTAATATAAACCATTATCACTTAAAATAATATAAATTAATTTCGACTATAAAAATACCTCCAACTAATATTCCGTAACGAAATTAGAAAATTAATAATAAAATAAATAAAACAAAAATTTAACGCCTGTGTAATTGGAATAAAATCAAATTTTACACTATCGAATAAATAAGGGATGTACTTCCAAACATAATTTGCTTGAAAATTGAATATCATTCTATGTATTAGGGGTCTTAAGCACTTTTAAAATTAGTACTAGAAATTTTAATAAGCTATAAGCAAAATCAAAATTTAAGAAAAGAGGAAAGGTAACCCCTTTTTTCTTAAAATAAATTACTTCACATTTTCTGTCTTGCTTTCATTTTCTTTTTACCCTTTGAAATTTTTATAGTATGGAATAGTACGAATGGCTAAGAAATAAAAATAAGGGATAAGACGTAATTTTACACATTCATTTCACGAAGCAATTCAAGTTATTAAATTTAAATTAAATTTAAATTATTATTTTAAATTTGAAAATACCGTCTGCCGACAAACTATCAACTCAAATATTTGATGCTAGGTTTTTTTTTTTATTATTATTATTATAAATATTTAAAAAACGATCCTGAACAACAACAAAAAAAAAATAGTTTTTGCATATATCTATAGAATTGTAGTTTAATAATTAGAACACACAAATTTAAAGAAGAAATACTGATATTCAAATTACTTTTTTTTTAAGTTTACGTCCTTAATTTTTTTTCACAAAGCCACTAATGACCTAACGACTAGATGAGAAAATTGTCATTTGGTAAGCATTTATTTTAATCACAAATCTAAAACGTTTCTTCTGACTTCGGTATTTTCATCCAACTACGTAAAAAAAAAAAAAAAAAAAAAGATTTCATTTGGGTTTCAGTAGTTTCGAAATAAAAAGTCAAATCATAAAAAAAAACTCAATACTTTTTACAAATGAATTTAGAAAAGGTGCATTTAAATTTAATAAATATTTAACTTTCAATCTAATATGATTTATTACTTGAAATTAGGTATTCAATCATATTAATGTTATAGTTTACTGTAAATGCATAATAAAACTGTTGAAAAATAAATAAAGAAACAAATAGACGATGCTGGATAGAACTGAGTATATTGTGATACATATTTACAAGAAGTACAAGAACTAAAATAAAGCTGAGAAATAACATTTATTTATAAATTTTGAAAGACCGATGACAGACAGGTTAGCGGACGTGAAAGAGAGCTTTATATTTAGCTTAAATAACAAATCACACTTTCTTCTGTCGAATTATTATTTTTTTATGTGGCAGCAGACTTTCACTTACGCTTTCTTGAAATTGACTTTCATCATCAGGTTCTATCTTCATCGATGTTCTGGAAAATATTTATAAAATCATTGGAAGTTTTCTTCTCTTCATTAAATTTAACGTTTTTGGATATAAGGATGCGCTTTGCTCTAGGATAAAGTAAGCGATATCCCATTCATAAATAGCCTACAAAAATCTTTTTTTTTTTTTTTTTTTTTTTTTTTTTTTGCATTTTTTACCTAATTTCATTTTAATTTCTATTGTCACCAGAGTCAAACACTCTAAGATTCTTCAAATCGGGATGAGTTTTGTGCTTTAAATAGTATGGTTTTGAATTTAAAATTGATGCATGATGTAACCTATTATTAATCTAGGCGGCAGTGAGAACTGCAAAAACCCACAAATTCTTATACAAATTAGCTCCAAATTACATCACCTGACCTTTTTCTAAGATACTTCTATTAGCACGTTCTGATACACCATTCAAACATGGGGTATACGGTTGCGAAAGATCAATAAGTATACCAGCTTCATTTGCAAAGTTTAAAAATTCATCATTAAAATATTCTTCCGCGTTATCACATCGAATTTTCCTTACTGTGATTTTCGATTTATATAAAGTTGTAAGCTCACTTGCTGCATCACATTCTCGTTGAAGTAGGCGAACTTCGGTAAAATGCGAATAGTCATCTATTAAAGTAATAAAATATTGCTCACCTGTAGAAGTCTTGGGTAACATCGGCTCACAAATATCTGAGTGAATCATCACCATTGATTCAGATTCTCTTTTTATAGGACCTTTACGAATAGGTGTTGCGAATACTTTTGAATTTGTGCGTATTTCACAGAAATTCGAAGAAGTTGGTAGTACTAACTGCCTCAGGGCTTGGTTGCACGAGTGCCCTATTCTGCGATACCAGATATCACAATCACTTTCATTTGAAGCAAGTACAGTTCCACAAATCGGGACAAAGCCACTTACATATTGTCCACTAAAATCACGTTTACCAAAATAAAACCGGTTTCTTCCTTTTTCAATAAATACGTTTTCATTCTTGAAAATTAATGCATAAATTTCACTCTCACTTTTCCTAACTGAAATCAACTGCCCATTTAGGTCGGGGTCGTAGAGCACATTATTTAAAATAACTTACATTCCATTTGAGAGTTTTCAAGTAATATTTGTCACATATTTAATTTCAAGATTCTTTGTTTTCGATGCACACTTTATAATTCCTGAAGAAGGTACTAAAGACGTGAAATATTTCTCATTAGAACACATGTCAGAAGTTGCACCAGAATTTAAGATAAATGAGTTCTTTCTAACGTTTCCAGCAATAAATGATACTGCTGAAAAGGCGAAAATTTCTTCGTTTGAACAATTAATAACTTTACAATGTCGTTTTATATGGCTACTTTTTCCGCAAGACTAGCAAGTAAGTTTCTTTCTTCAATATTTTGCAGTATGCCCTTTGGAATTACCAATGTTACAAAATAATTACTTGTGAGTTGACGACACAAATGGAGTAGTATCATGAGCAGTCTTAGTATACGCTGTTTCTTTCTTTGAGTCCAGTAAAACTGCTTCAGCATCCATCACCACATCATCACTTAACAGTGATAATAATAAATCATATGCTTTTTTTTTTTTTTTCTTTCACAATATCCGCAGCATTTCCTCCAGTCGGTTCATTATCCAAGAAGTTTTCTAATTCCTCTGCAGCAATAACCGCAGTAACTCATCTTTCCCACACGAAAGAAAAAATTATTGTCACCTTGAAAATGAGAAATGCCAAAAAGTTCTTTCTGTAATTCAATTTACACGATAAAAATACAAAAAAAAAAAATAAAGGTAAAAACTTTTTCACTGATAATCGCAACAGAAATGAAACATAGAAAAATCTCGCACCAGTCTACCAGCTCATTTCATCTTATGATGAAACCGCACTCTGCTGTTGAAAAATAAATAAATAAACAAAAAGATGAAGCTATATCGAATTGAGAATATTGTGTTACATGTTTACAACAACTAAAATAAAACAGAGAAACAACATGTATTTATAGATTTTGAAAGGCCCATGACAGACATGTTAGCGGACGTGAAAGAGAGATAAAAAGTTAGCTTATGTACAATGACAGTTAAATATAAATAATTCTATCACACGAAAACTCAAATAAATAGCAGAATAATGTAATGCTATGGTTAAAATATTCTAACAAAAACTAGATTTACACTCTCAGCAAAAGAAAATCTTAAGATATATTGCAATTTAAATGCAACACAGCGAGTTTCTATGCCAAATAGTATTTTTTAATAGAATAATTACAAAAAAATTGAATTCTTTAAATAATCAATTTCACTTATAAAATAAAATTCTGCTTAAACATTAATATTTATTACATATATTCTGAGTATTTTTGTTTTTATGAAACTCAAAAAAAAAAAATCCTTATAAATTTTTTGGTTTTAAAACTTTTCGCAAAAGTTATGTTTTTTTTTAATGTTTTTGTTTCTTTGAATGATTGCATAAAATGTTCGTAAATTACCTTCATTTTACTTTTAAATTCGGTCATATTTTCTACTTCTTTCATTCAATGATTCGTTATTTCTATATATTTTCAACAAAGTATTTGAGGCTATGTATAGAAAATATGAAACGGAATAATTTGAAGCAGTGTGTGATTAATTTAAAATGTAACAAAGTTTAATAAAAATATTATTTTATTCAAGTTTATTATTTTATTCAAGTGAGATTGCTACATTTTAGAAACAGTATAAAATATGTTCTGCAACATTATTATAAAATTGTAATATTGTAAATTTCAAACATTTTCATAAATTATGAAAATATTCATTAAATTTGTATACAACTGAAATGTTTTTGCTCTTTATAAACGCAATCTATAATATTTTTTCGTTAATATAAAAGGATTACGTTAAAGTACATATGACTTACGTAAGTAATTTTATGACATTTAAACCGTCTGCACTAGAATTCAAGTACAGCTTGCAATACATGTATGGAAATCTGATTTTTTTGGATTATACTCGCAAAATACACAAAAATAAATGTAAAATCTCTCCTAACTTCTGTGTTTAGATTTCAAACCATGACATCTATGCTTTTCATTACATGTTTAATGAGCGATCACTTTATGGATATGCGTGAAAAAATAATTTGGTATCTGAGCATGTGGTGGCGTAAGTAGATTTCATTGTGATGAAAAATTTTTGTATGAAGCGAAATATAGTAATAAATCCTGTTCTCAGAATCGTGGGTAAGCAGAGTTAGAATCTTGGTGATGGGAAGTGCATAAGCGTCCAGCTACTATTACTACGCAATACTTGCATGCATATCATTTTTTTAATTATACAAAAGGACATAAGCAATTGTTATTCATGTTCTTGTTTGTGAAACTAAATGACATGGGATGCGGATAAATATATTAATGAGTCCCGTCTCTTATATCATTATGAATCAGCTTGTAGATGCAGAAGTGCCTATATTCTTCATTTTTTTTTCATCGTATTGATTCATTTACATACCAAAAATAAAGAAAATAAGAACGCGGTATACGGTGTCGATCTTTTAATAACATTTGCAACATTAGCATAGATTTATATTTGTATACAGGGTGACAGATAAATACTGTGACGCAAATAAAAGGCCACGACTTTTAACAGAATGCAATAAACAACCTGTTTTATTCACCGTTCGAAAGAGAAGAAAATTTTGTACAAGAAACGATCAAGATCATTCGTAATGGCTTCCTTTCGGGCCGGTACAGGTGTTTAGGAGGTTCTGGAAATTCTTCAAGACGGCCACGACAGACTATTTCCGGCGTGATTTCGATCCCGGCTATTTCCGCAGCGCATTTCAGGGAAATCACAGACTTCTGCCTTATTTCACAGGCTTTTTGCACTATCATCGCCCAAACAGACAAGGTTGATTTGGGAGAGAGGTATTGTTGTAAGAATGCAGGATTTACCTTTGCACACCGTGTTTTTCTACAAAACAGTGAATTAATATCAGTGCAAATAGTAATTAGACAACAAAAATGCACGATGAACATGAATAAAACCTTAGTATAGTTCAAAAACGCGAAAAAAAAGCGTTAAAGTAAATTGACATTTTATCACGTCACATTATTTATGTCTCACCCTGTACTGTGTAATGTTTTATATCATTTTGAATCAGATATTTTGTTGTTTTATCTTTATAATAATATTCCGTATTATGCTACACAATGAAATGATAAACGTAATGCAGGTTAAATTAAAGATTGCGTTGTATTTTGAAGAGCGCTGTGTAATTCAAGAATCGATAAAAAATAAATCCAATTACCACAGTTTAGACAAACGCTATAAAGAACGCTATAAAGAAAATTTTGAATCTGATAAGTGCATAGTTTATCATTCTTATCCATTCGTCTTTTCTAATAGGATAAAAATATTGCAACGGATGAAATCCGCTTTATTTTGATAAACTATTTTTAGTGTCTTAAAATATGTTCCTCTCGTAATGTGAAATCCATCTAAACAATTACATAACATAGCAACAATGCTGTAACATCTATTAAATGTATCCTTTATGCATAATTCTGCTTTAGTTTTGATTAAATTTCTTTCTTCTTATTTGCTTAAGAATGTTCATTTTGCTAGAAATAGATTTAAAAGTCATCCTTGACTAATAAGGTAATTCTTTTACAATCACATAATTGTTTGTTACATGCTTCTTGTTCTTTAGTTATTTATATGCAATGTTACATTTATCACATACAAAAAATAACTTAGTATTACAAATCTTTCTCTCAAAACGCTAAGTAAAAATACTCTGATATGCCAATTAACTATACTTGCACTACGTCAGACATTCTTTTTCTTAAAGCATTAGAGCTATGTCTTACTACTACAGATTGTTTTTTACTAAATCCTTGGAATTCATTTATATTTATTAGGACTGTTTTGTAAATAGTTATATATTATGAGCATACTAACAAAACAATAAATAAACAAATGGTACTTTTTCACTAAATCTATATTTATTTAACTCTTAAGAGTATATTATACAATTTGTAGATGTTTTTTCAGTTGTTAGAGGTCACTTCTACTCATTAAATGTAAATAAATATAAGTATTATACTACAAAAATTCAGAAAAAGGTTTTTCGCTACAAAAGCAGCTCAAAAAAATTAAGTGTAAAATCGAAACTAGATACAATTCATGTAACGTAACCTTTATCTTCAAATTATTAATATAATAACCAATAAAAAAGTCAGGAAAAAAATAAACTTCAGTATATAAGAGAATATTTTCTCGGGAAATTACCTTTTTTATAAGTTTCTGTAACATTCAAATGTATGTTGTTTTCAAAACTTTTTTCCCTATTAAAAAGCTTTCTGCACAAAAATATTGTTTTATTATATTTAATTTAATCCAATTTCTGCTAAAGTAACTTTAGTATACTCGTATTTTAGGAGTGCACTAAGAATCATCTATTAAATGTGTCCTTTAAGCATAATTCTGCCTTTAGTTTTGATTAAATTTCTTTCTTCTTATTTGCTTAAGAATGTTCATTTTGTTAGAAATAGATTTAAAGGTCATCCTTGACTAATGAGGTAATTATTTTGCAATCACTTAAACGTTTGTTAGATGCTTCTTGTTCTTTTACTTATTTATATGCAATGTTACATTTATCACATACAAAAGATAACTTAGTATTACAAATCTTTCTCTCAAAACGCTAAGTAAAAATACTCTGATATGCCAATTAACTATCCTTGCACTACGTCAGACATTCTTTTTCGTAAAGCATTAGAGCTATGCTTACTACTACAGACTGTTTTTTATTAAATCCTTGGAATTCATTTATATTTATTAGGACTGTTTTGTAAATAGTTATATATTATGAGCATACTAACAAAACAATAAATAAACAAATGGTACTTTTTCACTATATCTATATTTATTTAACTCTTAAGAGGATATTATACAATTATTAGATGTTTTTTCAGTTGTTAGAGGTCACTTCTACTCGTTAAATGTAAATAAATATAAGTATTATACTACAAAAATTCAGAAAAAATGTTTTTCGCTACAAAAGCAGCTTTAAAAAATTAAGTGTAAAATCGAAACTACATACAATTCATGTAACGTAACCTTTATCTGCAAAAGTATTAATATAATAACCAATAAAAAAGCCAGGAAAAAATAAACTTCAGTATATAAGAGAATATTTTCTCGGGAAATTAACATTTTTATAAGTTTCTGTAACATTCAAAAGTATGTTGTTTTCAATTTTTTTTCCCTATTCAAATGCTTTCTGCACAAAAATAATGTTTTATTATATTTAATTTAATCCAATTTCTGCTAAAGTAACTTTAGTATACTCGTATTTTAGGAGTGCACTAAGATTCATCGTAATATGTATCAAAACATAATTTACGTACAAATACGAAAATAGTATGTTATTCGCCAAATCATTTATTTCATTCACACGAGTAATGAATATTAAAACCAATCATAGATCATTTCTGAAGCTGAATAAATACTTACAGTTGTAGTAGAAAAATACATTTTTGCAGAACGAAAAATTTTCTCCAAGTTTTGGAAAGTTTAAAATAACGTAAAAGGAAATAAAAATGGGAGAAATTTCAAGATAAAATTTAAATATAAATCTATAGTAAAATTTGTCATTAAAGACAACCGAAACACAGAAAATTTACTATTTATTTAAAAGAAAATGTCTAAATAGAGGTATAGTTGTAAAACTATGCATTCCTTTTCCATTATACAAAAGTTTCAAAAGTGGTTAAAGACATACATAAGAATATTTTAGAAAAATACTCGTATAAGTTTATGTATTCGGATCAGAAACACAATCAGGTTTATCACCTTCCTTGAGACATACTTTTAACATTTTCAAACTTCAGAATGTTTCCTTTGAACGGAAAATATTTCAGAAAATATGTTCCAAATAGGGGATACCGGGGCTAGTAGGCGCAAATTTTAGTTATTGATTTTTATTAATTTTTTATTTAAGTTTTTTTATGAAACTTTAACTGTACAGTTAAAGAAGAGGGATTGGGCTATAAATACCCGGAGTTTTGAGTTTGTAACTTTTGTAGTTTATGTTTAGCGGAAGGCCAATTAAAAAGAAAATTGTGCGCCAACCTATGACTTCACGGGGCAAGTTGCCTATACCTATGGGGTAAGTTGTCACACGCTTTGTAAAATTTAAATGAAACTCAAATAATACACTCAGTTAAGAGAAATCAATTTCATTATTACCAGTAAGTTTAACCAAAGGAGTTATCGCCATACAACGCATATTCTAAATTATACAGACATAAAAATAATGAATAAAACGTTAACATTGAATAACTTCTATCCTACTCGATATCATCATCAGACTTACAGTTGTAACAAATAAAAAATCGGGTTTCTCCGTTTGGGAAAGTGTAGTGTGCCCAAAATCTTGCATTGCAATCACTTTTCTCGGTGTTTGCTGTTTTTAAAGCTACCAGCACACACCAGACACCGGGTCAACTTGCTCCGTGTTCAATGCGCCTAATAGCCCCATAATAAATTTCTTCACAAAAGGGTCACGTCAACATCTAAGCATAAATAATGCAAGTAAATCGCATATTGGGTAGGTGCAATTATTCATACACTAAGAAAAACTGTACAAGTTAAATCGGAATTATTAAGTTAAGTATTAGAAATTAAAAAACAAAGTAAGAAGCAACAAAAAAAATACTTATGAGAGCAAAAAAATCGCAATAAATGTTCACTGCATGTAGGTAACGCTGCAAAACTACAATGAGGATTGTAAAAAGCAAGAAGGAAGGTACTCTGTGACTGGTTGCGCAATCTATCTACAAACAGGCGATTTATGAGGACTGCACCTACTTACCCCTGTACCCATATAGCCCCGGTCTCCCCTACATTACTTATACAGAGATGATTGACATAGGTTTTCATACTGTTAGGTCTGTTGTACACATTTCTAAAAATTATTATCAATTTCAGAATGTTGCATTTTGCTATTAATTTAATGTATGGTTTGTAAATCTTTGTTCTATAAGTCGTCGGTTACACACACACTCAAATACAGGTTGTCTACAAATTAGTTGGAAAAAAAAAGATTTATTGAATGGAATTGGCAGGAAAAAAATTAACGTGCATATAAGATAGAAAAATAGTTCAAATTTTCCATTATCACCATTATTCCGTCGTACTTGCAAAGCAGAATGAGTTTCATGAAATCAAAGACAGCATTTCGCTTTTTTAATACTGTTGTACGCCTCCATTATCGTAATGTAGAACAAGAATGATTACTGCTCGCTAAGCGATAGCGTTAGTTTTGACACCTAACGCCAACTATGAATAAACTTCGGCAATATTACTAGTAGTCTGACTTCGAACTATTTAATTTCATTTAATATTTCAGAAGTTCTTAACATACGAAGTTGCCTAACTAACGTGTAGGCAACCTGTGTATTAGATTATATTTATGAGCGATTGTTTAATAAATAGCAAGAATAAAATTTAGACATACTGCGCATGGAATAATAAATTAAAGAGCCAATTTTGATAAAGCATATTTATAAAACTTATAATGATTGTTAAATATTAAGATCCTACTATTTGATAAATATAAAACACTGTTAAGTAATGACATCTTTCTCCATAGAAGGGAATTTTTCATAACTATTTAACAGCAACTATATTAAGAAACAGATGCTTACACAGGGAAAATTATCTTGTTTTAATCAAAACCTACCATAAGTTTAAAACCATGCATTAAATAATTTAAACTTTATACAGCATGTCTCAGAAGTTAAGGATCGATAATTTCAGATGATATCTCAAGCACGTGTATTGGCAGCCACTGATTTAAATTACATTTTAAACCGCGATAAAACATATTTCGCGTCAATCGTACCATCACTATGTATTTTGCAAACCAATATTAGCTTACAATTTTAGTGGCACAACTTAAAAAGTCTGTTTTCACATTCCGTCACGTAGTATATATATTTTTTTAATTTCGCAATTTCACGTAATAATAAAAACCGCTCAGTGATAAAATGCATCAAAAACAGTCCCTATAACGTATTCAAAAATAAATGAATGTTGCCTATTAAGATGCATTTTGTCCGTACTGTCCAAAGGTACAACATTGTGATGTAGCTGGCTTATATATAGAAAATTTTCATATACATGAAAACATCGATAGATTGCTTCAAATTACTTGTATATTTTAGTTCCTTAGCTAATTTTGTCTTATCTCATTAGCATCAATATGACAGAAATAATAAATTACCTTTTGTTTAACATAAATAACCTTTAAGATCTGACTTAAACAATTATGTAGGTGATCCTAAAGAAAAAGATGAAAATATTTTCCTCTTGTTGTGCGATTTTAAGTCGCCACTGTAATCCCAGAATTCCGTGGATGCTCCCTTGGCATAACCTGACATCGGTTTTTTTTTTTTTTTTTTTTTTTTTTTTTTTTTTTTTTTTATATATATACAATCAAATATGATCCTATCAATTAGAGGAAATTACCAAAAATTCCATTTCTACGAAAAGCTTTTTGGTCTTAAAAGGATAATAAATATATCATTCGCGATAACAAAAAAATATTTTATTTAATTAAAAATAATTAATCTCAAACAATATAAAATATATATTTTCTACAAAATATTTAAAAAGTTTTTTTTTTTTAATTTCCAAATACATAAAATGTAGTTCTAATTGGTATTTAAATAAAAAAAAATACACAATGCTTCATAAGTTTTCGTTTTGTAATTTAAAATTCTACAATTAATAGAGACTTCATTTTGCCCTCAAAATGATCAAAGACAAAATATTCCCATCTTCAAGACTTTCTTTGTACATATTATCATTAATAATAAAAAGAAAAAATTAAAGGAATGAGAAAGTATACAAATCTCTAAAATATATGGTTGAAATAAATGGGATTTAATGGCTATTATGTATATCGGATCATTTTTAACTTAAAGCGGATAATTCAATATTTCTATTCAGTTTTAGAATGGATTTAGCATAGCTTTATAAATTCAGGTTTTTATCTTTATCTAAATAATGAGCAGGAAACATCAAAGACAATCGAAATATTTGTATATTTATTTTACTCTTTAAAATTCTGCTGTTGTCGTCAACACAATAGTAAAACATAAGTAGGATATACTTCGAAGTAAATTTCAAGTAACTATCAATTACGATTTTTAAAGATAAGTGAAGAAAAATCTCCAAACAGGAATACATTTCCTACGCTCTGCTCAAGCTTAAGTTAAGATATTATACGGATATTTAACTGAAATATTAAATAAGATTACTTTTTAAAAAACAATTCAAGTTACTAACAATAATGATTTGTAAAGTAAAAGTTGACAACCTATATTCAAAAAAGTATAAACTTCTTAAGGCAAACATTATGGCTTCTTCGGAAATAGAATATAATTATTAAAATAAAATATTTAAGCGGAAAAAAAACATTCTAATTGTACTATATTGAATTTGCGCTTATATAGTAATATTTTCGAACAAATTTGTAGGTGATTTATTAGAACTTACTTACTTACTTAAAAAAAAATAATAATAATAAAATGAGTTCTTTACTTTGCAAAGAAAAAAAATTAAAAAAGGGGGGTTGAAAATGAATAAGTAAGCATTTTTTCAGCAGTTAAATCTGTTAACTTGACACATCTTCCAGATTTTCTAAAACCATATAAAAACAGTTTTGCCCAATTAATTCAAATTTTGTCCTATAATATCATTACTATGGTCTTCTTTAATGTTAAATCATTATTTACGAATGTTTCTTCAAATGATGCCCTCTAATGCCTGGAAAAGAGACTTCGCGAATATCATTACATATATATACAGGGTAAGTCAAAATGAATATAGCGATTACAAACGGCTAAAAATATTTAATGGAAAAGAATTTATCAATAAGATTAACACAGAATGTAGACGGAACTTCAAAATTTCTTTTCGTAAAAAAAGTGCAGTGAAGCGGAAGCTTACGCATGCGCGATTTCAAACTTTGCAACGAAAAGAAACTTGCTCATTGCGACAGTCTCATTAGTAGAAATGACCAATTATGACGGTAAAAAAGGCCGATTTCTTTTCTGTGGGGTTATGCGAAAGACAGTGTGCCTCCCATGCCCAAAACAATTGAAAAACTCAAATTATACATTTGTAATGAGCTTGCGTGGGTGACTGAACAAAATGCTTCAGAATGGATGGCGTGAAATGGACTGCCGCCTAGATGTTGTCCGTGTAACAAAGATAAGTCACATAGAATATCTATGACGTATGTATACAAAATTTTTAAGTTCCGTCTAAATACTGTGTTAATCTTATCGATAAATTATTTTCCATTAAATAGTTATAGCCGTTTGTAATCGCTATATTCATTTTGACTTACACTTTATATATATATATATATCCTATTATATATCCTATATCCTATATTATATATCCTATATTATATATCCTATTATTATTATTATATTATATTTTATATCCTATTGAAACGAATTTATGAAACGGAAGTATGAATCGACTGATTAAACAACTGATTATGTTACACGGCAATTTCTCCTAAAATATGGAATACTTTGCGATGAAATTAACACCAAAAATCAATATTGATCCGCATATTTCAAAACTGGTATTAGAATTTTAAAATTCGAATTAGTTTTCGAAATAATATTTTTTTTCTAATTTTATATACATTTTTCTAATGATGGCAACTCAAATTTTAATCAAACATATTTATATATATATATATATATATATTAGAAAAGGTTGACATGGTAACCCGGCTATTGTAGTTTATTTGATAATAAATGTCTATTTACTTTTATTTCTTTTTACAAATTATATAAATTATTTTGTTCTATGATTATTAATTCTTTTTTTTTTGATATTTCCTTTAGAAAATAATAGAAAATAATTAAGAAATACAGTACTACTTAGTTATTCCGTCGACCAATTTCGCCAAATTATATAAATCGCCGAAACACTCGCTAAATTATACAAATTTAAATAATTTTTATTTTAAATAACGAAAGAACAAATTAATTAGTATAACATTAATAAATACATGAATAAAACATCAAAATAAAATCACTTGATGACGTAAACACGCGTAACTTGCTTAAAGTCAAGTGAATGTGACATTTACAATCAACCATTATTGACATTTAATCTTATAGTTTGGCGACAGATTTTTGGTCGTCGGGATATCTAAGGAATACCAAAAATGCATATGTAACTGATATTTGAAAACGAGGTTTTCGCCAAATTTTCGTAAAAAAGTAAAAATCACGCCAAACCTGCGGTGCATATCTGGCTAAATATCACCACTCGGGGAAAAAAAAAAAAAAAAAAAAAAAAAAATTGCTAACTGGCGAGTTGAAAAAAAGCTATTGGCGAGATTTGCATCCTGCTAGCGTAACAGTACCTAAAATTCTTTGCGACCATGGTAACTTTTATGTAGTTTTATTCGAAAAAAAATTATATTTTAATCAAAATGGAAAATTTACGGTCGGCACGATTTTTTTCTCTACGCCAATGTCATATACGGAACGTGCACATAACTGGCGCCAAAGTATCGTTATTTTGCTTGATATGTTAAGCCGGATATTGCTGTTTATGCGTTCCCCAAATTTGCGTCGTTAAAAAATCACGCCAATATGGGACGTATATGACATCTTTTCCAAACTTTCATATGAACGACGAAGAGATCAGACCGCATTTGTTTATGGCAGTTGACGACTTGAACTATTATAATATTGATGAAATGGTGGCGATAGAATAATATTTGACGACTATCTTCTGTGCCTGGCTAACATTAAAGTACCAAAATGGCACCTAGAGTATAAAAAGCGAAGTTGGAACCTGGAACTGTTGATGATAGTCACATGACATAGGCTATTGTTATAGAGGTTGCTTTAAAATACCGGTAGACAAAGACTCTTATACTGAATTTATTTTATTTTAGCTTCTTTTCAAATGTTTAACTGATCCTCTTTAATCAAAAACGAAAACAACCATTGGATGTCTTAACAGCAACAGATTCGCCCTTAATTTTTTGCAATCAAAGGGAATTGAATGAAAACCTATTTACAGGGAGATACTGTACAGCTTTTTTCAGTATAATTCAATCTACTCTAATAATTTTAAAACCCATCAGATCAGCGTGTTTTTTGATTCTGCGGTGTCTGAACGAGGTTTGGCGAGCGTAGCTTGCAGGGGGCAGAGCCCCCTACTGTATATATATTAATTTAAGTGTTTCTATCTCTTAGTCGTGCACACTCTGTCACAAACAACCTTTTCCCGTCCAAGCAATTTTAATGCCAACTTCAAAAATGATACAAAAAATTTCCACAATACAAAACTGCTGCAATTTTTATTTTATTAGTGCTCAATTAGTTGCCTTTTTTTATTTTCGTTAATTCCATAAAAAATACCTTTTCTTTGGTAGAATTTGTATTACTTTTTTTATATATATTTTACGATGAAATTAACTCAATTAAGGAGTAAACATTTGATTTCTTTCGAACCTAATTTTGCGATGTTACTTTTGTTTTTCTAAATAAAAATATGCTAGTAGTTCTTATGTATTCTATATTAAATTTTGTACATATATTTTTAAAATCTTAGAGCAGAAAGAATTTCAATTAAAACATATTCTTTAGAACTTCAAGCATTAGAACAGTTACTTTGCATAACATATTTATAACTTGTTGTATAATATTAGAACAATTTTTAAAATATTAGAAGAATATTAGAAGATTAAACAACTTTTTTTTTTTTAAATTCAGTATGATACTCTATTATTCATTAAATCTTGGGACAGTATAGAGGTTTATTCTAAGAAAATTTTAAAAAGAGAAAAAATGCATATATATATATGACAATGTTATACTTAAGATTAATTCTTTTACTGCATAATTATTACTAAGATAAAGCTTGTCAACTAAATATCATAATTTCGCTGTTTTAATATCCTTTCTATTCCGGCTAGTATAATGTTTCTGCTATTTATGATTTTATATAATTACATTTTTATAAAGTGACTGGTATTGTAAAAAAAAAAAAAAAAAAAAAAAAAAAAAAAAAAAAAAAAAAAAAAATCTTAAAGTATCAGCGTTCTTAATACCCTAGTGATGCACTTTTTCTTCCAATTTTATTTCTAAAAAAAATACATGGATGATTTTTTTTTTAAATAAAGACATTCTTGTAGTAAAAAAACTTATGTTTATAAAATTTTTCTCATTCTTATATAATATAGGAGATTTTTTTTCTAATATATTATATGGTAGTTGGCTAGATTAAAACATACATAAACAGGCGAGATAAATTTATTGAGATAAGAATGAAGCTACATTTCGCAAGCTTTCGGATTCTTACGGAAATGTAGTGAACATTTTGATTTCCATCTAATATTTTTTATACTTGAATTATGTTTATTACAATTTTATATTTAAATAGTTAATATTTTTTTATACTTACAAATTTTACGCTTTTTTTTTCTTATATCTAATCAGTAAGCAAAATTTCCCCTTATTTAAACGCAGAAACTCCGTGAATTAATAAGACAAACATTTTCATTTAAATTTAGTGGTAACAAAATAATTTATATCTGGAGTTCTGCATGAATATTCTCAACCTGTGACTTAGTGCAAAAAAGCTTTAAGGAAAACAGCCTGTGTGAATCAATAGTTTGTCATTTTCTGATTAGCCTCAAACTAATTAGTCCCATAGCAACGAGCGTAAAAAAATCGAAGTGACTGACAAATAAATAGTCACTTTGCAAGTAGCCTACAGTTGAATAGTCTTTTTGTATAAAATATGAAAAAAAATCAGGTTGACTGGGAAGTATCAGAACAGTGTGAAAAATAACAAGTCGTGCATTAATAACTCTGTTTGAAATAAAAATGCATTCTGTGATATACATATACATATGTTACGGTCAATTTGATAAATTCGATTATTATTAATAACAACCGGTTATTATTAATAATAACCTCATCTTTTTATTAATTTGATAAATATTGCATATTAATCATATTTACTGGTTATTATTAATAATTCCCAATGTTCGATCAATATAATTAATGAAGCATAGTAACGAATATGTCCGTTACTAGAACATGTGCTATTATTACTGTATGAAACTAGGAACAAAAATAATTATTAAAAGACAATAATACTCAATAAAATAATGTTTCATATTAATAGGACGCTTTAAAAATTTTAAACACAGGACAAATGAGAGAATAAATAATTCAGATAAAAATTTTAAAATGCATACTTTTAGCAATGAATATATAGAAAATGTTGTACAAGAAGAAAGTTTTAAATTTAGATTTCTATTAAATTAATTTTAACGTATAACAAATATATTAAGAGTAGTTTCCTGTGTCGAAATGAAACAATTCTTACATAAATTTAATAGAAGAAAAAGAGTAGGTCATTACTTTACTCACATCCCCCCCCCCCAGAAGTGCCAAATTTGATGGCTATAGAAGATTCGAAAAAAAGTACATCTTGTCTATACCAAAGTTGGACTGAGAGTTACATGTACAGTATTATTATATTTCTAACAATTTATTTATTTTGGCACGAATGGGTTTTGTGGCATTTGGAGTTACAAAGTTTTTTTCATTTTTTATTACATTTGTAACAAATTTATTTTGACAGGGAAAACTGTTATTGAATTTGAAGTTAAAAAGAGTTTTTGGTTTTTTATTTTTTTACATTTTCAGCAATGTTATTTACAATTGAATTTAGAATTGTAATATTGAAATCACTGACTAAGTTGTTATTCTAACGAGCATATTCCATTTGACTTATTTCATTAACTGGAACTTTATTAACTCAAATTAAAATTTTATTGCAGACAATCAAACTATTATTTTTGTACAGTCAATTTGTAATTCCAAGTTTTGAACCATGTTTATAAAGTTTTCATTTTCCTTAGAAATTATAACAGCTGTAATATTTCGGTTACCAGCCTCATACATACCTCATACATCTACCTCTGGTATTCTTATTCGAAGGTTTTCTCCTACATTTCAACTTATAAATTTTAACTTTGAAAACAGTAACATTTTCCCCACTTTCTTATTTAGTTAACTGTTTATTTGAGCGTCAATCTTCTTGAATATTTTTCGACTCTCCATCTAGTGAAAAGAAGAATCTTCTTTATTTTCCGCAAAATATCCCATTTCAACATCAGTGAAACTTTTTTTTTATCTTTTTTATTTAAAAATTATGTTGTTTCCCTTTAATTATTGTTTAATTACTATTACCGTTTTTGATTGAACCTGGAACTGTTTCCTCAAAGTCTTTGTTCGAATTATCCAGTTCCACGTACATATTGTCATCATTCATTGCGTCTATATCCTAATACTTCGTAAAGATTCATGTTTAAAAATTAGATATCATTTCTGGGCTAATTTTTTATAAAACAAGATCTTCTTCCAGACAAAGTATCGATTGGCAAATAGGTTATTAAACCTACATTCGCTTTATAGCCAAATAAAGCTTTATTTTGGCTTCGATCTATTCCACAGTGTTGTGCTCTATTTTTCATAAATGGAATGAATTGTATTCCTTTTGTCCACATTGTTGTATTGTTTTTTTAAGTCAAGTGGATAACATATTTTCAGTGTCTTGATTTGATCTTTTAACTGAGACCTGCAATTGACTGTGTCTTGGTTTCACATGAAAAAGTTCAAGTAGATTCCATATTCTACAAACTTCTTCAATAATTGTATTACCAAATTCTCAACCGTTGTCACTTTGCAAGACGCACGGTGCTCCAAATATTATGAACACTGTGAAAAATGTTGTGATTTTCCCCGCACTTTATGTTGTAATTTTTCAAGCGCCGATGTTGTAAAATCGAATTCAAGCACCAATGTTGTGAAAGCGAATTCAAACAACAACTGAAGTAAAAATCAAATTATGTCTGTCACGTGCACAACGCAGACAATAGCTGCGTGTCTTTCTTCTCACTAGAGAAATTTAACAGAGCAGTTAAAGAGAGCAGTTTGTAAATTTTACAGAAATTGTGTTGGTAGCAGGGGTGGGAGCAACTTTTGTTGTAAAACAAAGTATTTTTTTAGGTGCCTTACGCTGTAATTTTACAGCCCGGATGCTACAGCACTCTCAAAGAAAGCAGCTTGTAAATTTTACAGCAACTATGTTAGCAGCAGGGTTGCTAGCAGCTGTTGTTGTAAAACAAAGTAAATTTTTAGCACATTACGGTTATAAGTTTAAAACACCGATGCTGTAAAATCGAATTCAAGCACCGAAGCTGTGAAAGCGAATTCAAGAAATAAATGCAATAAAATTCGATTTCTTTCTGTCACGTACACCAAGCAGCCAATAGCAATTGAGACTTTCGCCTTATTTGAGAAATTTCAATTTTAAAGCACTCTTAAATACTGCATCTTATGAGTTTTACAGAAACTGTTTTGGCAGCCGTGGTGCCAGCCACTTTTGTTGTAAAAACGGATTTTTTTTTTCAGTGAAACACATCTATTAGGTGATAAGCAAATTTTTCGTCTCATTTTTGCTTTTAATATTGTTAATTGGTTACATTTCAAATTAAAAACCAAAAATAACATGAAATTTACAGTACTTAACACAAAGCAATCGAAACCGGCGAAAAATAAATATTAGTGAGCGTTCCGGAAGATGCGAGTACCTGCATCGAAAATTATCGGCAACGCATAAAAAATTAACGCATAAAAAATAAACAATCAACTGATTTCGCAAGTTGTTGCCAAAGGATAAATACTTGCGCGATCACAAATGCTATTATACGATTGCACAATAGGAAGGCGCTGGCCAGGAATAAATATAGAAGATAGTAGTACACAGTGAGACAGGGTACATAGTGAGATAACAGCCACTTTGACATATAGTTGTAACTTTTTCTCAAAGCTGGCACACACACATAATGACCTCATCTTATGCAACACGTGGATGTAGTTTCGGCACTTCAGTTACTCGTCCGACAAAATAGTAAATAATTCTTTATTTTATAGTGGTTAAAGTTACATAAACATTTATTTTAGGGATTATTTCTTTCAATATGACATATATTTACTTAGCCAAACCTAGCTATATCTAATAATAGACTATTTCGACAAAACGACAAAAACTTTTAAAGCGACGAAACTGATGTAAGAGATGTGGCATCCATTTTGTTACAACGTAACGAAAGTACACAGCGAGGCATACAGTTGTGGTACACGGTGAGACGTGTCAAATTATGTACCTACTATATGGTTCTGATGTTAAATAAGCTTATTTATTAACAAAAGAAGGTTTTTCTCTCTATCTCTCTCTTTCTGTGTGTGTGTTTGATTGTGTGTGTGGGCGTGCGATGGCCAATAAAATCAACTAAACGTAAGAGGCTGAAAATTTGCATGAAGGTAGCCCAAGGTCTTCCATTGACCACCCAAGGCTCATATTTTTAATATTTTGAAAATCTAGAAATATTAATTGGAATGATGAATTATAGTGATTATAATTAAAGTCCCACTATCAAAATACAGTAATAAAGGGAACCACTGCTCAGAATGACATCAAATTTGAACTGAAATTCTGGTAGAAGGAGGAAATGGTATTTATAAGAAAGAAAAAGTTCCAAAGTGTATCAATAGATGGCTCTCCAAAGCGTCATAACGGAAGTGGATTCGGCTACAAGTGACATTTTTAATCGAAATACAACGGCTTTGGCATTAGTTGCACGGCAAACCAACCGTACTGTTCATTGTGCATAAGTGTTTCGGTTGTTTGAAGAAAAAACGACTTCCAAATCAGTCAGCAGTTGTGGTACTGTTAAAAAAAGCCCATCCACCACGGTAAGGTCGCACCACATTTGGTGTGAAAAATCTTTTTTAATTGTCCTTGGGCCAGAAACCGCATAAAAAGCACATAATGACTTGATTTTTTAATTGTTCTTGGGCCAAAAACGCATAAAAAGCACACAATGATTCGTTTTTTTATTTATCGCAAAACCTGCAGCACCTGGTTTCATATCTTGTCCACCATTGTCTGTCATATGCTCAAACCGATAAACTGCATTTACCACAACAGACCGGAGTGCCTCATGGGTAAATGTGTGTCACTGTGAATGTGTTTCGTAATCCGTGACTTCAGTTCAGCTAAATTTGCATTCGGACCAATGTACACAGCGTTCTATATATAATTCAAAAGCCAGAAGTGACAAGAATTGAGGTCTAATGATCTTGGAGGACAGACTGTTTGGCAATAACTGCTGATAAGTCGATCATATCCGAAATCACTATTAAACAATAATGAAATGACAAAAGGCGAATGACTATTAAGCTTAATAGCCGAAATGACTATTAAGCTTAATAGCCGAAATGACTATTAAGTAGTTGCATGACTGACTTTACGATGTGCCAATGGGCATCATCTTGCATGAAAATATTTTATCAAGACATGCACGCTGTTGAATTGTTGTAATGAGCTGGTTGCTCAAAATACTCTCATACCGTTTACCATTCACGGACAGATGACAAGACCCGCAGGACATATAATCTCGAAAAAAAAAAGTCCCTATCGTACACGATGCCGTCAACATGCACCACACAGTTACCTTTGGCGAAATCGTCGGTGCAGTTTGAGTTGCGAATGAATTTTCTTTTGGTCATATCCTGCAATTTTCTGTGTCTACAAAACCTTGGAGAATGGAGTTAGTCTGTCCACAAAATATTCCATGACCATATATTGTCTACTTCCATACAAAGGGAAATTCCAGAGCAAATGTCTGTCACCGTGGCAGGTCCGCAGGAAGCAATTCCTGAACATGAGTATTTTAGAAGGGATAGTAATGCAAGATATTGCGTATAATTTTAGGCAACGTGCTCACAGTCATGTCTAAAGATCGGGAAATTCCTCGTGTACTGCACGTTTGCACACCGTTGCTCACCCAATCCTCTAATGATGTGGTCACATCTTCTACTAACGTCGAAGCAATTGATTTCCTCCCTCTTCCAGATTTCACTTCGAAACTAACCGTCTCTTCAAATTTCTGAATCATATTCTTTAGACCCTTAGCCGATTCGGACCACAGACTTTTTCCATACCCTTTAATGACCCGAATTTCTTTAAAGCTGCAAGAGCACTTCTTGTAAAAGAGCATCACCAGCAGAACGCGATCCTTCATTCAGAGACTCCTGAAAAGCTGTTCAGTTGCAACGCCACATACGGCGGCTTTTTATACCACATGCAATGTGTCATGCTCAAGCGTGTCTTTTGATTTGCATAGTAGGTCGCTTAGAGCGCCATCTATTGATACACTTTGGAACTTTTTTTTCTTATGCCATGCCATTTCTCTCTTCTTCCAGTATATTCAGTTCAAATTGGAAGTCATTCTAACAAGAGGTCCTTTTCCAAAGCATTTCGAAATTGGGACTCGAATAGGGGGGACTTACGAATAATTGGGACTTACCTAAGTTAAGGGGAGGGGCAATTGCCCCCCTTTCCGCCCTTTTATACTTAACCAATGAACCTCCAAATCAAATGAAGTAAGCCATATCTTAATAAACTGGTATATCAAATTTGAAGCAAATCGAATAATTCTGTATGAAAAACCCATTTATCTAAATTAAGGGGACACTAGCCCCTGTCCTTCCTTTATCTTAACCAATATATCTCCAAATCTAATCAAGGCAGCTCCTTAACATAATAAACCGGAATACGAAATTTCGAGCAAATCGAATAACTCTGCATGAAAAACCCATTTATCTAAATTAAGGGGAGGAGTAGCCCCCCTTTCCTCCCTTTATACTTAACTAATGAACCTCCAAATCTAATCTTTGAAGCTTTTTAACATAATAAACCGGTATACCAAATTTGGAGCAAATCGAATAATTTTGCATTAAAAACCCATTTACCTAAATTAAGGGGGGGGGGTAGCCCCCTCCCTTTCCTCCCTTTATACTTAACTAATGAATCTCCAAATCAAGCCATCTCCTTAACATAATAAACGAGTATACCAAATTTGAGCTAATCGAATAATTCTACATGAAAAAAGCATTTATCTAAATTAAGGGGAGAGGCAATTGCCCTCTTTTCTCCCCTTTATACATACTAATGATCTTCCAAATGTAATCAGGGAAGCTGCTTAACATAATTAACTGGTATACCAAATTTATTGCAAATCGCATATTTCTGCATGAAAAACCCATTTATATAAATAACGGGGGAGGGTAGCCCCCTTTCCTCCCTTTATATGTAACTAATGAAACTCCAAATCTAATAAAGGCAGCTCCTGAACTTAATAAACCGGTATACCAAATTTGGAGCAAATCGAATAATTCATCAGGAAAAACCGATTTATCTAAATTAAGGCGGGTAGCCCCCCTTTCCCTCCCTTTATACTTAAATAATGAGCTTCCAAATCTAATCAGGGAGGCTCCTTAACACAATAAACCGGTATGCCAAATTTGGAGCAAATCGAATATTTCTGCATGAAAAAAACCATGTATATAAATTAAGGGGAGGGGGGGACTAGCCCACTTTTCCTCCTTTATTCTTAACCAATGAACCCCAAAAAATAATCAGGGAAGCACCTTATCAGAATGAACCTAGAAAAAAAAATGAAGCATATCGGATATTTCTATCAAGAGTGATCGCGTACGTACATAACTACGTACGTACGCACACACGTACATACAGAATCGGCGGGCACATAAGCTCTCAGGCTTTGATAGCCTGTGAGCTAAATATATCACCCTGATCGGATAATAAGTGGTCATTTTTCAATTAGCCTAACGCTTTCTAGGCTCTTTGCAATAAGCCTGAAAAATATCAGGCTAATTGGAAAAAGGGAGATGGATTCTCCAATTAGCCCGGCTCTTTGCAAAGAGCCTAGGCTGTTTGCAAAGAGCCGGATTTCTCAGTTAGCCTACGACAGATACATTCCAGCCAAGTGTTTCTGCAATATCGCGGAAAGAAAATCCACCTTCTCGTAGCCCGAATATGCGACCTCGTTCCAACTCGGGGAGCTGTTGACAGTGGCTTCTTCGTCTTGTTAAAGACATTCTTGGCTAACTTCAACTCAGTACGTCACGTTTCGTAGCTAAATAACGCCCACGAACTTTACAGCACGCATTTAAAGTAATCCATATCTGCAAGTTCTGAGAGGCGCCACTAGCGCCACACTTATGGGCGAAGCGCGAAATTTGAATCGATGTCATCTTTCAGATGTATAAACACGCCTACCAAATTTCGTTTATCTAACGCGAGTCTTTCTTGGTGTTGGATTTTTTTTTTTCCGTCAGTGTATGTACGAGGAACAAATTGATTTAAATGAGGATATGAGGTGCTTTCGTTATATTGATGGCGTTTTAATAGTCAGATGCAATGATGTGAAAAAAGAAAAATTTGATTGCTATCCTAATGGTTTAAATTTGAAATTGGATTCAAAAAGTAAAAACATGGTCATTATTTAGACATTAACATCGAGATAAAAAATGGTGAGATAAAAACAGATATATATGATAAACGAAAAAGCTTTAACTTTGAAACTATAAAAATGTTAAATTTTGGATCAAATGTCCATATCTCAATATATAGAAATATTTTATTAACGGGTTAAACCGTATAGATAGACTGACATCAAATACTGGGGAAAAAATTGAAGAACTTTACAAATGGTATATTCTGGCATTGCACCACGGCTATCCTGAGAGATTTTTGAAGAGTCTACTGCGAAATTTCGTAAAGTGTAAGACTTATCGCAGAGATTTAGAGGTAATGTGGATGCGAAGAGAGGAGTAACCGTGACTTTGACTGTTCAGGGATTGCGTGTACGATTGTTTGAGGTTTCACGTTCAGTTGTTGGTTTTCGATGGGTCTAGGCAGCTCATTCGATTTGTTAGTTTTTTTTTTTTTTTTTTGGTCTTGACAGGTTGCTGGGGGAGCGTTGAGCACATAAAAACTGATTTTAACCCCGCAGTTGCATGTCGCAAGTGCATGCTGCCTGTCTCCATTGATTCAATTTCTTCTGGTTTTGGTTTGAATAATTTTAAAGTTTGCTGTTTTTAAAATATGTTGTTTTTGAAGAATGTTGTTTATGAAGTTAGTTGTTTTTAGTTATTTTTTAGTTGTCATTTGGTTTAGTTTATTTATCGTTGGATCAGTTCCGTGGTTTCGAATTTTTGGTTTGATTTTTGGATATATATATATATATATATATATATATGTGTGTATATTTATATATATATTAAACAAAAACATAATTTGCAGAAAAAATTAAAAAAGAAAACAATTTATTTCTTACATTGTTTAAGCCCGAGAAGGGACAGATATTAGGATGTTTCTTTCAGTTAGCTCTACGTTTAATGTTACATTTTTGTAACAAATAAATTAAACCAATTGAACATTTAAAAAAAAAAATCAAACAATATGATACTTTAAACACCCTAAAACCTCGAGTTCCGTTCAAATGAAAGCGATATAAAACTTAGGATTTTTTTAAAGGTTTGTATTTTAGACGTGCCTTATGATTTTAGGTACAATCATCATAAACATAATACAAAATATGCAATACAAATATTTACTAATAAAAGAAAAAAAGTCTAAGATTTATTTCGCTTTCATTTGAACGGAACTCGAGTTTTTAGGGTTTTTAATGTATTATATTGTTTGAATTGTATTTTTATTTTTTAATGTTTAATTGGTATAACTTATTTGTTACAAAAATGTAACATTAAACGTAGAGCTAACTGAATGAAACATCCTAATATCTGTCCCTTCTCGGGCTTAAACAATGTAGAAAATAAATTGTTTTCTTTTTTAATTTGTTCTGCAAATTATGTTTTTGTTTAATATGTAAATTTTTTTAATAACTACTGCATTCAGAAAAACTCTGAGATGAACTCCTTTCAAAATTAACGGAATGTACCATATTTAAGGTTTGATTATCACATCACAATTTGTGGTGTAATTTACTAATGATTAATCCAAAATGGTTTGTGAGAACAATAATACAGGTTGTCGTTGTTTGGACAAAAACGTCCAATCTGAGCGTAAAAAATCAAAATTTACTTAAATTTAGTTACCCCCATTTTTCACTTGGGAACACTATGAATGCAAAAATAGTGTTATATCTTTAATGCTAATATTTAACAACAGTATAGCTGTTATACAGTAAGACATAAAAGAAACCCGCCAGTTTTACTTATTTTTTTTTACAGATTTTCCTCGCAGGAAACGATGTAAACGTAAAAGGAAATTGTTACCTAAGTTAAAATTCGGTATTTATTTTGCAGCAACCCCAGTCGTTTCTGTGCCAGGCAAAAAAATGACAAAAGGCCTTGAGGAAAAATTTTAGATAAAAAATGCCATAGACATAACATTAAAAGTCCCCATCTTTTTAAAATTTAGAAATAATGGACCCCATCAGTGGTGAGGTCAAAGGCAACGCAATTCCGTGTATCAACCATAATTTGGATCAAAATAAACCAAAGAGTTCAGAGACAGATAAGGAGGACACGTGATGGTTCGGCATGAAGCTAAAAATGAAATCTTGAAATCAATTAAAGACTGTCACAATTCGGTCCAAACAATTGCGGGAAGCTTTGAAAACCTCTCTCATTCCAAATAATTCAACCCTGGTTCCACGTGCTCGTCTTGTTTGGGCCGAATGATTTGAGCGATATCTGGCTTCATATTGCAAGTTGTTTTGACGCATAGTGCATCTTTTATACATTCTGAACTTTCTAGGTGTGTTTGGATCCAATTTGCGGTTCATACGTGGATTAAGTTGCCTGTGACGTCACACTCATGGGGCCATTGTTTTTTATTTCTTGTTGATACAAAATTAAATTGCATTTAAACAATAAATATATTACGCATCGAAAATGTCCATGTGCAACACTGACGTCATATTGACGATGTAAACGGCAAAATAAATTTCCCTTATTTGAAAATTTATTAACTTCTAAACGTCGGAAAAATTCAATTTTTACGCGGTCTTAAAACAATAGAAACAGTTCAGAATTGGTTTTCAGCAAATAATCCTTAACGATATTAAAGCTTTATCTATAAATAAATAAAAGAAAACATAAATAAATCACAAAGTTGACACCTTTTTAATCGAACTACGCGCTCATCTGTATGTAACTTATAGTCCCGCTTAAAAATCAGTATTGGTAAAATTTATTTAAATTTTTCGACGTCATATTCACCTACTTTCTGTATTTACTCATAGTATTGTTTCTTGTATTACTTTTATTTTCATTCTGACGTCATATTCATCTTATTTTTAATTCTTCGAAAAAAATTATTTTAATTCCATTTTTCAAGTGGAAATTTTTCAACTGAAAATTAATTGCTAGAGACAAAAATTTATCACGGCTTTTGAATTTCTTGCAACAATAAGAAATAATGTTAAATTTTATGGGAAAATGTCCATTGATTCTCAATGAAAATAGCGAAATTTTTAATTATTAAGAAAAATATTTGAATAATTTAAATGAAACACAGCCTGTGCTACTTTCCGATTTATAATCCACCCCTATGCAAAGGCATTTTATCATCCGTTTTCTGTCTGATATCAGGCAAATGTTTTTAAACTTTAAATTTATAATATTATTTAAATTAACAAAGAATAAAAAATGAGTGGCATCAGGGACAAAAACGTGGGAAGAAAAACTGAAAAAGTTATGATCTCCATAGGCTTTTCTATGTTAAATTAATATTGAGAAGTGACACTGGAAATAAATAAGTATTGCGTTGTCGCGCAATACTTAAATATAGTAAATGCAGAAAATGGTTTTGATTCTACAAATGATTTTATTGAATAATATATTCGGCAGAAATTTTGCAAAGGTAATTTTAAATAATCTGTGAAAGCTCTGTGTTTCACTAAATTGTTTGCAAACTTGCCATTTCATCGCCTAAAATAAACAATCCAAAATTTATTCAAGAGTATAGCTACACAATAATGACATGGTTTATTTCCATGTGAGAAACATTAATTCTTGTACAGCCTGCATTTTCTCACTTTGATTACCTGTTTTGGAAACAGTGGTAGCAATTGCAATTCATTTTCATACCATTGCTATATTCTATGATTGAGTGTGTTATAAGCGCTTATATGCACAAAACAGTCTTTCTGATGCCAGATGATAAGAAACGTTCATGATTTAAATTAATAGTAGACTGTTAACTTTTTTGCATTAAAAAAAAAAAAATGCAAAGCGCTTTTCTAAATGTTTTTCAAATATTTAATATAACATGTACTTTAGTATATCACATTTTAGAGATATATGTTTGATGAATAGAATCGTAATAGAAAATTATATTACTTCTAATTTAAATTTTGTTAAGCACATTCCAAATAAAAAAAACAACATTTCAGATTCAAATTGATGTATTTTATTAGCCGATTGTAGAATTTATCACGTTTTGCCGTATAAAATGAACAGATCATTACGATAGTCATATTCCAGTTTAGGCTGTTCTCAACTGCTCTGCTCAACAAACGCAAAACATTTTGATACATTTACATTTTAATTTTTTAACGGAAAAATATAAGATTGGATGGCCTGACTATAGAAGCGATTTGAAATCGGATTGTGTTTTCCCTTTTTTTTTATAATTAAATTACCTATTGAAGTAATAAGCCATTTTGATCACGTGACAAAGACGTTTTTCACTCTTCCTTGTATGCTTATTCATCTTTCGCGCGTAAATTAAATCAGTTCCCAAACAACAACTTTAAGCACAATTTCTAAAAGATCTATTGCGTTTGGAAAAAAAAGAAAAAAAGAAAAAAAGAAAAAAAAAAAGAAAAACGGAAAACACAGTTTGAAGCTATAGTTTCTGAATAACAACAACTGATAGTTTCATGCACTTCGGAATAAACATTAATCAAAACTTATGTCATAATGTTTCCCTTTTGGATTTCAGAACAGTCTTAATAAGAAATTTGTATTTTCACTTTGGAATATAGTCTTTTCATTTGGAGAAATTTACGTTTGTATATATATATATATATATATATATATATATATATATATACTTTTGAAATTATCTTTAACCATTTTTGATATATTTTGACATATTGATATGGTTCATTCTGTAAGCTTTCTGAAACTTTCATGACTGTATTCTAAAATTTTTCACATAAGTAAAGTCATTATAATCATGAAATAATTTTACGAAGAGACTGTAAATAAAATATGTAACGTTACTGCATAAAATTGGTTTCAATTTGCCTGTCGCAACCGAACTCACCAAAGAAAGCATTAACCTATTTCGAAAAGAACGACACTTCCAGACAGAGCTACTTATAAAACTTGCAATTAAATTTGGCGATCTTTTTAATAGCAAAAAGGAGAGTATCACTATAATCTTTTCCTTTAATCTTTATCTTTGACAAACCTATAGGATGATACTGAAACATTCCATTATGATAGAGATTTATAATGTCACTTATTATACCATTATGATTGGAATTTAACTTTGCTGTCCTTATTAAACTATTGATAATTATATTTCTGAAAATAGAAATATGTAACTTGGAATTAAAATTTAACATATTTATTGTTTCAAAGTTGTAATCCTTTCTCTTATCATAAATATAAGTACTCAAATCATCCCTCTCGATGTCGATAGTAAGGTCTAAATAATTTACATGTTTTTCGTCATATGAAGTTTTCTTTAATGTCAAACCTTGAGGATAATAACCTAAATTTAATTCGCCATTGGAATCGTTAATCTTTACCAACAAAACATCATCGATATATCTGAAACTTATAAAATCCGTATTTATTGTTTCATTAACTTCGTATAAAAATAAATATATATCTGCAAGTACCGAGCTGCAACCACTTCTCATAGGTATACCCCTTATCTGCTGATACACATGCTTACCATCGAATGAATAATTTTCATTAACTACAAAATTAAATAAAATTTTTAAATGATCCAAATCTTTACCCAAAGTATTGTACCGCTTAAAAAAGTCGAAAATTCTATTTTTAAGATCAATCAAAGCAATACTATTATATAAATCTTCAAAATCATAAAGATATAAGGTTCTTACTCTCTCTCTCTCTCTCTCTCTCTCTTTCAGCTTTATATATTACTCAATCCTTTCAATCCATTAAGTAACTCAAAACTATTTTTTATTATACATGTATTATTTTGCTTTAATGCCACTTCAACCAAACTCTGCAAAATATACAAAAACTTTTTATCAGCAACTTCTAAATAAATTTCAAATCCCCATGTAATTGTACGAAAGGCAATGGGGTCGTTATGAAATTTAGGAACCAAAAATATATAAGGTAATTCTTCACTACGTTGTCTGTATTTTGAAATTTTGTAAAAAGCACCAATTCTACTTTCTCTCTCTCTCTCTATATATATAAAGAGAGTATGTACATACATACATAAACACACACACACATATATATATATATATATATATATATATATATATATATATATATATATATATATATATATATATATATATACCTTGGTATATATATATATATATACCTTGGTATATATATATATATATATACCAAGTTTGGTGCCATTTCGGCTATTAGATCACGTTACAAGGCGATCCAAACACTGTCACTTTAAAAAAGATCACCCTATATATATATATATATATATATATAGGGTGATCTTTTTTAAAGTGACAGTGTTTGGATCGCCTTGTAACGTGATCTAATAGCCGAAATGGCACCAAACTTGGTATTTAGACTAATCAAGACATGACATAGGAAAGGATTCCGTGAAAAAAAAATAGTTCCAAAAATCGCCGCTAGGGCATTTTGTGGCGTTTTGCAATGTATAAAATATGAGAAAGGAAAAATACTAACACATACAATCGTACAGTAAAATTATTAATGTTTATTTACTACATTAACTTCCCCGGTGAGGAATTACATCACCTTCAATGTGAGCACCGTTCTCAGAAATAACACCGTGTATTCTGTGCACAACGTTCTCCACAGCTGTACGTAACATGTCACAAAGAATATTACGCACTGTCTTTGTTATTTTGTCCTTTAGAATAGAAAAAGTTCATTCTCCACCAAAATAAACTTGAGATTTTAAATAACCCCAGAGCCAAAAATCGCATGGCGTGAGGTCAGGAGAACGAGGCGACCATGCAACTGGAAAACTCCGACTTATGACTCTATCATCAGTGAAGTTTTGGCGCAACAGCTGCTTTACCTTATTACTAGTGTGTGGCGGAGCACCATCCTGCATAAAGATGGTCTGTTGGAAACGGTTTCTTTCAGAAGTTGTGGAATAACAAACGTTTGCAGCATTTCGTGGTACATTTCTGCATTTATGGTGCACGTTTCGGGTCCTGTCGGTGTGATGGTCTCAACAAAGAATAGACCAATTACGAATTCGACTGTGAAACCACACCAAACAGTGACTTTTGGGGAATTTAATGGGATTCCAATCACGGTGTGCGGCTGCTTAGAAGTCCAAATTCGGCTATTTTGTGCGTTCACGGACCCGGCACTCATCTCCCCACAGAATGTGCCATGGGAAAGCATCATCAATTTCTACCCTGGCAAGAAACGATAGAGCGAATGTCACTCGCTTATCATAATCACTTGGTTTCAGTTCATGCAAGCGGCTGATTTTGTAGGGGTAAAATCCAATAACGCACCGCAAAACTCTCCATACCGTGGAATAAGTCATGTCCAATTGTCGAGCTACACCCCGTGCGCTGCTAGTACCAGCAATGGTTCCCTGTGACCCTTCGCCCATTGTAGTTGCCACATCAATTATTATATCTTATGATACTTGTTTACGTCCTCTCCCAGCGCAAATGGTCAGTGACCCCGTTTTCTTGAACTTCTTAATCATTTTCTTAAGACCATTCAGCGATAAAGGCCCCTTTCGTAATTTTTTTCTGGTTCGAAATTTCCGAAGACTGCGGATGCATTACATTGATTCATATAATACAGCTTCACGAGTAACGCGCGTTCCGGTAACGTGAGAGGCATGTCCACTGGGGCTCGTTTACTTCACCTGAGATTATTTGTCGGAGCTGTCTACTACTATCTTTTATAGCCCCTATTACTGGCGCTGTCATCGCACAACATTTGCATTTTTCTTTGATACCCGTGTTTTATGCAAATTCTCGTTATTGTAAACTACTGCAGTGCCACAGAATGCCCTAGCGGCGATTTTTGGAACTAATTTTTCATGTAATCCTTTTTCCCATGCCTTGATTAGTCCGAATACCAAGTTTGGTGCCATTTCGGCTATTAGACCATGCTACAGGGCGCTCCAAACACTGTCACTTTAAAAAAGATCACCCTGTATATATATATATGTGTGGGGAGAGGCAAGCCTCCTATTTATAGATCAAAACTGAATTCTAAGACGAACACTGACATTTATTAAAACGAATACAAAACAGAAATAAAGATAACAGCTCTTTTCAAAATCAATATTTAGCTTAAAAGCATCAGTCTTTGATTTTATTGACATAACGTCGTTGAATATTTCCTAAGATTTTTATACTTCATTAAATCTTTTATTTAATATCGACGAAAAGATTCTACTGTTCTCCGTGTCTGTCGTCGTAGAATTTTTTCTGCGTTCTATTTATTTTTTCTGCATGTCCACTTCAGGCAGCTTCGTTACCGTTTTAATCTCGAAGCGGAAGACAGCCTCGGGAACATTCAGTTTGAATGCAAGTGTTTCTTGTGAAATTAAAAATAAGACTGAAAGACGTAAGGTAAAAGAAGACAAAAAGACGTAAGAAAAAAGAAGACGGAAAGGCGTAAGGATAAGGAAAACGGAAAGACGTAAGAAAAGGGAAGACGAATCAGACGAAAAGACGTAAAAAAAAAGAATAATAAGAATTTTTTTTTCAAAAAAATACTTTAAATTTTGATGAAAGACTTTAATAATGATGACTTTTTTTCAAAATAGAACTTTGGATGCTGCTGATTTTTTTTTTTTTTTTTGTAATCTTTTCAGGTGATCCAGCTGTTGCTTCCATCGGACATGGATGCAGTCGAGGCTGAATGTCTAGCAGGACGGCTTAGCTGTAGGATCGCATCTTGCCCAAGGCGCCACAGCGCTAGCTTACAAAGCGCCTCCAGGAGTGATTCAAGATCGCAACTCCGCCCTAACGTAACTCTAGCGATGCTGACAGCGGCAACGCATTCACCGTAGAGTTAACCTTCGGTACGACAGACTCTCATTGCGAGTAAGAAACTGAAGTGAGTGAAGGAGAAAAAGAACTTTATAACATCCCAGTGTTTTGGCGGAATGAGGAGGTAGACTGAAGAATGTTGGAAAGAGACGTATATAAAAAGTGAAATAGACGTGTGCACATAAGCGAAATTAAGATGTATTGGTGATTATGTAAATAGTATCGTCTTGTATATATCTTGTAAATAAGTATTTTTTCAATATAATTATTTTTAAGAGAAAGTGTTTCTCATTTCCGGTTTTAAAGCTACATTTTATTGTGTAAGCAAAGTAATTATTCCAGAAATTTATAAATTCAATTTAGGAGAACTGGATCATCTTTGCTGGTTTGTTTCGCAGAGAGTTTTGGCAGAGTCTTCCATAATTATATCTAAGGATCACTTGGAACAATAATCTTTTATATACCCATAAAACATTCTCGTGTCACTTTTTAGGAGTACTAAACAGAAGACAGAACTACTAAGATTAAGAAGCAATTAAATAAAATCTCGCTTACAAGAATTTTTTTTTCTCAATTTCTTAAAGGAAAGTTTCTTAAAAATGGTGCAATTTAATTTCACATAACTGGTAAAATATTGCTCATTATTGCCAGTAACATAACACCAGTTATAGTGGTTAAATTACTCAATAAAAGGAAGGCAGCAAGTCTGCAACCAATGTTATGGAGTAGTGTTACATATATATATATATACATTGGCGGACAAAACTTAGGGCGAGTCACAAAAGGCCAATTTTCATTCACGCGAATACTCAAAAGGAAGTAATATAATTCGAATAATTACTCTTCCTGTAGAACAGCTAGTCAATATAACATCTCATTCGGGTCACACATGGTCACAAGAGTCACAGTCACTACGGCGAAACAAAAAATAGGAAATTCCGTACGTCTCTTTTATGAGTCTAAAATGACTACTATATGTGACTCCACTGACAGGTCACTGTGACTGCTGCTTTGTGGTAAGTCACCAGGTGACTTTTCAATGTGGTTTCATTGAGACTCTCGCATGACTTTCATCTGGAGACTCAATTTCAAAGTCATTGTGAACGCTGCATAAATCACCAAATAATGTCACATTAAAGTCACATGGTGACTTTTCAACCCCTTTTCACAGTGGCGACATCACAGTAGGATCTCTGTCACCATTTGACAAAATCATGTGACAGATAATCACCATGTAACTTTAATGTGACATTATTTGGTTGAGTCTCCAGATGAGAGTCACGTGAGAGTCTCAATGAAACGACATTGTAAATTCACATGGTGAAGCGCCACAAAGCAGCAGTCATAGTGAACTGTCAGTGGAGTCACATATAGTAGTCATTTGAGACTCATAAAGAGGGGTATGAGATTTCCTATTTTTTGTTTCGCCGTAGTGATTGTGACTCTTGTGACCATCTGTGACATGAATGAGATGTTATATGGACACGATGTTCTGCAGGGAATTCGAATTATATTGCTTCCTTTTGAGTATTCACGTGAATGAAAATTGGCATTTTGTGACTCGTCCTTAAGTTTTGCCTACCAGTATATATATTACAGTGTACTTATTTCATTTTCGAAATCAATATTTAAAATTTCATTGACATATGAATGCATTTTTGCGTTAAACATATGTACTTTGATAAAATAAATGACAAACTTTCATATAATCTTCACATTAAAACAGCCCTGAACTATATATATATATATATATATATAAGTTTAATTTAGGAGAACTGGAACATTTTCTCTGGTTTCTTTCGTAGAGTGTTTTGTTAGATCCTTCCATAATTATATCGAAGTATCGCACGGAATTATTATCTTTTATGGACCCATAAAAGTTTCTCATGCCACATTTTAGGAGTACTAAACAAATTATAGTACTACCAAGATTTAGAAGCAATTAAATAAAATCTCGCGCACAAGAATTTTCTTTCTTAATATCTTAATGGAAAGTTTCTTAATTAAGAATTTTTTTAGAACTATTTCGGAGAAACCTTTTATAAAATTTATTTTACTACGCTTATCTAGTTTTATTATATTAGAAAAGTCTGTAAATATGCATTTAATTGCTACATTTGAGTATTTTTCGTAAACAAAAAATTACATTTTCAATTCTAATAATTAAGCTTGAAGAACTAAAATATCATTTAAAGTTACCTGCGTGTCATTCAATGTATTTTCCAATTGTTCATATTACACGAAGTTTCTAATAGAAGGGGGATTTTGCGCTCACGTTTTTTTAACCAATATTTATGTATAGCCATTTCAATATTATAAATTCTGTATTTAACTCAAGCAAAGATTACTATACGGAAACTTTTTTTACACAAATGATGAAACACAATATCCCCAGTAACGAAAACTAGAATTACAAAAATTTTAGACACACAGTAGAACATCGATTATCCGAAATCTTTGGGACCGACCTTCTTTCGGAAAATCGAAATTTCCGGATAGTCGAGAATGCTTCAATTTTAAGATTTAGGAGAAATATATGCAATATTTCTCATTATTATAACAAGTGCTTAATGAAAATGAAGCAGTAGAAAAATAGAAACAAGAATAAGCTACGTGAATTTTAAATTTTAAATTAAGTACTTAGTGCATATATCACAAGGGTTTGAAAAAAATGTTTTGTTTGTCGCAGTTTCGATGGCCTTTGCTTTGAAAGTCTATCGCGGATTTTTTTACTATTATTACTTCATCAGTATCACTGTCTTTCTGCTGCTCCAGCCTCCAGCCTCCAGCCATGCCAAACCTTTTGCAAAAATTTGAAAAGCTTCAGAATTGCTAATTTGTTCGTTTTTTACCGTTCCACTCCTCAACTTACGGCAGCTCAAGGTTAATTCAAAGGAACTCTAAGAAACGGGATCAAAAATATTTATATGTTTTCGTAGTTCGGAAAGGACCGCTTGCACACAATGAATATAATAGTTAAAAAAATAAATAAAATAAAAAGCTTTCAAAATGGATTTCGGTTAACCGAGGATTTAGGTTGAAAGAGTTTCGGATAAAAGAGGTACTACTGTATATTGAATTCAATGCCTTTGAATATCGACCCAAATGTGAAAATTTGGCTTCTCATCTGGAATAGTGAAAAATATTTGATTTATGGAATATTTACCTATAATGACAATAATATAATAATATTCAAGTGCTGAATTTTGATTCGAAATATAAATGAAATGCAAATATATCATACAGATATAGGCTTTGTACTCGAAATCTTTTTAGCAAAACATTAATGTTTCTCATATTTTTTTTTTCATTCGACCTAGTTCAAAAATAGGCCATTTTTAATATAAGACTAATTCCTGTATTTTAAGATTACAAAAGAAAATTGAAAAAATAACTAAAAGCATATTTATTAAATAAGTTTATTTAAACAATAAAAAAAACGTTAGTTTGGAAGAGAATTGATAACATATTGACTCTCAGTATTTAACAATTAATTTAGAATTTCATGAAACCAACGTTGTCACATAAAAGACTTGTTGTGTATCATTCTTTTCAATGTTATTTAACATAAGACAGGTAAATGTTGCACTACAGACTATTGTCATGTATGCTATATATTACAAAATTAAGTTTTTTTTTCATTCTAACATAAAAAACTCGGAAAAAATAGTCTCAACAATTCTACATTCCAAATGAGAACTGATATTCAGTTTATTTCGAATATTGTATATTAACCACATTGTTGTTATCACATATTGTTTTCACATACCACATATTGTTTCACATATGCATTCTCAAATTCATACAGTATTTCTGTGATTGCATAGTTATATTTATGTTTTGCACTAGTATATTGAAAAAAAAAAAAAAAACATACTATAACAAAACACAACTGTAGTTTGCACTTCCACATACACGATGCGTAAATTTATAAGGTGAAGTCCTTAATTTGTTCAATATTTGAACTTTTGTGAAATAATAAGTATGCTTCAGTCCAGGACTGTTTTATAATGCTTATATATATATATATATATTAAATGGTTAGACGATAAAGTACAAAAAAGTATTTCTTAATATCGAAAAAAATATATTAGCTTAAATAATACATACCTAATACTTGTAATACTTGTTCGAAATATTAAAACTGCACATTGAGAAATTCAGAAGTAATTAAATCTTTATTTCAAAATAGTATAAATTCATATTGTACTTTTAGAATTGGAAATGGTAGCATTTAAAATCACTAATTCTGCAGAAATCTCCAAATTAGTTTATTTCATCAGTTGTTTTATACATAACTTGGATAGAAATCATTTAATATTTCTTTAAACGGAACTTTTACCATTATAACATTATTTTTAAAATAAAGAATTTAAATTGTTTGGGGTCAACTGAAAATCTTAAAGTACAAAAGAACATTCTTTTTTAGTTAATCCAGATAATACTTTAATATTTTTAGCAACTACTTTAAAATATTTTTAACAAAAACATCCATGCAAAAATTTCTAGCATTTGTAGGTACTGTAAAACTTAAAAAAAAACATTTTGTGTAATACATTCAATATCATAACATCTATACACAGTTCATGTCTTACAATATTAGTTGAAGTTGTACACAAAATATTTATGAGGAATGTTAATATTAGAAAAAAGGACAATAACGAAATCTGAAGTTTTCGAAATAGAAATTTGATTTTCAAAAAATTCATATCCTAATGAAATCTTTTTCTACGAAATTTCTTATAATTCGGTGTGAAATGTTGAATTCGGGCCTCGATATTCCTTGATGATATTCTATTTATACATTCATGGAAGTATTAAAGTTTCCTGATCATATCATATTTAAAACTTTAAAGTAAAGACATTAAAAATTTAATTTGTAGATGTTTATTAAAATACTCTTTCAATTTTAAATGAACTTGGGTCTAAAGCTTGAAGAAAAAAAATCATTTTTTACATTTAAGGGGTCTTGTACCTTTTAAACGCGATGAAAATTAACGAAAAAAATTCAAAGTTTGAATTAGTCTATCTTCAAAACCAATTTATGAATAAGCATGAAATTTTGACAATCGATTAAACAGATTATGCTTTGTTATATGCTACCATCAGAAATGTATTAGCCTTTTACAGAATTTGCGTATTGTTGAAATCAAAATAGCTCTTTTTTTAGTCCGTAAGTCATTGCGCGCATGATATCTTGGGAAAGTATGAATGGATTGTCATGGAATTTGGTAAAGAAAACTAAACAAATATGTGAGTTTAAAATGAACTACTCTTATGCAAAAATTATTTCCTTAAACATATAAAAATTGTATTTTTATTTAAAAAAATCAATTTTACATTTTTAATGAATAAAAATAGTCATAACTAATAATATAACCACTGTAAATGCTGAAAAGTAGTTCATTTTAAACACACACTAGATGGAACCCGTCAAAACTTGACGGCAAACAATTTGATAGCACTAAAGAAAAAAAGTTTACTTACCGCAAAGGCTGGGTGATGTCTAGAATTAAATATCATGATAAATCGGCATCTGTATATCATGATATTCCGATATATCGATTTAGGAAAGTGCCCCCTCACAGGCCTTTGCAACGATATGTCACATGAGGTGTGACGGCAAAATTTAGAAAAAGGCCCTCCTGCGGGGGGAAAGCTAGTGGGGAGTGGGACACTGAAGGTGCATAACATGAATAATTCCGCAACATTTTGAGGAAATTTGCATCTATTCTGCGGTCCTTTGACAAAATCAGTGTTTTTCTGCGACCATTTGACAAAAATCGCACTTTTTCTGCAGTCCTTTGAATGAAATTCACGTTTACTCTGCGATCCTTTGATGAAATCACGTTTTTTTTTTTTCAATCCTATGGCGAAATTTGTGTTTTATTCCATAATCTTTCGACGAAATTTGCATATTTTCCACGATATTTGACAAAATTCATATTTTACACGATGAAATCAGAAAATAAAAATGACTGTCACTGTTGCACTCAGTTCCATGTACACCCAAGAGGTCGAGTGCCCGTACTCGCTATACCCTTTTAATTTTTCAGCAGGCATGCTCGTGTAAAGTTGACGGTTTTTCAAAAAATGTCCTGCTACGAACGGTTTTAAAATTTATTTTTTACTATTGATGTTTGTGCATAGATTTAAATGACAACATTATCACAAATTATTTGAAAACAGGTTTAAAATTTTGGGTAAAAAAAAACTTTTTTCCTGGAAAAATTGGAAAACAGGAATATGCTACCAAAAAAATATAAAAAAATATTATAAAAATTGTAGTGTGAGTGTCATAGTTTTTACGAAAGTTTTTCTTGCTTGATTACTTTTTGTAGTTATGATGTATTCCACAAAGAATATAGGAAATATAAGAACGTTTAAAGTAATACCGAGTTGCATAAAGTTAACTTAACCATCGTCACAAATTGATATTACTAAAATTTTGGGTATTTTTTCGTTAGCACACCAGTCAAAAATGACTTTCCCATTAGTGCACCACCGACCCCCCCCCCCCAAAAAAAAAAAAAAAAAAAACAAAAAACAAACAAACAATAAGCTGGATGTATGAAAATTCATGCATCAATCTATAAACTACACTAAATATGTAAATGTTACAGTTGCTAATGCATGTATGAGCACTGCACGCCCATGAAAACAACAAAAAAACATTACTGTATGCAGAAGACTCTAAAATGTAGGAAATTATGTAAAATTATGTGCTGTGCTAACTTAAAAGTACCGAACTTAAGGGGGTTTCTCAAACATTTCCATCCCTACTTTTTATTTTCTAAAAGATTAGATTTTATAAAAAAAACACTAATATTCAAGCATACCTACTGAAAAGAAAAACAACAAAAAAAGGAAAAATGCTGAAAAAGGCGGTTTCCCCCATGAGATGCCAAGAAATCAAAAATTTGAATACCATTATATTTCAGAAAATTAATATTTGCCTTAATTTTACATTTAAATGTTTGAATATATAAAGAAAATGTTATTGAACTGAAATGGTGGTATTCAAAACACATAAATCCTTGGTATCTATGTACCATGAGGCATATTTCCTAAATCTGCAAAAAAAATTGGAAAAAAAAATGAAAAAGAAAAAAAACACTAAAAAAAACACATACACAATACATATATACTCAGATATTTGTGTCCATTTCGATGTTATTAAAAAAGATTTGTTGGGAACATTAAAATTTTTGTCACACATATTTACAAACAGATCATGCAAAAAAGCAAGACATGCATGAATGAAAATGGATTACTAAAATTACCTTATTGTAGACAACACTGAATCTCTTAAAACCCTTCGACCTATTTGAACCTTTGAATTGAGTATACACAAACATGCATCAGGCCAGTGCACTAATGCATGTACTAAAATAATTTTCTTATATACTACGCAATTTTATTTTTAACCCTTCTTTAAATGAAAGTAAGTGAAATGGATCAGGCAAACTGCACTACATGCATAGAACAAACAAAAATTTATTTTTGCACAACATAGGCTCCCAAATTTGTTGCACATTTCTATAATTAAAGCATAGGCAGACACACATAAGGCTAAACGCACTGGACGCATGAATGCAAATACTAAGATTATCCCCTTATAAATAACATTAAAAACTTGGTACCTAGTCACCTTATTTGTACATTTAGAGCATTTTTCCATTTTATTGACATGAACCAATGAATTATATAGGTTTTTCATTATCCAGCATATTTATTATTGTACAATATAAGCCCCAAATTTGTTGAACATTTCTATAATTAAAGCATAGGCAGACATTCGCAAGGCTAAACGCACTGGACGCATGAATGCAAATACTAAGATTATCCCCTTATAAATAACATTAAAAACTTGGTACCTTGTCACCTTATTTGTACATTTAGAGCATTTTTCCATTTTATCGACATGAACCGATGAATCATATAGGTTTTTCATTATCCAGCATATTTATTATTGTACAATATAAGCCAAGACAAACTGCGCTGATGCATACTAAAATTTATTATTGCATTACTCAGTAACCCTAAAATTTGTTTACTTATTTCTACAAACTGAAATTCTGACAGACATACATCAAGCAAAACATTCTACATGCATGAATGCCAGGTTCCCTTTAGTTGTTTATTATAGGACCTCTTTATATACTACATTCAGTGTTCTATTGCCTTTTGGTAGTATTTGAACCTTTAAGTTCTCAAATGAACGCACCCGAGACATAGCTACATATAACTGACCATGGCTAAAAACAGGCTGGGGTAAATAAATACCAACACAATCTAAAGTTTGTCCCTGTTCTTTGTTGATAGTCATACAAAAAGCCAGACGTATGGGAAATTGGCGTCTTTTAAAAGAGAAAGGGAGTGATGTGTCTGATGGTGATAGGTCGATTCTATTAATCAAAGCTCTTTGCCCTTTTCTTTCGCCAGTGATAATTTCTAAATCTAAACAATTGTCATACATATTCCTCACAATTAGTCTTGTCCCATTTAAAAGACCCTGGGTAGCATTTAGGTTTCTTAACAGCATTACAATTGCACCGACTTTTAATGTGAGATTATGTGGAGGCAAACCACTTAACTCTAAACTGTTTAGAAATTCTGCAGGAAATTGAAGAATTTGGCTTTCATCATCAGTTATGAGATTATTTACGCTAGCGTATGTTCTCTGTGTGCCAGGTATAAGATGTAGAACTTTAGAATTTATTTCATTACAATGCTCATTTTTGGGGGCAAGAATAGCAAATTTAGAAAAATTAACAACATGATCTGGTGAAGCAAAATGTTTGCCAAAAATTTCAGATACGATATCTTCTTTTGCAATAATTTCTAAAGGTAAATCAATAACAGAAGAACCATATTATGGTTCATCATTGACTGATGGATAACTTCCATCACCAATTTTAAGCAAAAACTTTGAAAACTCCAATTCGTCTGACCTAGCTCGCATGTTTTTAAATAACCGAAAAACCTTGAAATATGGCCAAAGAGGTGAAAATTTGATGCAATTTTGAGTTATTGTTTGTCGTGAGGCATGTGGAACTACTGGCAATACCTGTCTAAAATCCCCTCCAAGAACGATTATCTTCCCACCAAAAATAATATTATTGGTCATTATATCTTGCAGAAGTCTATTAACAGTCATTAATGCATAAACATTTGCCATAGGTGCTTCATCCCAAACTATCAGTCTTGCTGATTTAATATCAGAAGCAGCTTTGCTATTAATTTTTAAAGACGATACTGAAGTTTCATGCAGAATCAAAGGTAACTTAAACGTACTATGTACTGTGCGACCATTTGGTAAGAGCATAGCAGCAATGCCAGTCCATGCAACAGAGATAATTTCTATACCTAAATCGAAGCATTTTTGTATAAGACACTGGTATACAAATGTCTTCCCAGTACCACCTGGACCATCTATGAAATATGCATTGCTTTTATTTGTATTATTCGCTTGGATTACTTTACTGATTTCGTTAATGATTAAAAGTTGTTCATCATTAGCTTGCTGAATCATTAAATTATAGTCAAGATTTGGATTTTTAGAGAAATTGATGTTGTGATCAGTTATTAAGAAATCATTAATAACTGGCAAGTTGAAAGTTGAAAGAGAAAAACCATGTAATTTAAGTGTTTCATTAATATCCCTGAGACTAAAATGATAAGCTTTATTCGGCTCATGAAGCTGCAAATAATCTTCACTAAGATAATCTTTAAAAGTTTCCCATAATTGAGTAGCGTTTGATGGTTGTTGAAAAATGGCAATGAAAGAAAATAACTGCCTTAATTGAAATGGCATTTGAAGAACTGATGCTTCATGCAAACAACGCAGCCACTCAGTATCATCCTGAAGTAATCCACTTTGCATAGCTGCTTCTTTGAAAGAAGAAAAAACAACATCATGAACTGTTCTTATATCTTCATGACTTGTAGCCCCAACTACATGAAGCAACAGTAACCTAAGATGATAACGCTCGGATTGAGAGGGAGAAACATTATACATTCTGCCAATTACTCTACGAAAGTTAGAGCATTTTTTCCAAATACGCTTAGTTTTATCCCAAGTATAATGAAGAGGTGTTTCTGGATAAATAAAAGGGCTTTTTGTTTCTGGATCCTTATTTAAATTAAACCATGCAATAAGTTGTGTGCTTCTTAATTCTGATCTAAGTAAAGCTTCCGCGGCTTTATCATCCTGAAAATATATTTGTTGCTCTTCTGGCAAATGCACAGGCAAGCGAATGATTGTGTGAGATTGTTCGTGCATTGGATAAGAAAAAATTCTGTATGCACCTTCACATGGACTGACATATCGAGTGTTTAGGAAAGCAGTAACTTCATCATGATGAAGCACACCACCTTCAGCAGTTACCTGCACATTGGCGCAGTCATGACCTTTGTAAACATATTTATGTATATATTTTATACTGTGAACACTCGCGCAAATTTCGACATTAATATGGGCTTGAAAATAAAGTAAGAGAAAGGGATTGTAAGGAACTATGTAACGGTTGTCAACCTCAATATTTTTACCTTTAATATGTTTAGAAAAAGTCTTGTTATTATTTCTCCTTTTATAAAGGGGATAACCATTAACATTTTCCTTAGTTTCCTGAACAAATTCTTTTGGAAATTCTTTCTTACATTTACCATCAGTCATGCAAATTGAGTTTGGATTAAGACTACCGCAAGGACCGTGTACCATGTGGCATTTAACTAAGTTATGTAAGACTGTATCATTAGGGTCGGGAATTTCTGCAGAAATAACTTTATCTATGTCTGCTATTTCTCTAAATTTACAATTATCTTGAAGAGATAATAATAAATGCACATGGGGCAAACCTCTCTTTTGAAATTCAACCGTATATAAGTATGTTTGTACTTCGCCAAATATTTTTCTTTCTTTTATCAAATGTAAAAGTTCTTTAATTTTTGAATGAAAAACACGAACTGTAACATCTGGTCTGTTATTAGCAGTTTCAAAAGGATGTATGCTGTTAGTTATTTCTGGCCATAAAGGGTTACATGTAAACGTTAAGAAAAGGTCTGGCTTGCCAAATTTTCTTACCATTGCCATGGCATCCTGATAGTTTTGAATCATGTTTCGAGGACTACCAGTAAAAGAAGAAGGTAAAATAACAATCCGCTCCGCCCGTAAGTTTTCTTTATCAGCACGTGCAAACAGAGCATCTGCAAGGCCAGCGTATGTGTCTACTCTCAATTTTGCCTGTTGACTACGGATAAATTTTAATCTGTCACCTTCGATGCGACAGTAATAATCAACTATCAATTGCTGAGTTAATTTCCCAGCATTAATTAACGGATTGAAATTTCCCTTAGGAGGACATCCTCGAACCATAAGTCTATAAGAAACATATTCTCTCATGGAAATATTTTCACGAACATTAGTTTTCCTCTCTCCCCCCGCTGACATTGAAATATGCCAACCTGGTTCACCGCAAGGCCAAATCAGTACATATGACATCGGATCACAATGCATACTATCAAAATCTAGAGTTTTCAGTCCACCATCTTTAGAATAAACATTTATGTACCTATGAGATGGTGGAGCACCATCATTAGATTCAAAAACCGCTGCAACCTCTGAGCATGTTGGTTCGTTGTAACGGCGAGGATCTGATAGCGGTTCATGATGAAAGCGCATAACAAAATCAACTGGCACTCTGTTTTGTTTTAAAGCTAGCTCGTGTTCCTCAGATATTTTTTGATGCATCGTTTTATAGCACTTAACGTATGGATTACATTTAATTAAATTAAGATTTATTATATTAAGAATGTCCTCTCTAATAGAACTATTCTCAGCCTTTTCTAACCTAATTTCGTTTGCTTCAGAAAAGTCTAAAATGTACAATTGACCATAAGAAGCATGGGTCGAATTATCTGGATACAAAGGGGAAATTTTGTGGTGTACTGAACCTAGAATTTTGAAACAATAAGGACCGTAACCAGGAGGTAACTTTATATTGGTACCGAATGACACGAAGGATAAAGCATTATTATATTGCCTAATATTTTGCCTAAAGTTTTTCGACATGTCATTATTTCCAGTGAATAGATCTCTTATGTCATCAATAATTTGAAATTCGGGCAGTTTGAACTTTTTGTTAGAACAACACAAATTAAATAAGGCATTTGAATTCTTTTCTGATGAAAAATACATCGCATTACAATAAGCACATATGTTGTCTAAATTACCTAAGTTGGACGGAGATAAATTTGAAATGTTGTCGGAAACGGCAGAGAGTTCTAAGATTGTAGGATGCTAGATCCATAACTAAACTAAATAAGCCTAGGACTCGCTATGAAAATTAAACAGCAGAGCAAAATAATAGAGATCGAAATGGACACAGCAAAATAAAATAAATAATAACAAATAAACTTACTATTTCAAAGCAGCACCTTACAGTAAATAATATTAGAGATAGCAACGTGCGTGCTACTATATTAACGACTACAGGATGGGAGAATAAATTATTCATTGCCTAAGATCCTAAGAATAAATCTGTATCTAGGCAGGAAGTCTTGTGCACACACTGAACTCCCGTTGGACCACAGTGTCCGCACATGCGCTGTTTACCCTGATGACGATGATACACGGAGTAAAAGTTGCGATGATGTGATCATGTTTCTCTGTCTACGGTGAATCGTTCACTTCAGTGAAAGAGATCGGACAGCCCGGAAGAGATTTTGGACGCATGCGCAGATATTCATTTTTGATGCACTGAACTGACAAAAATAGCCTTTTCTTTTAATATATATGATATTTTTTTTAGTATCTTTACCAAAATGCATTACAAACCATACATACTTTCTCAAGATATCACGCGCGCATTGACTCATGGAGTAAAAAAAGGGCTGTTTTAATATAAGCAATGCAAACATTCTGTAAAAGACTAATAAATTTCTAATGGTAGCATATTACAAAGCATAATATGTTTAATCAATATCTAAAATGTCATGTTTATACGTAAAAAAAAGTTTTGAAGATAGACTAATTCAAACTTTGAAGTTTTTCGTTAATTTTCGACGCCTTTAAAAGGTACAAGACTCCTTAACATACTTAGATTTAAAAAAAAAAAAAAAAAAAAAAAAAAAAAAAAAAACTTTGACCTAGGGAAAAATATTATCGTTAAAAATTCTTCTGCTACACTTAATCCGATACTTGGTAAAGAAGAACTTTTAATGACGAGGATTACAGTTCCGTTACTGAAATTTATAGGATTCACGATTATGATGTCGTGTGTTAACCATGCTCATTGTTTTGAAGTTGCTTTCTTAATTTAATGCGAAATTAAAACCCATAAAGTTAGATTGTATTCTATAATAGTAGATTCAAAGATTTTTCCCGGAAATGTAGCGAGTTCTTTTCCTTCTAAGTATATATGTCCAACAATTAGTAACTCCATGAATCATTAATGCAATTAATACCAAATTTGGGTAAATAGCCTACAAGAAATCCTTGTTATGTGTTTTTTATTTTCCATATAAAAATGCATAAAATTTCTTAAAATGACAAAACACAATTTTTTCATCTTGTAAGAAAATAAATGTCCCAAATTGAAAAATTGTAATGTATTTGAATTATTAATCTGAATTATCAAAGACCATGTCAAATTTCAAAATTGTGTATCCATTTTTTCATGAAAATTGAAATGCCAGTATGTTTGGATTGCCATATCTCTGGAAAGCAACAACGCAAAACTCTTTTGTCATAAACTGTTAGTATAACACTATATGATTAGTAAAATTTACTTGGTTCAATGGGACATTGTTAATTTTCATTGTTAAGTTGCCACGTTTTTGTTCGTTTTCTGCACTTATTATCTTATTTTAGCAATATTACCCAACATTTTTCTTATAGAAGATAAAATTTTACTATTAGGACAAGCTATGTAATATAGAACTTTACCGGGATATCGATGCTGTTAGCAGATATAATCTGTTAAATATTCAAAAGTTTCAAAATCAACAACTTTTGAGTAAGTACTATCTCAAAACAGCATCACAGTTGAATAAAACAGAATACAGCAGGTTGTAGTTGAACATATGTACTAAAACATAGAAACTAAAAATAAGTAAGGTCTCATGCTATTTTGAGAAGAAAAAAATGACAAACGTTACAAAAAGGCAGGGCAATAATCAGGCTTTTCCCTAAGAAGGAGAAAGAGAAAAGGGATGTTCCATTTCCTAATAGGGGAAAAATTAAGGAAAGGGAACAAGAAACGGGATAAATTATTTTCTTATATTTTGCTACTTTTGCATACACATACACAATATCTTACAGCTGAAAATTTAAAAGGACTTTTTAAGTAACTATATGCGTATACGCTATACTTTTTGATGTATGACACTTCTAACGCCATTTCGAAGCTGGCAGATTTCATCCATTTTTATGACAAGCATTTTTTTTTAATTCAAATAATATCTGTAATTAGATAAAGGTAATAATACCATATACCATTTTGAATTTGTAGTATGCACTAAAAAAAAAACTTAATAGATTAGAACGAACATTTGGAATTTATTTCGTCCACCAAATTCCGTCGTATGCTCTTCAACAACAGATCGCAAAGATCAAACTTTAGACTACCAAAACCTTCATCGATAAACTCTCCAAGTCCCGTTTCGAGAAGAAAAACAGTTTACAAATCGAAAGCATTTCCACCGAATCATCCACAGATTGCGACAAATTACCTACGTTGGGCTCAATTTCTCCTGGTTAAAATCGACCGAATGTAAAACGCCGTGGCTAGTGGATTGGAGTCCCTCGAGACATGGACTTTTACAACCAATCGATTAAACATTAGATTGTTTCCTTTTTTAGCGTTCGTCTTTTACTCTGTAATCGATTTTCATGGGCTAAATAATCAGTAGAAGACCTCGATTTTCATGGGCTACATAATCAATTGAAGACCTCGTTTTTCATGGGCTACATAATAAGTGGAAGACGTCGATTTCCATGACCTACATAATAAGTTGAAGACCTCGATTTTTGCTTTGCAAGTCGATTTCCATTTCGGCGTCGCTCTTTGGCTTTGGATATTTTTCCATATCTGATATTTTGCGCCTACCCATTTGTAACTTTTTTCAATTTTTAACGATTTTGTGCCTTTCAATTAACTATTCAAACAATTTTTAACGATTTTATGTCTTTCTATTACCTATTCAAATATAAATAATTCTTCTAAAAGTAAAGAACATCGTTGAATTTCGTTAAAAAAATAAAATGCATCATTTGGCCCCATCCTTGAGCGAAAACAACAACCATTTCCAAATGGTTAAAAAAAACAATTACGTAAAAGATATATTTTTTGAATTATAAAATGTATAACTCAAAAAAGCGTAAATTATGATAAAATGTTTGTTTTTGTTTGTTTCGATTCCTATTTTGAACGACTGCATAGAGCTAAAAACATTTTTAAGGTAAATATATATATATATATATATATATATATATATATATTACGATAGATTTAATGGTTGGTCAGTGTATGATATTTAAACTGCTAAAATGGTAATATAAACGAATAAAATATGATTTTTCCATCATTTTATTGTTTAATTTTCAAATGAATTTGTCTCTAATACTTGAATTAAAGATTCATACTTCACTCTCAGAAATAAAACTCTCAATTTTGACGATTCAGCAGTCCTCGAGCTATATTTCGTTGTTTTTGACAGTCATTTCGTATCAAAATCACGCTACATTTAACGACACGTAAACTCTCAAATATTTGACGAAGGTGTTTCTTCACTCACGGCCAGACTCAATGCATTTTAAGGAAACTATACCTCCTCAAATCCTGCGACTTTAGCAAGCAAATATTTGCTTGTTTATGTTATTCCTGTCATAATTTATTTAAAAAAATTATGTTATTCCTGTCATAATTTATTTAAAAAATTGCACTTTTTAGCGCTTTTCAGAAAATGCTGAAACACAGGTAGTTATTGTTTCTGCATTAGTTATTTTTTTAGCTGTTAAAGTTTTTAAGAATGTTTATTATTATTTATATTATTATTATTATTATTTTACTTTGCTCGCTATGGTTTAATTCGAAAAGAATAAATTTCCTGTGTTTTACAAAATCGTTCAAAAAGAAAATTTGGTTTAATAAAGTTTCAAAATTCCAAGATCTCTTTTTCATTTAAGAAATATATTCATATAACTATCAAATTAAATATGCATAATTGATCCCTCTCCCTTCTCTTCTGTAAACAGTAAAGTGTTAAAATCTTAACCAACTACTCAAATTGATAAAATCTCCCCCATATGTACTTTAAAATTCGTTATTTCTGAGCAACAAATTAACCAAACCATATTTTAATCATTCATCGAGCAAAGCAAATTTTCCTAATAAATTATATTAATCAAGCCATATTATAATTATTCATATTATAATTATTCATATTAACCATAGGAAATAATAATAATAAATTAGTCTTACTAATTAAAACTTGCAAGAATTATAAGTATAACACCATCGATAAAATTACAACCAACCTTATAAAAATAACAGTAGAATCCATTATATGCATGTAAAATCGTATCTGTTCGAGGACTCAATAGCATAATAGCTAGAGTGACCGTCTCCCACACCGGAGGTCGTGAGTTCGAATCAACCCGAAGAGCGAAGCTATTATTTTTTCTCCTGTCGATACAAGAGCTTCCAAACTGTTCAATAGGTGGCACCACCATCCCTCTGATTGCACTTTTCAAATAAGCACTTTTGAGGAAATTGTTATCCTCAAACAAGCGAAAAAAGTAATTTTCTCAATATGACGAAATATTCGCTTGGAGCATATCCCAGGAAATGGTTTCGTCAAAAATGAAGAAAATTTCGTGAAATCTGAGTATCCATTTCTGAGAGTGTTAACGTACTGTGATAAAAATCTAATGTTCTTCTTTAAGAAGAATATCCTAGGGTTATAAGCCCACTCCCACTCTTAATCTCTCATATGGTGAAATTTCCAATTTAACGACTAGGATCAACGTTTAGTTACAAAAAAATTTTAAATCGAGAATTACGATGCCGGTTTTTAATGAATTTCTTTTTTGTTAAGTTCATTTTTTTAAAGATAACTGGAATTAAAATCCATAAATTTTGTAGGATTTTATACCAGTAGATTAAAGGATTTTTTCTAAAGATAGAGTGGGGCAGTTTTCTTTGAAGTACAGTCGTGGGGAGAAAAAAGTAAGCACACGCTACTAACGCTGCAACAATTTACTGTAGAAAGAAGTTACTGGCAGCAAACGATTGAGAATTAAGCCTACTTTTAAATGATGTATGCAAAATTTGCTTAGAGGGTCATCTACATATCAAAACGAACCCAAGCTTACTTTTTTTCAATAGCTTTACAAAAAATTTCATAAAATTCGTACGATTAGTTTCTGAGAAGTTAATTATTTTAAAATGAGCATAGTTGTATGTATCCAAATGAATGTTTGGTATTCCAGCGTTATAATGCTACAGAATGCCTATGTGACTTCGATTAATGCATTATTTCTTGCTAATAGGACCATTTCATCCGCTTAATAGGCTTCGACTATTGTCAACCGAAATGTTTTAGTAAAATGAGTATAATATAGATATATGTTTTTAAATTATACTTTTCTGCACATCATAGATGACGACTTAAACCATGATTCTGATGTTTTGTAATCATAATTCGAAAACTACTTGGAATAAAAATTTGAAATTTTGAATTTGAGTAAAGCAAGGCATAATAAATTTAAATCTATCAAAAAAATTGTAGGTGGAATTCATATTTTTTTTCGAATATTAATTTCATAATTTATATTACAAACATTTTAAAATTTCAATTTTGACGTATTTATGTTTAGGTTTCCCAATATTATAACCACAGAAATAATATCGTATTAGTATTATAACTTCAAGATATATTAATAAAAATATGAAAATATAATTTAACATTAGCAGATCTAAATTTTGAATGTTTATAATACAAAAACGTATTATACAAGTGACTCGAAATTTCATTTTGTGGCATAGTTTTAACCGAAGATTTAAAATTTGTTGACAAGATTGTCTTTTACCACTGAAAAAAACAAAAGTTTTGTCCGATTTTGATTTATAGATGGCCCCTGAGAAAATTTTATATACATAATTTAAAAAATGAACTGTACTTCCAATCGTTTGGTACCAGAAACTGTCTTCTATGATATTTAGTTGCAGAGTTAGTAGGGCTCTTTACTTATTTTACACGACTGTACATTTATCCAACTTTAAGGGATTATGAGTATTTTGCATGCAATGTCTATTAAAAATAGGTGTGACCTATTATTTAAATTATTGATATCAATTATATTTTTGATTGCAAATAAAAATGCATAAAATTATTTTTAAAAGTACTTCAATTAGAACAAAATGTTTTAATTAATACTATACTAAAGTCACAAATGTTAATGTATCTGATTTTGTAAATAGCAAACACGAAATTTATTGGAATCTGTTATCTTTCTATAAAAGTCATACAGTGGTAATTAACTTTTATTTGGACTCAATTATAGATAATTATTTTGGTATACAGTGAAAGATAACTAATAACTTTTTTCATGCATGTATGTATGCTAAAATACTTTGGAATCGATATGTGTTAACCACGGAATGTTTTAAGTCAACGATGCTGCAAATATATGTAATGAAATGATTAATAGCTGGGATTTAGTTTGACTTTGCACACTCTTTATTCCAGACAAAATTCAAATTTTATTCTGGATCATTTATTCAAAATGGATCATAATTCATAAAATGTATAAATAATTCATTTTTTTGGGCATATATATTAGATTAATAAATAACATTTTAAATAATCTTATCAGCAATTTTTTAGCTTGCAAGAGAACATTTTGCGTGATTAAAGTCCCTATGTAGCCACGATCAGTAATTTCTGTATTGGCAGGAGATTATCAAGGAAAAAAAAAAAAAAAAAAAAAAAAAAAACATATATTAAGAGTTATTTCGGTTTTGGTTTTCCAAAAACCGACCAATGGTTTTGTTTGGATAAATAAATTAGAATTTTCGCAATTTTTTATATTGGACAGGAATATATTATCGAATTAATTGTACAAAAATATAACTTGAAATATGCAATTAATATCATTAATTTTCAAATATTTCTATTTCTATAGGGAAGATAAGCGTTCCACTGAGATTATATCACTTTTCAGCAATATATATATATATTTTACAACAAAAATAAGTAATTCAGAAGTTTGTTTTTGGACAGTTCGTTTTTACGAATATCATGAAAAAAAGTAAACTATTTTCCACTAACTGAATTAGTTTTTCTAAGCAAAAGTTTAATCTAATTTTTGGATCTGCTCAATATTATCACTTTTTTTATACATAGACCTTTCTACTGCTCCATTTTCGTTTAAGTATCCAAATATTATTCTGAACAAGACAAGGACTAAGATGCAATTATGATCTAGAAAAAGAATAGCAGCAATTATTCAGAGATTACTCCAATCTTTCGTTTATTACTAACTAGGGGATCGTACCCGTGCTTCCCTGGTTACAGAATATAGGTGAAAACATTTTTTTTTAAAATTGAAAACTAATAATTTGTTTATCTGCAATAAATTTTTTAGATCACCCACTTACATTAAAAAAGCATTTTTCATATGGAAAATACGAATTATACAATCAAATAAATTTTTGAAATTTATCAAAAGCGATATTTTCTTATTAGCCGTATGCTAAAAGTTATTTGATCAAAATTTTGATACTTACGGCATCCTTTTATATTCCGATAATTTCAGAGCTTATACATGTCAGTTAAATTTGTGTTCTATTTATGTTATTTTATTGTTTTATTCATAGGGAAGTTTTTTTTTAATAGATATTAGCCGAAAGAAAATGATGAACTCTTTATTTTGCTTTAAGGGCAAACGGATTAATCTTTCGTAATCGAGCTCGGCGCGATATAGATAAATTAATAAAATATTTCATCCTTTAAAATTGTTTTTAAAACCATAGACAATCAGTACGCTGAGATGAACTTTGCAAACAAATTCCATTTGAAAAAAAAAATCCTGTTTGGTGATCTAAATATTTAAATTGTACGATTACAAATATGTTAGATTTGTGTTTTTATAATATTATTCTTTTATTTGTTTATAAAAGAAGTATTAATTTCGTTAACTTGTCTTTCAAAAATATCTTAGATTAGCCTTTTGTAATATTATCCTTTTATTTGTTTATGAAGGAAGTATTAATTTCGTTATGCAAAAACAGTCAGAAACAAATGCTGAACAATGTTTGTTGCTTTATGTGCAAAATGTTTATTATTATTATGTATTAAAACTGGCACATGATAAGATAAACTTAAAAAAAAATCATGCTTAAAAATTATTTTAGAAAACGTAATACATCAGTCAATTAAAATAGAGTTTTTAAACAAATCGCATTGGAAAGTAAATTTTTCCCCTATACGACGAAAATTGAAAATATACGATAGTCAGAAGATTAAAAAATTGCAGTAGCGAAAATTTCAAGACCGAAATTTGATCGGGAAGTATTGTCATTCGTAAAATGATGCCAGCGTTACACTCAGATACATTTGTGCTTTATAATATAGATACTTAATCAGTAAAATATAATAAAGATCAGTTATTAGGATGTAGTTGTCAATATAGGCTCTTATGCTCGGTATTCCGGAATGAAAAACAGCAATTTTCACCTTCTCAAAATTTGCATAAGCATTTCTCATATCCATATTCATCATTTTTTTTTAAATTATATTTTGTTTGATCATTTTAAAATCATTTTAACTCAAAGCATTTTTATCAGAAAATGGCAGGTATAAAGATAAATATACCTCATTATTTCTATCCTGTCTACAATAAGGAAAGCTATCTAATTTTCACCATTTTGAAGAAATTTCATAAAATGCTTTTAAAATTAAAATATAAAAGTGGGCACATTAAAAAAACACAGATAGTGAGATCACATCTACAAATGAACAGCTTTCAGTAAGAAAAAATATTAGTAAAATTGGTTCAGCAGAAAGATAAGTGCAGATGACTAAAAAACACACTTGTGTTTTAAATATATAGATTATATAAAATTATGAAAAATTAAATTAAGCAAATTATGTTATTTTGATTAAATTATAGTAGAATGTCCTAATGAATAGCATTAGAAATTTATTATTCCAGCGAATTTTTGACAAAAACTTCAGGAAGATGATATTATTTTAAACATCGAATTATTTGTTTGCTTGTCTAACTCGGCGAAGCAAATCCATCCAGGCGAGAATCATCAATTTCTGTAATATAAATCGCTATTATTTCCATGTCAGCTCTATTTTATAAAGACACTCTAAATTTTTGTAAAACGTTGCGTTTTATCAGTGTGTGATTTCGATTACATTATTTTCAAAAGTGATTTCAAAGCAGTTGGGCTGTGAAAATGACGCACTTATAGGAAACATAATTCAGTTTTAAGAATTGAAAAACACGATTTTTTATAAAATGATGTCATTTGCATCCGCTAAAGCAGTCCACTTTTATAATCCACTCTTAAACTTCGTCTATAGAAAAGTATGCATATGATGTCATTATCACGGAAGAACAACAATATTCTTGACATAATTTCTATTTTAATTTCATCTTTTTTTCTTGTTTTATTCGAAAACTAGCAGACCCTCCCGGCGTTGCCCGGGGTTTGTAAATAATAACCTTAAACAAAACTTAAGTTTGATTGATTTAATATCTTTGGAAATTCTTTTAAATGAACCTAATTTGGAGGCTCCATTGCCTTCCGCGGTGGCTATAATGTAATCTGATGACGCTAGAACGATGATAAAGAAAATTGCGTGGAATTCGGATCATTTTTAAAGAAGGCGCGCCAAGGCCCCTAAGAAGACGATTTATATTCAAAATTGGTGGTTGTTGAAGCCTGAAATATATATATATATTTTTTTTTATCGCTCATGTAATAGCTGGAGAACCTAAGATGTTGTTAGAAAAAAAAAAAAAAAAAAAACTAGTGAATCGGACTATTTTTAAGGGAATTATAACAGGGGGTCCAAAAGGGGCCAACTGATAGTTGAGAAAAATACGGCCCTGCATCGGGCCCCTTGCAAGGGTGCCAGGGGCTTAACTGAAATGTAGAAATGGGGTAGAAACTGAAAGGAGAATTCAACCCAAAAACGAAGAAGATCGGATAGAAAAGAGGAATGTTATTAACAATTTAGTGCACTGAAAGTTCAAGGGCCCTATACTGGGCCCCTTGCAAGGATGCCAGTGTCTTAAGTGAAAAGTAGAAATGTGCCACAAACTGAAAGGAGAATTCAACCCAAAAATGACAAAGATCGGATAGAAAAGAGGCATGTTATTAACAATTTACTGCACTAAAACTTCAAGGGGCCCTGTACCGGGCCCCTTGCAAGGGTGCCAGGTTCTTAACTGAAATGTTGAAATGGGGTAGAAACTGAAAGAAGAATTCGCTCCCAAACCGAAGAAGATCAGGTAGAAAAAAAGCATGTTATTTACAATTTAGTGCACTAAAACTTCAAGGGGTCCTGCACCGGGCCCCTTACAAGGGTGCCAGGGACTTAACTGAAATGTCGAAATGTGTTAAAACTGAAAGTAGAATTCATCCCCAAAACGAAGAAGATCGGATATAAAAGAGGCATGTTATTAAAAATTCAGTGCACTAAAACTTCAAGGGGCCATGTAGTGGGCCCCTTGCAAAGGTGCCAGGGTCTTAACTGAAATGTAGAAATAGGGCAGAAACTGAAAGAAGAATTCACCCTTAAAACGAAGAAGATCGGACAGAAAAGAGGCATGTTATTAACAACTTAGTACACTAAAACTTCAAGGGGCCCGGTACTGGGCCCCTTGCAAACGTTCCAGGGTCTTAACTGAAATATAGAAATGGGGCAGAAACTGAAAGAAGAATTCACACCAAAAACGAAGAAGATCGGATACAAAAAATGCATGCTATTAACAATTTAGTGCACTAAAACTTCAATGGGCCCTTTACAGGGCCCCTTTCAAGGGTGCCAGTGTCTTAACTGAAATGTAGAAATATGTTAGAAACTCAAAAGGAGAATTCACCCCAAAAAAGAAGAAGATCGGATAGAAAAGAGGCATGTTATTAAAAATTTAGTGCACTGAAACTTCAAGGGGCCCTATACTGGGCCCCTTGCAAAGGTGCCAGGGTCTTAAGTGAAATGTAGAAATGGGCCACAAAGTGAAAGGAGAATTCAACCCAAAAACGACGAAGATCGGTTAGGAAAGAGGCATGTTATTAAAAATTTAGTGCACTAAAACTTCAAGGGGCCCTGTACCGGGCGCCTTGCAAGGGTGCCAGGGTCTTAACTGAAATGTAGAAATGGGGTAGAAACTCAAAGGAGAATTCACTCCCAAAACGAAGAAGATCGGTTACAAAAGAGGCATGCTACTTACAATTTAGTGCACTAAAACTTCAAGGGGCCCTGCACCGGGTCCCTTTCAAGGGTGTCAGGGTCTTAACTGTAATGTTGAAATGTGGTAGAAACTGAAAGTAGATTTCACACCAAAAACGAAGAAGATCGGATAGAAAAGATGCCTGCTATTAACACTTTAGTGCACTAAAACTTCAAGGGGCCCTGTACCGGGCCCCTTGCAAGGGTGCCAGGGTCTTAACTGAAATGTAAAAATGGGTCAGAATCTCAAAAGGAGAATTCACCCCAAAAACGAAGAAGATCGGATAGAAAAGAGGCATGTTACTAACAATTTAGTGCACTGAAACTTCAAGGGGCCCTGTACTGGGCCCATTGCAAGGGTGCCAGGTTCTTAACTGAAATGTAGAAATGGGGTAGAAATTTAAAGGAGAATTCACCCCCAAAACGAAGAAGATCGGGTACAAAAGAGGCATGTTATTTACAATTTAGTGCACGAAAACTTCAAGGGGCCCCGCACCGTGTCCCTTGCAAGGGTGCCAGGGTCTTAACTAAAATGCAAAAATGGGTCAGAAACTCAAAAGGAGAATTCCTCCCAAAAACGAAGAAGATCGGAAAAAAAGAGGCATGTTATTAACAATTTAGTGCACTGAAACTTTAAGGGGCCCTGTACTGGGCCCCTTGCAAGGGTGCCAGGGTCTAAAGGGAAATGTAGAAATGGGGCAGAAACTAAAAGGATAATTTACCCCAAAAACGAAGAAGATCGAATAGAAAAGAGGCATGTTATTAACGTTTTAGTGCATAAAAATTGAAAGGGGCCCAAGGGCCCCGGTCCTTAAAAATTTAAAAATCTGAGCCTCAGGTGTATTAGCACCTGTCTTGGACTAATCAGATCTGAATTTTCAGACTTCTACGTGCGGTAGTTTTCGCTAACCATCGCACACAGACAGACAGACATACAGACAGACAGACACATAGAGCGATTTATTCTTTTATTAGTACGAGGTGAATCCCGTCGAATTTCGACGAAAGAAAATTTTTACAAAGGAACTGTTGCATCAAATTTATAATACATGGACAGCAATAATTACAATAAAAAAATCCATCTTACACTTGTTAGTTTAACTCTACAAAGACATATTTTAACCTAAGATTAACAAAATACTTTTTTCATAAACTTCAACTGTTAAAATTATTGAAAAAATAAACTTTATTCATATACGTAATCAGTAACATATAATCAATATAAGTAATTTTGTTTAAGTTGTCAATTAACGCTTGGTATTACGGAATGAAAAATCAGCAAAAATGATTTCATCTTGGCATAATCATAGAATTCCCCCCTCCCCCCTTTAAATCTAGACCGAATCAAATCATTTTCTACGTTTCACATCTATATTAACCATTAAAAAAAATTACCGCGCAATAGGTTATTAATAAATATACTATTTCCAAGCTTGAAGTCAGCTATTACAGCTTTCTATGGGAAAATTCTCACTCGTGATTTCAGGTCTTAGTATAATCTCTGTACCTGCGCGTAAAAATTCCGGAATTTTATAACTTTTAGGCGTTTTAGGGGAAATATCTCGTTTTATGAAATAAAATTATCATTTTCTTTTAACTATGACGGCATTTTCAGTCTCTGAAATATTTTGCCTATTGTCTCAAACTCAATATCAGTTGGAATGAAACAATAAATAGTGAAATATAACAGCATCATCAGGGAAATTGTGTCTTTTTTAAAGCGTAACGTTATTTTCTGTTCAAATTTTTAAAAAGATATTTTTAATTATAATGAGAAAATGGCATCAGTAAGAGTATAATCAATAAAGATAACTAAACCACTTTTAATAGAAATGAAGTACTTCAGTTGCCAAGAAAATTGGTATTAAAAACTATAAAAAAAATGAATATCTCAAAAATTAATTGAGATACAGCTTTCAAACAAATTGCATTTAAAAGAACATTTTTTTTCTGTATAAGAGGGTGTAAACATTTAAAATGTGGGATGTTTAGAAGTTTAAAAATTTGCAGTAGCGAAAATTGCAAAACCGAAATTTCATTTCAAATTTCAAAGTGTTGCCATTCGCAGAATGACGTATGCGTTACGCACAGATATGTTTGTCCTTTATAATATAGATAGGTGGCAGCAAAAAGATACAATAATCTCCTGTTTGAGATACAATAATCCTCCCAATAATCTCCTAATCTTTTCGACTATTTTCCGTCTACTTTCAATAGAAATGGGGTACTTTTGTTGCCACGATTAGAAAAATTGTATTAAAAACTACAAAAAAATTAATATCTCAAAAATAAATTAAGAAACAGCTTTCAAACAAACTGCATTTAAAAGAGCATTTTTAGGTGCGTTCGTAATTTTATAAATACGTAGCACCTATAGTCGTCGTTCAGTCGGTCCGTCCGTCTGTCTGTCCGTCCGTCCGCATATAACAGAGCAAAAACTACTCAACCGAATGGTCTGAAATTTTAAATATATGTTTGATGCAAAATTTTGTCGAGCCATTTCAAATTTTATGAAAATCGAATGTATAGTTTAATTACAGGGACAGTCAAAAGTTTTTCTTTACATTACGGCCAATGGGGAAAATTATTGCAAGTGCATTTTAATGATGTTACAGCCTTCCGAATGGTCTGAAATTTTAAATATATGATTGTTGCAAAATTTTAACGAGCCATTTCAAATTTTATGAAAATCGGATGTATAGTTTGATTACAGGGACAGTCAAAATTTTTCCATTTCATTACGGGGAATGGGAAAAAAATTATTGCAGTGCATTTTAATGATGTTACAGACTATGCACTTATGAAGCGCAAAAAAATATACATTCAGTACAATATGGGTGCAAAAAATAATTATAAAACTAGCTATAGTACGAACGCACCTCATTTGCCACGTTTGACGAGCAATTTCCAACTTGTTTCCTTATACGACGGTGTAAAAATTTAAAATGTGCGATGTTTAGAAGTTTAAAAATTTGCAGTAGAGAGAATTGCAAAACCAAAATTTTATTTCAAATTTCAAAGTGTTGCCATTCGCAAAATGACGTATGCGTTACGCACAGATATGTTTGTCCTTTATAATATAGATAGTTCCTATGAATAATCTGAGTTTTTACAATGTATTAATAAAAACTCTATTCAAAAGAAGTTTTAGTTTAAAAAGACCATTCAACGTAATTATCATCATCATATAAGTCTTTTTTCTACAAGTAATTTTCTCTAAATTATTATAACATAATATAGTTGAAATTTCTATAACAATAATAACAAATTGGACATTAACGTCAAACGTGGCAAATGAGGTGCGTTCGTACTACAACTATTTTTCTAAATATTTTTTGCACTACATATTGTAATGAATGTATATTTTAGTGCCCTTCATAAGTGCATATCAATTTCATCCTGTTCGAAAGATTGTAACATGATTAAAATGTACTTGAAATGTTTTTATTTTCCCATTGGCCGTAATGTAACGGAAAAATTTGACTGTCATTTTAATTAAACTATACATCCGATTTTCATAAAATTTGAAATGACTCGACAAAATTTTGCAAGAAATTTATATACAAAATTTCTTATCAGTTGGTTGGGTAGTTTTTGCTCTGTTGTATGCGGACGGACGAACAAACTCACAGACATATAGACAGACGGACCGAACGACGGCTATAGGTACTACGTATTCATATAATTACGAACGCACTTAAAAAGGTGTATTATCTCTTAAAACGCATAGAACACCCAATAATGAAACACTTAACAAAGTTAATACAAATTAATACTAGAGAGGAAGCAAAAGCAATTGCTGCATTGCTAAGGAATATTTTTCAGTTTATGAATTAAATAAAAAAAATTCGGAATATATTTTTTAAATGTTTAATTAATTACTCTTTCATAAAACCATTTTGTTAAATCTCAAAATATTTTAGAAATACAAGTTTATGAAAGTAATTTAAATGCAATTACACTTTCCTCACATAAGTAAGTAAATGATTTTCTGTTCCAGGAATTAATATGTTGTTATAGGATATGTTTTTTTTTTTTTTTTTTTCTTTTTCTTTTTTTTTTTTTTTTTTTTTTTTTTTAAATTTGAGATAAGGTTGCCGAATAAATATATTAAGTGAAAACTCAAACACAAAGTTCAAAATTCATATGCTGTATATGCTAATATTTAAACAGTTTACATACCAAATAAATCTTACGTTAAAGGCTTAATTTAATATAACATTTTGTTTTTTTTTAACAGTTTATTATAAAATTAAATAATATATATAATCAGTATTATAGAACTTCCTTTCTTGTTATTTACTTTTGAAACGTCAAATGTGGATCAGAAATTTAAACGATATTACGGACTCTTCTCTCTCTTAATATATATGGGGCATTCTCACAATCTTTTGACTTTTGGGGAAAAAAATCTCGCGAAATTAAACTTGCTAAAATAACATTTTAATCTGATAGACGAATGCTATAATGATTCAAAATAAAGAAAAAATGGTCAACAGCGAAAAAAAAATATTTAACTGAGGTTTAATTTAAACTTGCGAGTTTAATTTTCCTTACCATTTTACCACTATAACTTTTTATTTTCTTCTAATTTTTTACTTATAATGAATTTGCATAGTACCCACAAGACATTCAAATAAGAAATAATGAGAATGTAGTATCTTTAGTGGTATAACATTGTCTTAAAGGGGTGTTAAAGAAGATACGGAAATGTAAAAAAAAAAAAAAAAAAAAAGGGATGGTATAGGAAAAAATGGACAAAATGGGGAAAAAAGGAACAAAATGGGGGAAAAAAGGACAAAATGGGGAAAAAGGGACGGTAAGAATGGAACAGCAAGGAAACTTACCACCTATTTTAGGCAGATCATGTTAAAACTAAGTTGTAGCGAAAATGTTCATTGGTTTTTAGAAACAGTTATTTACATTGGATTAAATTTTAAAAAATAATTAACCCATTAAGCGCCGCTATATTAAGCACGTTAACTAAATAAAGTTTATATATGTTTTTTATATGCAGAAGATGCCAATATGATAAAGCAGTTGAAATTCTTTTAATAACTGTAACCGTTTAGAATATATAACATGTTCCCGTAGCGGGAGCGTTGGCGTCTAATGGGGGTTAAACCTCTCTCCCAATCGTAAGGAGCCGAACGTTATTTTCTCCTGCCCCAATGCAATTGCGGTTAGAAAAAATTAATAAAACATCATTTTTTGGCAATCTGCAAACAATTTTATACAAACATATAAATAATTACTAAAAATACATATATTAAAAATTTAATATTAATATCTGAAAAACACTTTTATTAAAATTTTTTGAACGAGTAGTCAAAGTATCAGAAATATAAAGCCAATCTTACTTTTTTTTATTATTTTCCGATACGTTTTCTACAGACCTTCAAGGAAAACTCTGATGTAACATTATATTGCATTATACACTACATAGACATACACACACGTACGCACAAACACACACACACACGCACACACATATATATATATATTATATATGTTTTACATTTAGGTTTACTCTATGTACTTATATTGAAATAGTTTATTACATCGACTCGTTGTCTGTTAATTGTAATTATATATTATTTCTAAATGATGTATTAAATTTTCTCTTTTATTTGTTTCAAATAAAGCAATTGTTTTAGAAATGGAAATTAAGACATCTTTCATTAAAAAAAAAAAAAAATGCTTTCACGCTACTATTACCGCACTATGCTATTCAAATTATTTAATAAAATACATTATTTTTATTACTTCTGTAATAAGAGGCATGTGGGTATTGAAAAATTTATCTACAAAATTAACGCCGTTAGTAAAATTAATATAAAATGAAACAATTCGGAATTTTTCTTTTTGTATTTGGTATATGAATCTGCTTATTGAAGTCTATTTCAAAAGTAGCTGCTATGTTCTACTTTATTATACCTTTATTTATGCTCAAATTTCTTGTTACATGAAATTGGAAAAAAATCTTTTTTTTAATGTTTTAGTAATAATTTACAATCACTCATAACGCAATCCTGTATTTTTTTCTCTTTTTTCTTTTACATCTTTTTTTTTTCTTTTTCTTTTTTTTTCTTTTTTTTTTTCTTTTTTTTTTCTAAAACGGATAGACATTATAAATATAACTTTTATTGTTTTAAGGTGTTAGTGATGCTTTTTATTAAATCTAATCTGATTCAAAGGGGTTCTGTTTTTTTTTAATATATATATATATAATATTAAACGTCCTTACTCAAGCAAACTGAAATATATTGCTGATCATAAGAATGAATACAAAATGCCCTTGAACAAAATTTATAATTACTATACCTAATAGTCATATGGCCTATAAATCACCTTTTTTTCTTCGAACAGTTAACAGATTTCTTTTCACTTACTGCCTAGAAACACATTCTTTCTTTATGGAAACGCGCTTGCAGATAAAGGGGGAAGTGTAAGCACAAGCCGCCAAAGCTCCCTTTGTGGGAACATTCCAAAGAAACCTGTCTAATATAACTTTAAATGGGTATATTTACTTTGGGTTAGGAATGGATTATTAGCTGAAATGTTGACTTTAAATATTCACTGTACTTGTAAAAAATCAAGAATTTTTTTATTTCTTTTCACTGCTTTTACTTGAGATAGTCGAAAACCTAAAAATTCTCTTTTTTAAAAAATCTGCAAAAAATTGTAAAAATATATATATCATCCTGAAAAAAATATATATTAGACTCCATACTATTAACTTTTAAATACAAAATGTATTTTTTAAATAGTTAAAAAATATTTTGGGAAAAAAAATTAATAAAAAGTTGTTCCCGCAACGGGAGCGTTGGCGTTTAACGGGTTAATTTACCTCGAAAATTGCAGGATTAAACCTTGCGGACGGTAAGACTACCAATAAAGACACGGTGCTTGAAATTGATATTTAAATGCTTATTTATATTCTGCAGTAAATTTCCTGTCAAATAAATTTAGATATTCTTTCTCTAGCGTATTTCTGCATGAGCAAAATCTTGAAAAAAATTCCGTCGCTGCATCTGAAGTGATTTTCTGTATCTTTTTAGAAGATGGATGTTAAAAAATCTAAAACCCAGGGACAGAGTTCACAAAATAATATCAACTCTAAAAGAGCGTGCAGGTTAATTTTTAGCTACATATTTATATAAAACAATAGTTCCTGTTTCAGAAAAAAAAATACATCGAATTATTTTTATTGAAACAATTTTAATCAGACAGCTCCAAACTTCAAAATCAGCATCAGGGACACGGGACGGTAGATGAGTTTTCCATGTGTTTGGACCCCCAACATCGTCCAAAACTTATTTATCTCGTTAATATTGTTGTTCAATCATGCATTGGGATGTTCCCAGGGATATGAAAAAAAAGTGTATTAAATAAAAAAATTATTATTCAGGGACATGAAAGTTAAAAGATTGTGAGAATGTCCCATATGTATATACACACATATATATATATATATATATATATATATATATATATATATATAATAAAATTGAAATCACAAATATACGAATAAATTGGTAAAGTTCTAAAGATAAATTAGAAATGAACATAGGAAACCAGTATGTAAAATAAGAAACTATGAATAACTCACAGAATCTTCAGAGGAGCTTGTGAGTTCATTCATAGAAGATGCGTTATTTCATCCAATTTTTGTCTGCATTAAGCCTAAACTGACAAAATTTAGCTCCTTATAACGCAAAAATAACAGAAAATAGATAATAACAATCAAGAGATCAAAAAAGGATACACCTCACACAGGATATTAAAAATTAATAGAGCAAAATAGCTAAATTACATACTAGGAAACATAACCGCAGCATGACTGGGTAAAACAGAGTTAGGACTATTTTAACATGTGGGCCTACAGTTGATTATCTGACTGAAACCCATAACATTGGTGCTATCTGGTGTGAGAAAGGAAAAAATGTAAATTGGAACTGGATGATTAACAATATTGTTTGGTGTTGCCATCTTTACCACAAAAAAAATAATGAAATTGATTGAAAAAATAAAGAAATGTCTTAGAGGAAGTAGACATTTAGATGAAGTAGAATAAAAAAATAGCGATAAACTTGATAATTGCTGAGTAAATACAAAAATAATATAAAGAATAGGAATAAATTAATAAAAAATAACATAAAGAATTATATAAAAATAAATAAAAAGAAGTGTAATTAATTAAATTAACTAATTTAAAGACAAAATATCATAATATAAAAAATGAGAATATAAATAACATTTAAAAAAAGTGAGGAATATTTTGAGTATTATGTAACAAAATTTGAAAATTTAAAAAACAATGAGGAATATTGAGATATTGAAATATATCCTTGTATTATGAAGCAACATGTGAAAATTGTTGAGAAATTTATGATGTTAAATGCATGATACCCGTGTTTTTTTATTTAATTTTTTTTATATATATCCTTACAATATATAAGCATATATACATACACATATATAAACATATAATGTTTTAAACTTTTTTTAGCATTCCCAACCTCAACCCTCCGTAATGGTATTTTTATGTTTTTTTTTTTTTAAATAGTGCATAATGTATGGGAAAACATACACTCACACACTTACCTTTTTTTTAATTTAATTATATATAAATCCATATATACATTATATATATATATATATATATAATATTATATATATATATATATATATATATAATTTTCTGTTGTGCATGTTTTTATAATTTTTTCAGCAATCCACAACGCATACTCCATAACAGTGTTTTCTATTTTTTAGTTTTTTTTTTTTTTTTCTTTTTGATACATATTATATGCCTATACTGGTAAAATGTAGAAAAAAATAGAAAAGAATGAATATTAAGATTTGAGCCATACAGATATAAAAGAGATGGGATAATTATAAGACAATGCTAATTGCTTTAATTTTAAAATGTTAGGCTGTAAGAATTGGGAGGAACATAAACGTTTGATACGAAGACAATGATTAAGTAGAATATTTCTATATACTGAAATATGTAAGCAGGAATTGAAATTCGTAAAATTAATTACATTAAATGAAATTTCATTGCGTTTATCATAAATATTGAATGTTAAAGTGTTATTAGGGAAAATATTAATTTTAACATCCATAAAATTTTTACTTGAATTATGTGGAAAAGTAGTACTAAATTCTAGATTAGAAGGGTACTTTACATGGAGATATAAAGAAGTATTATCTTTAACAGAAAGAATAATTATATCATCTATGTATCTGTAAAGCAATATATTATTGTTAATAAATTTACGTTCATAAAAGTAAAGATATAAATCAGATAACATACTTGATGAAGCAGCTCCTTGAGATTTGCCCTGTATTTGAATTTAAAAAAAAGCATTGTCTTGGAAAATAAAATTATGAAATAGTAGAAAGTTAGTCAAAGATGTGAAGTAGTCATTATCAATGTTATCAGGTAAATTTAATAGAGGAAATTATTCTGTAAATAGTGCATTGGTAATAGAATGCAAGTCTTTGAGAATGATGTTATTAAATAGGTCTTTAAAATCTAAAGTAATAATATTATATATATATATTTATATATATATATATATATGTATATATATACAGCTCCAAGTAAAAAAAATGAATAATTAATTTCATTTATATCTGTAATTGCATTTAACTTTTTTCAGTCTAGTACAATTTAAAAATAAATTTTAATAAATTTACATGTTATTAAAAAAATTGAAAGCGTAAAATTAAAAATAAAGCGTAATTAAGCATAAAAAAGTTAAAAATAAAGCGTAATAAAGCGTAAAATTAAAATAAAGCGTTTCATTTATATTTGTAATTGCATTTAGCTTTATTTCATTCTAGTACAATTTAAAAAGAAATTTTAATAAATTTACATGTTATTAAAACAATTGAAAGCGTAAAATATTAAATTTTGAGTGAATATTGTATTTTTGTATAGTTATTTTTACTATTCAAGATATTAGAATAATAAAATACGTCCAAGGGTAGCTTCAAAGTAGATGCTTTTGCTGTTCGTAAAAAGTATTTACCTAAGAAACTTACGTATGTGTGTCGAGAATTCGGGCAAACCTCTTTGCCCATACTGTTGGATATTGTTGTTGCCAAGCTGAGTATGATAAAAATAAACATGAATAGAGAATTTCTGTTTTTATTACCAAGTGCGAGGTAAAATCTCAAAATGTAATTTAGTATTAGGCCGAATCTGCTATATCAATGCCTATAAATGTAAATATTGTGTTTTGTTGTAAATATGCAATTATAGTATAAATAAATATACATTTTAATACTTATCTGAGGTATCATGGTGAAATAATTCTCAAACCTATGTTGGTTCCCGTAACACGCACCTATACCCGTGGTGGCAGCATATTAATTAAGGAGTATCTATTTATATCTTCACAGGCGGAGGATTCAAATTAAAACAGCAATTAACTGCATTTTGTTACACAAAATGCACATTGCATTAAAATGATCTGTTTAAATTTGCCCCAGCTTATTATTTAAATCTCACTATATAAAGCGATTTCTGTCAAATAAGTAACATTATCTAATACAAAAAATACGAATGCAATACAAAATCGAAATTGAATTTAAATTTAGCCTGTTTTGAAAGTAAAATTACATGAGAAATATTTTCATTTAATTTAAACTTATTATTTTCGTAATCAATTCTAAAAATCTAAAATGATTCTCATATAATACCCGTGAGAAAATGTACATCTGAATTTGTTTTAGCACTTAATCATATAAATGACGTATTCAACTTAATTGTGCAGCTTATCATATAATTTATTACGCGTGAATAGCTATAAAAAAATCACATCTTAGAGTTGGGAGTGTTATTGGTATTTGAGGATTTTATTAGAAGAAACTACATTATACGAAGATTATAAACATTTGATCTCCTATACTTAGTAAAATCGGTTTATTGTTCTTAAGTCTATAATCTTTTTTACGGAATCACCATGAATTAAATTGCGAAAAATCAATTTAACACGAAAGGCTGTCTCATAAATTAATTATTCTCTCAAAAATCAACATTCTCAATACAATTCCATAATTTCTCATGAATAAGTTATTAAAACAGTGTAGATTAGGCTAAAGAAAAAGAGACCTCTATATATGCGAATCCAAATATAGAGCTAAGTCCATAAAGGTGATTTTTAGTTCGCAGCCTGAATTTTTTTTTTCAACGATTACAAATGAATTTAACGTAATGTGTTTCAATTTGCCATTATTCCTACTCCCTGAACAACATGCCTGAATGACCTGTCATTTGACATCCTCAGGCAAAATTTACCACAAAAACCAAATAATACGTAAGAATTGCGTCCTCGTATGGAAATATAAATTGGTAATATATCAGTATGAAGACGATCTCTTAAGGTATCCGAACACCTTTAAAACGTAATTTTCGATCAAAATATCGGTTTTTCATTTTTGCAATAATATTAAAATTGAATCTTTTATCTATGGAAATCAGCTTAAATTTTGCCTTATTAAAATAGAACCCGAGTTACAGCCGCCGTTTAAAATTACATATATTGCGTTAGTTACATTACGTTACATCTATCCTAAAAGTTATTTTTAGCTTTTTCTCAAAATGAAGTTTTTCAGATTGTTACTATACGCAAAACATCCTAAAACCAAAAATTATTCAATGCATTAAATGCCAAGAAATTTCTGTACTTGTTTCACAAATGTCTTTTAATGGAATAGACTACACTCATGATAATATATTAAATAGTTTTATATTTACACTGGTATAAATGACAAACTTGCGACACATTTTGCGAATTTTTCATTACATTAGTGCTTTAACTGCCATATCATATGAGAGAGAGATGCGATTATAATGTGTGTTGTCTAAGTCCTAGATAAAGTTATTCTGTTTATTAGGAAATTTACAATATGTCAATACATTGTTTATTTTTTTGTTGTTGTTTTTTTTGAGTTATCACGTTTTGCGAAAATGTCAATTTTTGACATAATTTTGACTATTTTTCTCTTAAAAAATAATTTCTGTGTAATTGTTAAATTTTTTATATAATTTTTTTCAAAGTTTTAAAGTAAAAGACATTATAAGAAATGGATAACAAGAGAAAATTTCAAAAATTTCAAAAAATCACTTCCAAAGGTGTGTGGATACCTTAAGGTATTTGCCTGCTAGTCCAGTCAAATTAGGTTTTTTTCTGGACATAATTATGAGAGTTTTGAAACTTGCTAATATTGTTTGGAAGGGTCTACTAATGAACATGCTAAAAGTCCTGATGGATGGAGGGTGAGCGCGAGGGGTGGAAGGTAAAAGAAGGTACAATTTTTCGGTTTTTGTTAATATCTCATAATCTATAAGTCTTACGGAAAATTTTCTAGTGCAAAAGTTAAAGAGAAATAAATTCTCTACAAAAAAGGTTATAAACATTTTTCTCTAGAAGCCATAGTTAACGATATAATCGCATTCAAAAATGAAGAAATTTGCCGAAAGTCACACCAGTCCCAGAGAGCGGGTCAATTGTACTTGCATTGCACCTATTAAACTTAAATTTAAATGACCCTTAATAAATGTTGTGGTCAGGTGAATGGAAGCCTGAACAATAACTTCCATAAATGACATTTTTCTTAACTATAGATTATGTTATATAGATTATATGTTCCGTAATCGGTTATGCTTTTTAAAAGTTATTTTAAAAAGCATGGATTAACGCCAATTTAATTTCCTTTTGTAACTTTTGTTAGGTATACTTTTTCTTACATAGATAATAGATATGTTGAGCCTTCAATCCGTCGGGACCATAGAGGAATACAACAAGATTGTTCGATAGAGCTATTTCACGATTCGACGCAGCGACAAGTTTTGGACAGGAGTTTGGTTTGACATAACCATTGAACAAAAATTAATGCTATCTATGAAAGGCTCTGTAGGGCTCACACATGGACGAGCAATAAGTGGGGTCTGGGCGCCACAGCTACCTTTCATATTTGTATCGCCCTGGAAGAATTCTGTGGTTTAACTCTTTCTTCTGGTGAACACCATAAGGATTTTCGTGAAGCTCGGATGAATAAAGATGCTGCGGATATCTCCAAACTTTCAACTTCGTTTGAAAATCACCCGCCCTTTCCTCAGATAGATATTTAAAATAACTTCAAACCCGATTACGGAACATATAATCTATATAACATAATCTATAGTTCAGAAGAATGTCATTTGTTGAAGTTATTGTTCAGGTTTCCATTCACCTGACTACAACATTTATTAATGGTCATTTAAATTTAAGTTAAATAGGTGCAATGCAAGTACCATTGACCCGCTCTCTGGGACTGGTGTGACTTTCGACAAATTTCTTCATTTTTGAATGCGATTATATCGTTAACTATGGCTTCTAGAGAAAAATGTGTAGAACTTTTTTGTAGAGAATTAATTCTCTTTAACTTTTGCACTAGAAATTTTTCCGTAAGACTTATAGATTATGAGATATTAAGAAAAAAACCGAAAAATGGTACCTTATTTAACCTCCCTCCCCCCGCACTCACCCCACATCCATCAGGACTTTTAGTATGTTTATTAGTGGACCCTCTCAAACAATATTACCAATTTTCAAAAATCTCATAAATATGTCCCAAAATGACCCAAAATATGCCTAATTTGATATTACGGATACATATACGATTACGGAACATATAATCTATATAACATAATCTATTGTTCAGAAGAATGTCATTTGTTGAAGTTATTGTTCAGGCTTCCATTCATCTGACCACAACATTTATTAACGGTCATTTAAATTTAAGTTAAATAGGTGCAATGCAAGTACCATTGACCCGCTCTCTGGGACTGGTGTGACTTTCGGCAAATTTCTTCATTTTTGAATGCGATTATATCGTTAACTATGGCTTCTAGAGAAAAATGTTTAGAACTTTTTTTGTAGACAATTAATTCTCTTTAACTTTTGCACTAGAAATTTTTCCGTAAGACTTATAGATTATGAGATATTAAGAAAAAACCGAAAAATGGTACCTTATTTAATCTCCCCCCCCCCCTCGCGCTCACCCCACATCCATCAGGACTTTTAGTATGTTTATTAGTGGACCTTCCAAACAATATTACCGAGTTTCAAAACTCTCATAATTATGTCCCAAAATGACCCAAAATATGCCTAATTTTACTGGACTATGCCTTAGGGGCCCTTTTCTTAAAAATATGAAATTTTTATCAAACACACGTGTTTTTTTTTTGTTAAAACAGCGAATAAAACTTTGAAGTCATATAAAACTTTAATGGAATTTTAATGAACATTTCAAATTTAGACAATATTTAGACAAATGTTTGTAAATAATTGCGCTTATGCCAAACATTCTATAACGAAATCTATCCTTTTTTTATTTCTTTAAACAGTATATTAGCAAACAACTTACCTGTGTTGCGAAGCAAAATATATGCAATACCTCTTGAATTTACTAACATACGCAACATTTTGTATACGAAACAGGATTAAAAGAAATATGTATTTTTCAATAAAAATAGTTGTTAACTTAGTATATACATACTTCAAGCTATATTTTGCTTGCTATATTTATTTTGCTTGATACATATTGTTTGCAAGCTATATTTGTATGTATATAACATACCAATAGATGAGCAGAACCTTTCGATAAAATTTTATTTCAATATCTTTAAAACATTTTATCATGTGATGTTTATTGTAAACGTACACAATTAAAAAAAAACACTTTTCCAAAAAACGCAAATTAAGATTTTGATATAGCACAAAACATTATACATAAATTTTTGCAACTTTAAAATTCACCATATTTGTAGGTGTTTATATATTTGTATATATATAATATATCATATATTTGTGTATTAAAATGTATTGTTGATCTTTCTGTTGGTCTTTAAACGGTCACTTCCGGTTTCAGAAAGTTCATTTCCGGTTTAAATTTTGGACTATAACTTTGATTTTAATTACCGCTAAACCAAAAGTAAAACAGTTTTAGATTCCTTAAATGTTTGAACTTTAATTTAAAATAATCAAAGGAAAATCGAAATGTTTTGCACAAACAGCGATATGCGGGTAGACACATGTCTCCGGATGAATCTTGCTTTCCGGAAACAATTTGCTATTGTTTTTTGGCTCACTTTGGACCACGCATTTAAACACATTCTTGATGCATCCAGGAGGGTAATGGGAAGATACAGTAAGGAGGTGTTGAATGACTAGGCATCTGTAGAAATGCTTCAGATTTTTAATGATGCCTTGATCCATTGGTCACACCACTGAGGTCATGTTTGACGAAAAAATTCAATCGTGACATTTTCCATAGCGGGTATCGATTAATGAGCCGTGCAGTTATCAATAAACATGATTATTTTTCTTTTTTTTCTTCGGTACGTACGATTGAGATCTAGCAGCCATTCTTCAAAAAGATTCGCAGTCATCCATGCTTTCGTGTTACAAAGGTATTCTATAGGCTTTTTTTTTGACATTATTAAAACACCTTGGATTTCTTGATTTTCTAATCATCAGTAAAAGTAACTTCTCAATGCCGTCCATGTTTGCTACCACAAGTAAGGTTATTCGGTCTTTACTGCGTTTTCCTCCACTACATTTTTCATCTTTAAAATCCACAGTCTTTGCAGGGGTACATTTGAAAAATGTCCAGTTTCGTCGACATTAAAAATGTCTCTGTCCTGTGTATGCTCAATGATTTGAACATATTTTTCTTTCCACTCATTTGCTGCATCTTGGTACATACTTGAACTTTCACCACACACAGACTTAAAGAAAATTTCATTTCTTTCCTTTAATCCGTCTAACCATCCAGAGCTTGCTTTAAAGTTGTTGTTTCCTAAGCTGACAGAAAATTCTTCCGCTTTTGCTCAAACAAGAGTCCCACTGAGAAGGATGTTTTTGCCCCGCGCTTGCTTAAACCACTTCAAGACACACTTGACAACATCAGGATTATTGGGTTCTCTAGCTCGTTTGCGATTTCGATTAGATTTCATTTTTTTTTAAGTTCCAAAGAGTGTTAGGTGCTATTAATTATTCTTTTTCGATGATGCATTTCTTCTTTAAACACTTTTCTAACTCACGAATCACAGCAATTTTTTCATCAAAAGATAAGGTTTTATACGGGCCACGGGGCTTACTCAACGACATACTTGCATTGAACTCTCAACTGAAAAACTAACAGAAAAATCAGGAAAACTCAAGTGACTACAGCCCAGATTGGTTTCGAAGGAATTGCAACGCGTGTCATCTATGATTTACAGCATTGACGTCATTGGCGAGAGTACCATGTGTCACTTAGAAGGGAAAGGGCGGAAACCACCCGTATCCAAGGACAGGTACGGGTGGTCTACTTTCCTCCTCCCGTTAACCCTGATCTGTTTCTTAGAACATATATTAATATTCTCCCACCCTTCTCTCTTCCCTAAACAATTTTCAACAATAGCTACAAATAACCTGGCCACTTTTCAAATAACTGCATTAAAACTGCATTTTGTCATTTTTGAAAGGGTAAAAACTTCGAATCAAAGAAGTTGGACTTCGAAATTTCCAGAATAGCTGAAAATAAACCGGCCACTTTTCAAATAAACTGCATTGAAACTAGATTTTGTCATTTTTGAAAGTGTAAAAACTTCGAATTTATAAAGTTGGACTTCGAAATAACCAAGATTTTTTAGCATTAACTCAATACAAGTTTCAAGGGACTGACAAAAAACTTCGAATTATCCACGAATTTGAATTAAAGACGTTTGAATTATGCAAGTTCGATTAGTGAATTACCAATTTAGAAAGGTGAATTTAAGACCTAACTGATAAAAAGCCTTAAGCTTTTTTTTTTTAAAACAAGTATTGTAAAAGGACATGCTTGGTGTCTTTCTTTTATTCTGCGCTAATTTGGAGGTTGGAATGTCTGGGATGTTATATTTTTAGCCCCAGATATGGTATTTCTTCCCGCCAGCAATTAAAATGCCGTCTCAAGTGTCAACTTATTTAACTTCTAAGCATCGCACAATTTTAGTTTTTATACGCTGCATACTTATTCATTTTATTTTAGTTTCTTTTCAGATGTTTAACTGATCCTCTTTAATCAAACATTAAACAACCACTGGATGTCTTAAAAGCAACTGATTTGGCCTTAAATATTTTCAATCAATGGGAATTGGATGGAAACTGTTTACAGGGAGATCTGCACAGCTTTTTTCAGTATAATTTAATTTTCTGTAATATTTTTAAAACCGATCAGATTAGCGTGTTTTTAGATTCTTCGGTAACTGAACGGGGGGGTTGGCGAGAGTAGCTTGCAAGGGGCAGAGCCCCCTAGTATTGTAATAAAGTCATATTGCCAAAAAAACATGTCTATGATGCATAAGTTTAAAATAACGTAACATGATCACAAATGTAATGAAAATGTAAAAGAGCTTTCTTTTCGAAAATCTCAGTTAACTGTATTTTTCGTGTAGACACGCCAAGTGATGAGATAATTTACTTTTTAAATTGTGTGCCACTGCTGATTGTCAGCATTTATTAGAAGAAGTATTATTCGAATTATTTAACAAGATAATAACTGAGGCAACATTAGGGTTGATTACACTATTTTTACCCGACTGGGAAGAAGGGTTATGTGTTTCACGCGTATCTGGGTATGTGGATTTATTTATACCCTCGAAATATCCCAACGGCAGAATGGATTTTAATAAACGAGGTCTCTATCGATTCATCTTAACCATCTGATGGTTATAGGCTAGGTTTTGTTTTTTATAAATTCAAAATGATGGCCGTAAAATATAAAATTGCGGTAGAGACGAAAAAAAATCACGCACCCTATTGAGTGGGATATCATTGGATAGGTTTTTCAAAATGAAAACGATGTTTCGTTGACTATTTTACAGTCAGAAGCTCCGTTTAAATATTACACAAAGAATGTAGAAGTTGTGTAATCTCTAGCGTGATCTCTAGCTTTACATCAACTCCAACCTTCATAGAAATTTATAGGTCTCATCAGAACAGTGTTCGTAGATAGGAACTAACAATTGAATACAAGTTAAAAGTCATCAATACAAGTAAATAAAACAAATAGGTAAGTAACATAAAAAAATATTTTCACATTGATGAGAAATAATTAATTAGTTCGCTTTTTACGCAGTCGGGTTTTTTGATTTTTTAAATTTAATTAAATGAATATTATTCATGAAGTGTATGCAATCAAACAATCTGAAAAACTGCTGCTCCGTGTCAGCGCTGTCGTTTGATGAATTAAATGTTCTAGACGAAATTTAATTGATGTTATATGTGTAAAGCTTATTGCTTTTATTTTTTTTTCAGTGAGAGCTTCCATGGTGAGTTCTACTTTTTTGACCACACTTAATCTTTGAATATTGGGAAGAAGGGTGGCGACGGTTCTTACACTAACGTCGGCTACCACTGTATATTTTAATCTTTTTCACTGCATAAAAGATTTGAACGGAAATATAGAATTTTAATTTATAAAAGTGTGCATCAGTGCATTAATAATACTGCTTTAGTTTAATGATGAATTTCATGTTTTTAAAGAATTGTAATGTTTTTGAATTTCTTCTCTATATTAATTTTATTCCATATTTAATGGCAATATTCTTTTTTCTCATCTTCCGAAGCCAAGCAGCAAGGGCCTTCTCAAGATCAGGAAATTTTGCCTTTCCAAAATATTTTCTGGAAGTTGCAACTTCATCACACGCATTTTCTACGGCAAGTACCTTTCTTTTGATGAGAAAGCTCAATGTACTTTTCGGTATTCCATATTTTTAGCAATTTCAGATTTTGTTACAGTTCTAGCACACACTTATTTCACGATTTTCTTCTTTACATCTAAACTTAAGTACGTTTTATTCTGTTTGGTTGACATATTTATTACATATTATATGCCATATTTAATACATATTATTATTATTTTCCAAATTAATTTTTAAAATATTTTATAAAATAGAGGGAGCGACTGTTTTACAAGAGCAAAAAATGCAAACTTAAAGTCTGCACGAGTTTATTTTCTAAACGAATTTCGAACACTATAATGTTGTGGATATTAAAAGTAAATAAAAAACGATTATTTATTTATTCATTTACTTATTATTTACAGCATAATTCCGAATAAAATTAACCCCCCCCCCAAAAAAAAAAAAAAAAAAAAAATAATGTGTGTGTCAAGTATTAGTTAAAAGTCTACCAAACATTCTTACAATGCATATTGTTAAGAACAGTAATAGTTCTATTAAAAATTAAAAATGCGGTCTTCTTCACAGACAAATGCTGTAAAAACATTTAATGTATTAAATATGAATTTATTACGTAAAGAAATCATTCACTGTAGTTCTGGAAAAAGTACTAAAACCATGTTCATCGTTTAAATTGCTCATATTTATTAGTAAGAATCGAAAAATATTTGTGCTTATCTGAAACGAATTTTGACATCTCTTGAATATGAAAATGAGAGCATAAGTTATCAGCTGTTAAAGCAGACATTCAGGCATTCCTGCATTCATACATGTCACACTTTGTGCGGTTGTTTTATCTTAAGTGACAGATGATATCATAGATAAATTTTCAAGTTTCACCTTGAATGTTTCTTCTTTGTTTATCTATGTGCATACATAAATGTTTGCAAACTTTGAAATATATTTCAGTATACAGATTCTTGTTACACTCTCGAACGGAAAATATTCTGAAAATACGTCAGAACAGAGGACTGTTTGTTACTTTCAAGACAAAATTTTGGGAACACGAAAGAATAATGGAAGAAGTTTGGAAACGTCTTTAATTATCATGTAATTTTGTGAAACTTTTCTTGAAACAAACGGTGTTGCATAGCAATCTAATCCGAATTATTAATATTGGGGATTTTTAATTATATAAAAATTCCGCAATACAGAATCGAAACCCCGGGTACACATTTGATGTAACCTTATCTGAGAAATAGAAAAACTAGCATAAATTATACACAAAAAGAGAAAACTAACATAAAATAAACCCACTAACATAAAGAAGAAAGACAAAATAAATCAACTATGTTAACAAAAAACAGGATTTCTTTCTATACAAAAGTGCTACATATTTCGATTGTATGGAAAAAACGTTCATCAAATGATAATTAAAACTACACAATGTAATCTAGGTACACATGCTAAACGTTCTCGTAACTTAAAGCATAAAAACTGCATAAATGATTCCATGTATCATTTTTTAATTATTAAAGTAATAAATTAAAAAAAATGCCCCTATATGTGCTTGAATAAATAATGCGTACTTCTTACTTAATCAAATAATGAAATTACCCAAGGGGAAGATGACCTAAAATCATATACAATTACTGTTTTTTTTTTGGAAAGCAAAATCTTCCGCGCTTTTCCACGTGCGCCAGGTCAGCTGGATTTTATCAAAATAGGGATGAGAGGAATTTGTTAAGCTGTATTTGGCTGAGAACCAATCTTAGTACCAACGTACAAGAGAACGTCGAAGTAGAACTTCGGAAACTACCCATCTCAGCCTAATACCCCTTTAGATATTAGAATCGTCTCAGAGTGTTAGGAGCGGCTTTCCAAAACGAACAGTTCTGCAGGGATTTTATCTTCGTACAATATAGTTGGGCAAACTTGTAATTGCAAATATTCGCAATGTAATTACAATGTAATTGCATGTAATTAATTATAATGAAAATTACATGCCGTAAAAAACTCTTGCATCACTTTAGCCGCAACAGCAGCAATCCCATTATATGACGAAATCTCTGCGTTTGAATGTGTGTAACTATAACTAATTACATGCAATTAACATGTAATTACATTGTGGATAATTGAGTTTACTAATTTGCACAACTCTGCCGTAAAATTTGAATCACTATCTTGTTAAGTGATACAACGTATTTATATAAAGTAAGGTTAATAATATTAATATGTTTCTGATATAATGTGCACATGTATAAAGATATTTTTTAAACAGTTATACTCCAGAGATATCCGATTAAATCCTGTAATGACAGCATAAGAATGAATGCAAACTGAAAGAAATCGCTTTTGATTTCAGTCATGTACGTTACAGTCTGGTCAAAATTTACTTTTTTTTACTTACAGTAATATTTGAATGTCAGTGATTGTCTTATATGCATTAATCGTCGTCCATTAAAAAAATCCCTTTTTTGATCCAATAAAAAGTTAATGATTTTTTCCAGTTTTAGAAAATATTAAATAAAATGTTGTTTTACGTATACAACACAATTTTGAAATTACTACCTGCAATAGATTTTAAAATTTGATCATACCTTAAAATTTCACAAAATGATTCATCTACCAACATTAAAAACAGGTTGTGATAGAAACTTTGTTTGGTAAATTTTAATGAATACACATAAATTCAGGACGGCAGTGTGAAAATTCATCAAATGCAAAATTATAATATACAGTGGCGGTCATTAGTTTTCGGCCAGCATAAATTTTTGGTTAACCCATTAGCGCGCAGCGTCCTCATTTGAGGATGCTGTAAAAATATTTTTTCCTACATTAAAATTAAAAAAACTCTTTTATTTACTAATTGATCTGGTAAATGACAGCACTACACAATATAAGATGTGCCATTTAAATGTAATTAAGTAAAAATGCGCGGGAAAGATATAGTATAATTTCCCGTTTTTTTTTTTTTTTTATGGTAATCACGTTGTGTATTTTTTATTCTATTATATGGAACTGAATTTATGAGGTAAATTCATTCAGTTTTGTATAAATATAATCTAGATGGTCCATATTATGCCTTTAGCATGTTTTTTTAATATTTATTGTTGTTAATATAAACGTAATAAAAAGGAAACGTTATCCGTCATCATTTGAGGACGCTGGGCGTTTGGGTGTAGTTTTTATTCAGATTCAGATTCGTTTCTTAAGAGTTTTACATCTTTTCTTCCAGATAAACTATGAAAGAAAATTGAAAATGAATAGGAAAAAAGTTTTTAAAAACTTAGAAGAGGCAACTGCTTATCATTTTTCTGAAGAAATAGAAGCCGATATTATATTAATGCCTCCAGATGTAGATGATTTAACAGATGAAGAGCAATTTGATGATAATAATTTGAGTACTTCGGTTGTATCAGATGTTGCTGGTACGTTGAAAATTACAATACCAGACGATAATGACAACTCTATTATTTTGAATTAAAAATAAATGAAGAAAATTCCCGTAAACGTAAAAGAGAAATATCAGTTGTGTGGACAAATGAAACCCCGGCTTACACATTCGGAACTTTGGAAAATTCTTCAAAGAGAAATTTGGAATTATTAACAGCGGAAACTAATAATATGACTGTTTGAAGAATTTTTTAATGAAAGTGTTTATGATATGATCGTAGAAGAAACTAATCGATATGCTCACGGAGTGAAAAATAAATTCAACCATAATGTTACTAAAGACGAAATAAAAACGTTTATAGGATTTCTGATACTTTCGGGCTATTACACTTTACCAAGTGAAAGGGACTACTTGACAGAAGCAGATGATTTAGGAGTAACAATACTAAAAAATGCTATGACTAGAAATTTCTACTTAGAGCTCAAAAGATTATTGTATTTCCAAGATAATAAATTACATCAGTATAACAAACATGATAAATCATTTAAAATACCTCCCTTGTTAAAAATGCTTTCCAAGAATTTTCAGAAATGGGCATTTTCCATGAAAATTTGTCTGTTGACGAGATGACCGTTCGGTATTATGGTCATCATTCACTTAAACAGTTTATTAAATCTAAACCTATCAGATTTGGGTATAAACTCTGGGCTCTGTGTGGAATCGATGGTTACTGTTACAACTTTACACTGTATTGTGGGAAAGAATCAAATACTTCTGAATCTGATAAGCTTTCTTTAGGCATAAAAGTGGTGTTAAATTTATTATCTATTGTTGAAGATCCAAGGAGCCACTGTGTTTATTTGATAATTTCTTTACCAGTCATATGTTTCTAAAAAACTGAAAGAAATACAGTTGAGAGCTAGTGAAACAATACGAGAAAATCGTTACTGAAAATTGCCCAACAGTGGATTATAAGAAAATGAATAAAAAAGAAAAAGGAATTTACGATAGTAAATTTGACCAAACTAATGAAATTATTGTTGTTGTTTTGTGTTTCTTTGGCCACTAATTTTGATACAATATCGCCACTTTCTCCAGTACAGAGATGGAGTGTAGAAAAAAAAGAAAAGGTGAAAGTGAATCAGCCTCATACTATTAGCTCCTATATCGCATTTATGGAGGACATCGATCTTCATGATTGGCTTCTTGAGAAACATTCTATAGCCATACGAGGAAAGAAATGGTATTTTTGCCTTATTACTAGGCTGATAGACATGGCTGTTTTAAATGTCTATATCATTTATAAAAAAATCCATGGTTCTAAGTCGATGACAGTTAAAGATTTTAGAAGGTATATTGCAGTAACCGATTAAAAAAAAAGGAGCCGACTCAAAAGCAATTCTGGGAAGGCTAGTACAAAGGCAAATAACATCCAGATCCAACGTACTTTCTGACATTATATACGACAAAATACAGTATGTTATTGTCAAAAGAGAGAAACAAAGACGTTGCCAATATGATAAGTGTTCTTCAAAACCAAGAACATATTGTATGAAATGCAATGCAACATTATGCTTACAAGGTTTTCCTCTTTTCCACACTAAAAATCAATCTTAAAAATGTAAAAAAAAAAAGGTTTTCTTATATATATATAAATAAATTTTCATTTTTAACATTATTTTGCCCATTAGTTTTCTTATATATTAAGACTAAATTCATTTTTTAGAAAAATATTTCATTTTCAAAAGTTTTAGATTTTTACATACAAACGCCCAGCGTCATCAAATGAGGACGGCTTATAAAATATGGTTGCAGTTAAATTTTTTCAAAATGCTTTTGAAATACTCTTAATGTATGCATTTTCATCCATATGTATCAATTTCAAGAAAATAGTTCAAAAATTGTTAATTTGGGCGTTAATGGGTTAATTTGTAAGTATACTCATATGAAGAGGAATCTCAAAGTGCTACTTATGCTCTTTATTGACATAATAGTTAGGGACAAATTTATGGAATAAAAAATAAATATCAATAAATTTAACTGACAAAATTAATTGCAAAAGAAAACGCATGTTATCAAAAGTTTCCGGCAATCTCGGTAAGTTTGGAAAAAAATGGTGTTATAATACTAGAAAATGAAAGTGATCCACAACGTTCACAATCAGTATTTTGTATTCATACATTTCAGAATAAGTACTACGGAGCAGCGACTTGGCATCGATTCAACAAACGGTTGCAAATCGTTTATAGTAAGTTTTTTCCACGGTTCTTTCAATTTTTGGAAAACTTATTCTGAATTGGAATACTTATAATTCCGTACACGTTTATAATTTCGTTCCAAAGATTATCTATTGTTATCTGATCGGGTGATTGGGATGTCCATTTCAAAAGCAGAATTTTTTTGTGCTAAAGCCATTGCTTGACGAGCTTGGCAGCAAATGATATTGCAAGGAATCTTTATACAATTCACCATTCATCTTGCGGACCAACTAACGGGCCGACACATTTCCCAGGAAATACTTTCCACAGCATATCGTATCCTCCAACATGTTTCATTGTAGGAATAACATATCTCGCATATTTTGTTTTTCAAGTTGTCGGAAGTTAGTGTCTGTCATCACTCCCAAAAAGCTTGAACTTCGATTCATCGGAAAATAGTGCTTTATCCCAGTTCACACTTAGCCAGTCTTTGTGTTCCTTGGCAAACGCATGTCGGGCCCTCTGATTTTTTTTTTTTTTTTTTTTTTTTTAATTTAAGAAATATTGTTTACCACCTACTCTCTTCATAAAGCCCTACGACACGTAAGCGTCTTGTCACGGTAGACCGGTTTATTTCGGCAATATTTTTTAACACCGTAAATCGAGGGGAATTGCAACGGCATTTTTATGCGGGTAATCAACTGCATTTCTCCTGATAATTCTGTCCACACCAATAGTCATTTTCCGGGGTCTCCCGGACCGTCGCAAGTTCTAAAGGCCATGGCCATCTTTATATTTTTGAAAGTATCGTTCACAGTAAATCTTCTGATCGATAACTTTGCCGCAATCTTACGAGAGGATTGTCCCTTTAGCGACTAAAAAATCATTTGTTTCCGCACTATAATTGTTAACTCTCCCTTTTTGAATCTAAATCACGTTATTCACGTTGATTAATTAACAAACACTATAAAAAAAAGTCCTTCCGGCCAGTGCCGGGAGGAAGAGGTAGCTTTCATATTCCTTATTTTAAAAAAGCCAACTTATATTATTCAAACACAGGAAGCTCAATTTAGTGGAAACCGAATGTAGGAGATTCAATACCAATTTTTATCAATACTAAATCATTATGAATGAGAATTTCGTGAAATTAGTCAGCTTTATACAAGCTGCTTTTAATTAAAGTAACTTATATTTGGCTGCCAAATTTGGCGATTTCTTAAAGTGCCTGCCATTTTAAGACAACATGGTGGATGCGGCTAACCAGTGAACTTGGTCGAGACCTTAGTAATTGCTGTGCACATGCTCACTCACATCGGAATCGGTTGATATATACGAGTGCTGTCGCAGGCAAAAAATCAGATTTTTCAAAATGTCACCCACGTTAGGAATTGAAACTACTATATCTGAGCCATTTTTTAAGATAAAGGCAAACAAAAAATGCTCCTGAATCCTTATTTCAAGGTCAAATACTTAAGAAAGAAACCTTTTTCAATTTCTAATTATTTTGCACCTTACTTTAAATATAATTTTTATAAATTTAATGGCCGCCATTTTGAAACAAGATGGCTGATGAAGCTGGCCAGCGAACTTGGTCGAGATATTGATGTATACTATCCACATGCCTTCTTACATCGAAATAGGCGAATACGTGTGGTATCGCGTGACAAATACAAGATCGTTTCAAAGTGTTAGCCATGATAGAAATTCAAAGTGCTATAATTCAACCACTTTTTAAGATATAAACAAAAGAACAAATTTTCAGAAACAAAAACTACTCCGAATCTTTGTATCAAGGCCAAACACATAAAAAAAATCTTTTTCATTTTCCAATTTTTTAATACCTCATTTTAAATTTTAAAATACATTAAAAAAAAATCGCAACCTTTTTGAAACAAGATGGCGAATGAAGCTGGCCAACGAACTCGGTCGAGATATTGGTATGCACTATGTACAGACCAAATAATATCCAAATCGGTTCATAAATACGCCTGTTGTCGAAAGACAAAAATCAGGTCGTTTTAAAATGTCAGCCACAATAGAAATTCAAAATATTATAACTCAGCCATTTTTTTAGATATAGACGAAACAAAACCTGTTCCGGAATCTTTGTATTAAGGTCAAACACATACGAAAATATCTTTTTCATTTTCCAAATTTTTAGCACCTCATTTTAAATTTAATTTTTTTTTAATTTTTTTAAATGGCCGCCATTTTGAAACAAGATGGCGGATGAAGCTGGCCAACGAACTCGGTTCAGTTATTTGCATGTACTACGTACACACCAAGGTACATCCAAATCGGTTCATAAATACGTCTGTTATCACGTGGCAAAAATCAGGGCGTTACAAAATGTCAGCCACGCTAGAAATTCAAAATGCTATAACTGAGCCATTTTTTAAGATATAAACGAAACAAAAACTGCTTCCGAATCTTTTTATCAAGGTCAAACACATAAGAAAAAATATTTTTTCAATTTTCAATTTTTTGGTATCACATTTCCAATTTAAATTTTTCTTAAAATTTTAAATGGCCGCCATTTTTAAACAAAATGGCGGATGAAGCTGGCCAACGAATTCGGTCGAAACATTGGTCTGTACTATGTATAAACGAAGTTACATCCAAATCGGTTCATAAATACGCCTTTTATGGCGTGACAAAATTCAGGACGCTTCAAAATGTCAGCTTCGCTAGAAATTCAAAATGCTATAACTCAGCCATTTTTTAAGATATAGACGAAACAAAAACTGCTACGGAGTCTTTGTATAAAGGTCAAATACATAAGAAAAAAATATTTTTCCATTTTCAATGTTTTGGTACCACATTTCAAATTTTAATTTTTTTTTAAAATTTTAAATGGCCGCCATTTTGAAACAAAATGGCGGATGAAGCTGGCCAACGAACTCGTTCGAGACATTGGTATGTACTATGTACACACTGAATTACATCCAAATCGGTTCATAAATACGAGAGTTACAGTATGACATAGGTCATATATATATATATATATATATATATATATATTGATATATATATATATATATATATATATATATATATCAATTTTGAACGGAGGGTGGTTTCGGGGTCTGGGGGTCATGATCGATGAAAATATACCAAAATTTTTTGAAATCGCTTTCCTCCGAACGGCTGCAATAGGTAGCTTTTCTGTAAAGAAAGCTACCTAAAAGCACTTACCGATAGCAAAAACTAACGAAATACGAATGGCCGGAAACTTTTGCACACGCGGATTTCGAATTCCTCCCCTTTGCATAAAGTATCTTCAGTATCCAATCAAAATGATCACGCGGTCAGAGTTCATTTGCTTATCCCTAACTTTTGAAGCAATTCTGCTTCTTCTTCGCTGAAACGTTCTGGTAAACAAATCAAAGAAACTAGCTGGCCGGAAACTTTTGACCGCCACCGTACTTTGATCTTTGGAGAGCGGGAACTCAGTTATATTGCAGGAATCTAAAAGAAAATATCCCCCTTCTTATCTAATTCAGAAGCACTAAGCTGACACCGTTATACTTGTGATCTTCACAAGATTTAGGGCTACACCTCTTTGTAAGCGTGCTGTTTGCAGTTTTTTTGTAGTCCAGTATATTAAGCACAAATTTTTGTTTCATATAACAGTAACAAAGTAACCTAAGATAATACATATAAGCATTAAATTTATAAATGGATACACCTGACCTTATATTTACAAAAAAAAAAAAAAAAAAAAAAAAGTGTGTTTCTACTCTTTGTTTTTATTTATTTGCACTTTATGAAAGTATGATCTCATGTAAGATCAAATACTGAGAAGTTATAAATACAGTTAATGTGAATATTTCTCTTTATGAATATCCATGTCTAAATAGCTGGTAACAGCGCCACAAACACAATGCCACAAGCAAATTAAAATATTTATAGGATCCTATGTCATTAACAAATACGGCACTCTCGTTTTGTTGAATATTTAATTAAAAAAATTATTTTTAATAGTATGAGCGCTCAGTCATGAAGAAAATACAATTTTTGTGAATTGTTTCCAAAGCAAGTAAATGTGGTTATCTACTTACTTATTGTTCTATAACATATTTTACAGGAGCAAATGTTTTAATAGTTTCAGATACAAGTTTAAAAGAATTTACTCTTTAGATATCAACTTAAATAATTAAACACCTCTCATGCAAATAATTAAACACCTCAATTATCTCATGCATAAAATTTAAGATGCATGCGCAAATAATGTACAAAATTTACATTATGTCCTGATTTATGCAGCAATTTTGAACACAGCAACTAACAAACAAACAAACAAACAACAACAACAACAAAAAAAAAAACTTTTTACCTTAAAAAAAATCATCACTTAAAATTACAAGGTTGTAACTGAAGTGAAAAAAAATTAATTTTAAACCAAAACACTAATGCTGAAAAAGAAGTAACCTATACAGTATACACGCACAGAAGAGTCATGACTTTATTTAACCAAGGTGAGTGTTAATTGTTATTAAAACTAAATCAACTAAAGTAAAAGTGTAAATGTGTGTGCATAAACTACCAGGTTAAACATGATAACATAACAACTGTGTGCTTGAGATGGAAACAATGTACAATTAGATCCTAACATACTATCTGCCTATAGTATGCTAATGAGAAAGCGCGAGCTTGCTGAAGACTGGTGCTTATAACCAGCATTAGTAAACTGCTATTGGTGAATTTTACGAATAAAAATGTATGTAAACAATACACAAAGTGTGAAACTCATGTCAGTGTTATCTCCATGAATCATGCAAGAAAACATATTCAATCTGTTGTCAAGCCAGTGGCCAACTCGCTTAATCATACATTGAAATACACATTTCAGACATTTTGCTATCCTATGGAAAGTAGCGCAATGATTGAAGTATCCTATATGAAACAGGAAAGAATTAATAAAATCACCTTACACAAAAACTCACATCTACAATACACAGTGTTAATGTATCCCAGCGAGAAGCATACAAAATACAAATAAGTGTTTAAAACATGTTCCTAACCTATGTTGTATGTTCTTTTTTTTTGCAGAAGGAAACGAGATCAAGAGAGGAAAAAATATATATATCAAAATTTTTTTGTGAAAAATGACATGATGATTCGAGCTATATGTAAAATGACCAAACTAAATGTATGCCAGGATAAACTAATATAAGAATAGTAAATATTTTGCCGAAGTTCTCTACCCACTAAATATAACCTGTGTGAAAGAGAAAAAAATTCTGTCTTTTTTTATATTAATATGCCTACTGTGTGTAAATTTCTAACCACGTGCATTGAAATTGGAAAAAGTTAATGTTAAGCTCACCTTCATCCTCTATAACTATTTTAAATTGTCACCAGAGTACAAATATAAATCATTTCATACTGCTATGAATCATTGCTCAAAATTTATAATAATCACATAAAACATAAATTTGTCGACATAAAAAAATTACCTATCATAAATATCAAAAAGGCTAGCAAGATAACGTTCAAAATTTAAATGTGATAAGATAATTTAAAAGCAAGTATTTTCAATCTACGGAAAATATATATAGGCTTTTTTTATAATATCTCATTTCCTGTGAAATGTTGAATGACAAGTGTCTTAACTGAAAAAATAGGAGCATTTAATAACCACCAGACAACATATCATAAAAGAGACTGTATTCAATAAGTTGCAATGTGACACAAACATGTTATTCATACATTTACCGTCAAAGGACAACATACGAACCAGCCTATGTATATCCCTAACAGAAAATTAAAACAAAAATCAGAGAAGCACCTCAAGGCCGCGAGAGACAATAAAAGAAATATATTATCTCTGAAGGGCGTCAAAGTGTCATTTCAAGATATTCACTATGTATCTTATACGAATGAAACGAAACAAACTAACTTAAAAATCGCTTTCTTTATCAACAGTAACGCATCTTAACCATTCTTAAATTCTATATTGGACTTCAAATGTTTACCTGTATCTAACAAATTATCTTTTTAAAGGCATATGAACTATCAAATAATAAATTAAATATTGCTACAGTTAATTACAATGTCATTCATATCATAAGTGCCAATCAAACATTAAAAAAAAAAAAAAAAAAAAAAAAAAAAAAAAAAAAAAATGTGCAATAGTTAAGCTCAGATAAATTCTCAACAAAGCTTTTGTTTGCCAAACGGAGATAAGGTATGCCACGCTAGTAACTCTAAAGATAAATATTAAATCAAGAAATTCCTTGTCTTGCATGAAAATAATACTGCATTTAAACCCAACATAAAATAAATTTGTACTGGAATTAATTTAAACACTTACCTTTCAAAATATAGCGTAAAAAAGAAGGTTAAAATTTCAATTGCAACTTCAAACTTTAAAATATAATATATATATTTTTTATTTAACTGCGATCTTCTCTCTTTATGCTGCCACATATTAGAAAGAGCAGTAATAATAACTATCTGAAATTACTTAGTGCAAGAAAAATTTTAAACAACAAGTATGAATAGGGAAACATTTATCATAGCATGTGAGGAGCATGTGAGGAAAAAAAAAACTGACAGATAAAAAGTAAATTACTGTATTAATTAATAATTACGTTTTAAATGAAAATAAACTTTTCCCTCTGCATGCCTCTGCAAGGAATTATACAATATTACGTTGAAATTTGTAGAGTGAATCACTTTTCTTTAAAAGTCTCAGTAAATATGCCCTTATTGTACTTTCTGATATTTTCATCACATGTCACATACGATCTTTCAGTGAAAATAGAAGTAGTGGCAGTATGAAATTATTTATTTTCTTTGCATGGTAAGCGTCAGCAGATTTTGATCACTATTGGCACATCCTCATTTGCGAGAGGTAGACATAATTCACAAACAAATTGAAATGCACTAATGAGCATCATGAAACATATCTTCTTTTTTTTTTTTTAGATTGTATGCTGGAGATGTCAAGACGTCAAAAAATCCCGGGGATAAAGAATCTAAGCTTTAGATGTAGTCATAAGCAACAAACAAATATGATAAAAAAATTTCACAAACATTTCAAATGCAATTTTTTTTTAGAATTTAAAAAGAACACGTATAATGCAACAGAATACCAGAGAAACCCAATTACTTTGCTGTAGCATATTTTTCAAACTAAAATGGTGCTCACCTATCTCGATTACACTAGGCACAGAATTTTATTTATATGATTATTTATTTTTTGGGACGAAAAAATTTTGAAGAAAAAACAGGCTGCAGCAGAAAAAAAAAGCACACACGAATCATGCAACTCTAGAGATTCCAGGTGAGATTCATCACAAAATTACCGTAGATGCAATTACCAAGTGAGATCCAATATTGCTCCGGTGACAGAACACAGCACATTTTTTTAGAAACCATGCCGTGGAATCCGCGGATCGCAGGAGTGAGCACAGTAACCAGGATTAACCAGTCTTTAATTAAGATAACATAATTTTGAAGAAATGAAGCAGCCTTGTTCCGGCATATCGGTCAGCCAACCGCAGCTTATTTAACAGAACATAAACTGCAATGAAAGAAGAGTCAGGAAAGAGCAGGGAGCATTGTGAAAAAATTATCCTTTGAAAGTGCAGCAGAATTACATCGCAAAGACAGAATAAAGAGGAAGGATGAATGTCTCTCTCTTTAACGTGCACTTTTGTTTGTATAGTTGAAGAACATATAGAATGAAGATATATGAAGAACATATGATGAACATATGATGAATATATGATGAACATATATGAAGAAGTTTTGTATAGTTGATGTACATGTAGGAAAAACTCCAACTCTAAATACGGGAACAAACATTTTTATTTAAAAAGCATTTTTGAAAAAAAAGTTACCAAAGGGACATTATATTTTTAAGTACTTGCGTTGAAAGAGAAATAGCCCATCATACAGAGTGCACCGAAAGACGCAGTTATCACATGTTTACTTCAACGCAGTCAGAATCGGGACGGATTTCACACGATTTACTGATTTCACACGAAGTCTTGGAACACTTGGTGTTACAATCTATGGCCAATTTCAAACTTTGAAATACAGATCAAAGAGTGAACAAAGGCTTTTTGGCGAAAACAAATGATTACCCTACATAATCTGGTATACCGACGAAACGCGTGACGCAGCGATCACCAAAAATCCGTTTTTTTATATTTACTTAATAGCGGCGACATAGAACTTGGCTTTTCTTATCTAACAAAAATGATTGCGTTAAATAATCGCTACTTATTATTGCGCGATGCCGACAAAAGGCATATGTTTTTATACAACCCATAAATAAAGTTAACGTATATGAAAATTATTTTAAAGACCGCATCTGCATAAATGTCTTTCCCTTTTTTGATATTTTATTGCAACGACTCAAAATTAAGCAATGAATAAAACTGAATTATTCCATTCGTGGGCGAACACAAATGTAAAAGTAACTGCCATTCTAACATTAAAGACAGCTGCATTTATCTCTTTTTTGTTTTATTTAATGGTACAAGTGTTATTGTAAAATAAATTGCTTTTGCGAAAAAAGATTACAAATCATAAATTGAAAATTAATGATTTGAATTAAAAAAGTTAGTGAAAGAGGAAAAAACGAACAGATAAAATTCCGTATGGATTTAAGCACAGAATTAAATTACAAACTTTAGTTTAAAAAGGAAGGTGGATAACAGCACCTTTTAAAAGCAAAAAAAAAATGTTTTAAATTAATTTTAAAGAAAAAGTGATATGTGACAGAAACTCTGTTACACAGGTCTTCTCAAAGCAGACCTGATGGCCCCCTGAAAATAAAAATTAATTTGCTTTATTCAATACATTTTTTTTAATATCTCCGAAACTTGTTAAGCAATTGTCTTGACTTTTAGAATTTATGAAATATAATATTATTCTGTATCTGTATCCGAAATTTAAAATGTCTACCCCAAATTGTTCTTAAAATTTTAACATTTATTAAATTTTACTACTGTCCTTTCGAATTTTGTAAACCGGCCAACCCTGTTTTGTGGCAAACCTTATTTCAATTCAAGGAGAAACTGTAGCAGCAGATTCGAAATTAGTTGCTTTTTATTTAATTAGTTTCATTTTATATTTAATGGTCTCTTTAGTCGATTTTATCATCTTTACATTTTCTGAAAGATGATTTCATCTGCACCTTGTGATCTAAATTTCAAATTTCTCCGTCCAGAACCTTTAAAAATTTTAATTGATTTGAAAATCCCCATTCTGTTTTTTTAAACTATCCTGGTCTGTGTATTATTGTCAATCTGCAAAACTCTAGCCTCAATGGGATTTCAAGTGAGAACCTTTTGATAAGACAGTCGTACGAGCCTCGCATGAGATTTATATCTAGTCAGCTTGTTGTTATTTGGAAATAAATGCTTTTTTATTTGGTCATTTTGATGACTTTGTAATTAATATCCCAGCTTATTATCAATATTTAAAATTCCGAGTCCCAGATGCCTTCGGACTTGCCTTGAACTACACTGCTCAAAACAATTAAAGGATATTTGAAGTTTTATATAAAATAAAGATATAAACAATTTTTTTTTGCCGAAAATAGAAGAAGAGAATCACAAATGCAAAATTTTCTGGTTTTCAAACTGTGGAGTACGCAAATTTTGAGTTCGACATCAAAAACGTCGCTTCAGCGGCAGCGAATGAAATTTGACTTTCAACTGGATAAAAGAGAATGAAGACAAGGATGATCGGCATTCAGTGATTGCTTTGTTTCGATGAGTACGATGTCTCAGTGAAGTCATTTGACAGATTCAGAAGCTTTGAGAATTGTTGGTAGGTTAGAAGTGGGCCAAACTCAAGCCGAAGTAGCGCAAGCCATTGGAGTGTCACAAAGTGTCATTTCCAGGATCTGGAACAGTTTTTTGGAGAGTGGATGTGCAGGCCGAAGACCAGGGCAAGGTCGTAGACGGGCAACAACGCCCAAAGAAGATCGGTATTTAGCGTTAACAGCTCGGAGACACCGAACCATGAACGCTACTCTTCTCCAACAACACCTTCGATCGGCTACAGGCACCACGATTTCAACTCAGACTGTCCGAAACTGACTCCATGCTGTAGGTCTGTATGCTCGCCGACCGATGGTATGTGTTATATTATCATCAAGGCATCGTCGCGACCGCAGGGAGTGGGAAACTGAGCATGTCAACTGGAGGAGAAATGAATGGAGCAATATTCTGTTTTCTGACAAGTCCCGTTTTTCTGTGCATCCGGATAATAGGCGTATTTTCATCTGGAGGGACCGTGGCAGTCGGAATAATCCTGCGTTCGTGCACGAAAGTGTCAGATTTGGCGGTGGAGGAGTGTTGGTGTATAGTGGCATCTCCATTGACGGGCGCACTGACCTCTACATCATTCGAGATGGAGCTCTGACTGGTCGCCGATATAGGGATGAGATCCTCAGACCTATTGTAGTCCTTTACGCTGCAGCAATCGGAGATAACTTCATTTTAGTGGACGATAACTGCAGGCCACATCGTGCAAACCTGGTGGAGGATTTCCTTTTCGAGGAAGGAATCGTTCGAATGGAATGGCCAGCGTGTTCTCCAGACATGAATCCAATCGAGCACGTTTGGGACGCTCTAGGAAGACGAGTTTTTGGCCGCCAACAACCCCTACAAACTCTCCAAGAACTTGAAAGAGCTCTTCTGGAAGAGTGGGGCAGAATACCCCAACTCGTCATTAATAGCCTCATTGAGTCCATGCCTCAAAGGTGTTCAACTTTGCTGGCCACCCGTGGAAACCATACCCCCTACTGAAAATGATTTTCTTTGAAGAAAACACCTTTTCTTATTCTTTTTTTCTCATATGCACAAATTGTGTTTTATTCCTTTAGTACACAAATGCACAATAAAATGCATTTTTTTCTGCCAAACATGTGTAATTTATTCTCATATAACCTACTATGTCTGTCGACCATGTATCAATCAGCTAAACAGTTTACCAGATACAAAATCCACCTAAAACTGCAATATCCTTTAATTGTTTTGAGCAGTATATCTTCACGTAATTTTTTATTATTCTACGTGTGGTAAATTTCTCTAGTCTTCAAGAAAAAACACACAGAGAGAAACTTTCTTTTATCTTTATAGATAGACAAATATCTTATAGATAAAACCAAGTATTTAGAATAACCACCATCAAAATTTCAATAGTTTCCTGTCATTTCAATACATGGAATATATCGCAGGGTTTCTTCAGGAAAATGTAAAAAAAAAAAAAAAAAAAAAAAAAAAAAAAAAAAAAAAAAAAAAAAAAAAACGAAGAAAAGAAGTGCGAATAAATCTATATATCATAGTTCAAAAAATATATATGTCATAGTTCAGATTTAGGCAAATTATTAATCTCAATTACCCGTTATATTAATTACGAGTTAATTTAATGTAATTGATTATAGTTACACACATTCAAACGCAGACTTTTCGTCAAATAATTGGATGGGAGCGGTACCGGCCACAGTCCTGCAAGAACTGTTATGACATGCAAATTTAACTATAATTAATTGCATACAATTACATTGTCATTACATTGTAGATAATTGCAATTACAAATTTGACCAACTCTTCCATAGTTTAAAATTCATAAACTCAGCAGGTCTATATTCTGAAACTCATTTTGCTTCTGTACCAAATAAATGTACCGACAAGGGGTTAGATAACTTCCTTATACATACTAGAGCATTTTCATATGCACTATTTTTTAATGTATTTGTAGAATATTGCTAGTGAATTTTTTTTCATTTGTCATTTTTCTTAAGCGAAAATACAAAAAAGTATGCTTTATACTTTAAAAGTCAAGTAAATCTTTTAATCTTTAAAGATACTAATCTTCTTAAGTGTTACTTTTTAAATTGACTATTTTTACCACGTTGTAATTGAATATATTTTTATTAATCCAGTGACATCACATAGTTGAAATACAAATATTGAAAATAAGTAAAAGTAAAATGTTTTAACTAAATAAGCGTATCTTAATGGCTTACTTATATTAATAACAACAAATATAAGCTAGTTGAATGCGTCAATTCCAAAACTTTCTTCTATCTCATATGTTTTAATATTTCAAAATGTAGTTAAAAATTTCGATATTTTATTTTTATTAGTTCAATATCATATCAACTTTGACTTTCATCTTAAATCTCTGCGTATATCAATTAATCGGACTAAAACAATTTAATCTCGATCATGATATTTATTAAAATACATAGTTTTTCGTTATTCTGTTGTATATCAGTTGTTCGCGAATAGTCGGCTAATCAGAATGGGAAGTTCCCGTCGATTAACGAGCCACCGTTGTACAATAGAACTACGAAAATTAAAGATTATTAGACAAAAGTCGCTATTATTGTGTCCCCTTTTGGCGGAATATTTCCACATTCAGGGAGGGCCTTCTTGCCATGGCCAAAAACATACACAAAAAAATTGTTCAATTCTATGCATAACTTCCTACACTTTTCCATAATACAATATTCAAAATGCACAAAAATCGCTATTACAGCGCCCCCTACCTTCAGACTTTTTTTCTAAATTCAGGGAGGACCTTCTTACCATGGCCAGAAACATACACAAAATATTTGGTACAATTCTATGCATAACTTCATACACTTTTCGATGGTACAATGTTTAAAATGCACAAAATTGGCTTTTACATTGTCCCCTATCGGCGGATATTTTTTTCCAAATTAGGGGAGTACCTGCTTGCCATAGCCAAAAACTTTAAAAAAAAAGGTTCAATTCTATGCATAACTTCATACACTTTTTGATGGTACAATGGCGACACACGGACATACGGACATACAGACATTTTCTATAAACATGTCTTTTGATATCTCTGACCCGTAAAACGTGTAAATCCGTCAAAACCCGGAACTAAAAAAAATCACGATTACAATACTTTCTTCTATTGAAGATAGAAGAAAGTAAAAAGTAGTAACATATGACTTTTTTACTTACTAATTTAATGTAAACGAGTCATGCTTGTTACACCTTAGCTGAACTTTAGCGTATTCAATTTGTTTAATATTTATAATTCTATACTTCTCAAATATGTGTTATACATCATACATTGATTACCCATTTAAGTGAAACATTGTGATTTTAACGCTCTAATTAAATATCTCGATATACAGTAGGAAAATCTCATTATGGAAGGAATGAATATAGATAACACTTGCGAAATTTCGAAACCGAACTGTATTTTCATTTTTTATATAATCAGCCTGGAAATTTCTATTGTTGAATCAAATTATGTTTTGTGCTCCGTAAATTAAATTTTATTAAATAATGTCCTAATTTTCTCTGTGTTAAACTTTTGTAAATATTTTGGTGACTTAGTTTACACAAAATAATATCAACTTTTTTAATAATATGTGTATCATATTTATTAAAATTTAAAATTTTATTTAATATTGTTTAAATAATTATTAAAATTTAAAAATTATTTAAACATATTTAGGTTAATTTTACTCTGGGTTAAATTTAGAGCGTTAATTAGTGGTCATTAAACTTTGTACTATAAATTGCATTACATTTACAAGAGATTGGTTGGAAAATAGTCAAATAACATATAGACATACTGTGAATGGATGAATAGATAGAAGAGTAAAATTTGATAAAAATCTTATTAAATATAAAACAATTGAAAAGCTGTTGAAAAACGTTGACTTTTTCAGCAGGATTTAAAATTTCATATTTCTTTTAACACCAAATATCACAAGAAAAAAGGCTTACATTAAGAAAATTCTCCTTTTTATTCAAAGTCTTCCGTAAGTTTAAATTTAAACATTGCATCGTTTAAATTTATAAAGCGAGCATGGAAGCAAAGACTTCGCTAAGGGCCGATGAAATTAAAATAATTGATTCTGACATCTGATTTTTTGCCTGTAACAGCACTCGTATATATCAACCGATTTAGATATGAGTGAGCAACATAATTAACAACTTGATTACTAAGGTCTCGACCAAGGTTATTGGTTAGCTTTTGTGGACCCATTATGTTGTCTTAAAATGGCAGGCAGTTCAAGATATCGCCGAATTTGGCGACCAAATATAAATCACTGTAAATAAAACCAGCTTTGATAACGCTGACTAATTTCGCAAAATTCTCATCCATATTCAGTGTTGAAAAAAATTAGTATTTAATCTTCTATAATCGAATTCCTCTAATTTGAGTTCTGTGTGTTTGACTAATATAAGCTGGTTAGTAAGGAATAAATAAGGAATAAATAAGGAATATGAAAGCTACCACATCCTCTCGGCACTGGCTGGAAGGATTTTTTATATTGCTGAGACCTAAAAGAAACAAATAAAAAATTAGCTTAGGTTTAATATCACAACGCAGCAATATTTTTGTAATATAAATAATTAATTTAATTGGATATTTATAATTTAAAACTAAATAAAATAAATATTTTTAATATTTTTTTACAAGATTTATAAATATTTATAAATATTTATAAATACGTAATATTTATCACATGATATTGTATTTCTTTTACAGTATTTATAAATATTCTTAATACAATATTTGAAAAGTTTTGTTTTTAATATTCAAATGTATAATTTCGAGTTTTACTTAGTATCTATATTATCTATATTATAAAGGACAAACATATATGTGCGTAACGCATACGTCATTCTGAGAATGGCAACACTTTGAAATTTGAAATGAAATTTCCCTTTTGCAATTTTCGCTACTGCAAAATTTTAAACTTCTAAACATTCCACATTTTAAATGTTTACACCGTGGTATGCAGAAAAAGATGCACTTTTAAATGCAATTTGTTTGAAAGCTGTATCTCAATTTCTTTTTGAGATATTAATTTTTTCATAGTTTTTAATACCAATTTTCTAATTGTGGCAACTGAAGTACTTCATTTCTATTAAAAGTGGATTAGTTATCTTTATTGATTATATTCTTACTGATGCTATTTTCTCATTACAATTAAAAATATATTTTTAAAAATTTGAACAGAAAATGACGTTACGCTTTAAAAAAAGACACAATTTCCCTGATGATGCTGTTATATTTCACTATTTTTCATTTCGCTGATATTGAGTTTGAGTCAATAGGCAAAATATTACAGCGACTGAAAATGACGTCATATTTAAAAGTAAACGATAATTTTATTTGATAAAACGAGATATTTCCCTTTGAATACGTCTAAAAGTTATAAATTTCGGGAATTTTTACGCGCAAGTACACAGATTATACTAAGACCTCAAATCACGAGTGGGAATTTTAACATGAAAAGTTCTAATAGTTGACAAACGTGACTTCAAGCTTGAAAAAATATTTATTAATAACCTATTGCGCATTAAAATGTTTTTAATTGGTTAATATGGATGTGAAACGTGGAAAATGACTTGATTTGGTTTAGATCTAAAGGTAGAAAAATTCAATGATTATGTCAAGGTGAAATCATTTTTGCGGATTTTTCATTCCATAATACCAAGCATCAATTAATAACTTAATCAAAATTACTTATCTTGATTATATTTTACTGATGACGTATATGAATTAAATTTAATTTTTCAATAATTTTAACAGTTGAAGTTTATGAAACAAGTATTTTGTTAATCTTAGTTTAAAATATGTCTTTGGAGAGTTAAATTAACAAGTGTATGATGGATTTTTTATTCTAATTATTGTTGTAGATGTATTATAAATTTGATGCAACAGTTCCTTTGTAAACATTTTCTTTCGTCGAAATTCGGAGGGTTCCACCTCGTTAAAATAAATGCTAAAATAAATATTTTGTTACAAAATATTTCACATGTTTTTCCTTTTCAATTTTCAATTATACAATTAATAGTTTTACTTTGAATTTTGAAGTCCGAATTCAAGAGACTTCATTTTGTCCTCAGAATGATCAAAGGTATTCTCATCTTGGAGATTTTCTTTGTGCATATTATTTTGTTATAAACAATTTAAAGAAAGAGAGAGAAAGTAAAACTTTTAAATATATCATTTTAATAAATTGGATTTAATGAATATATAAGGCCATTTTTGTGTAACACAGACAAAACAATGTTACTCTTACGTTCGACAATCCATTTAGTGGAGCATTACTCCTTCAGGTTTTGATCTTCATTAAAATAATAAGTAGGAAACATCAAAGACAATCGAAAAAATTTTATATTTAATTTACTCTTTAAAATTCTGCTGTCGTCTTGAGCACAATGATAACACACAAGTACGATATACTTCATAGTAAATTGCAAGTAACTATCAAATATGATTCATGAAGATAAACGAACAAAATCACTATACCGGAATAAATATTCTACGAACTGCTTAAGCTTGAGTACAAAACTAAAAAGATATCTAACTGGAATATTATTTTCAAAATAAATTCCAAGTTACTATCAATAACGATTTCTAAAGTAAAATAAGAGATTCTGTATACAAAGAAGTGCAGTTGATACAAACTTCTTAGAATAAACTTTATGACTTCTTAGGATTTTAGGGAAAATTGTTTCAATAAAATATTTAAAAGAAGAAAAAAAGTTTTTTTTTTTTTTTTTTTTTTTTTTTTTTTTTTTTTTTTAAATACAATTTTGAATTAAGCATTTGCATATTCATTTTCTCTTCAAATAATCTGTAGCTGATTTAAATGAGGTTACTTAAAAAAAAAGTATGTGACCCTTTACAAAAGATGTGGAGAATTTTTTATCTATGGACTACATGAATGTTTAAAGCAGTTAAGAGAGGTATAAATTTTACATTTAAAAATCTCATTTTTTAAACCACCTTTAATAATAAGGTAAGAAGTTTGTATGTGATTGTGTGAGTTTTGCCGACGGTGTTCTAAAGAGACCGCTGCAGTAGAGCTACAAAATTTGAAGAAAATGTACGTCTATATATGAAGTTTTGCACCTCGAAGCTCGATTTTCAATTTTTTGATTATTTTTTTTATTTAATTTTTTATGAGATTTCTTGCGCTTTTTTAATCTTTGAGGAAATTTTTCCACTTTAGTGAAAATAATACGGTTTCTTTCTTTTAACACAATATAGTAAATTTTGTTCTCTTTTCAAAAAAGTTTATTCGGAATTCGTACAGCGATTTTGGAATTTTTAGCGATTTTTTTTATGTGATTATTGAACAGTATTAAATGCATTTCCATACCTATAAGGGGGTTATCGTAGGGTGGACACAGTTTTGTAGCCGAATGCTGCCAAGTTTGTCGCCAACTTGGCGATATCTCTAATATTTCGCAAAATTGCCATAGACTTCCATTGTAAACCAATAGGGATTACTTGCTTACAGAAAATCAACAAATTGACATATTTTAATGCAACAAAAACTAATACTAATTTAAGGGATTATATTAATTATATTTAAGGGAATCCAAGTAAATTAAATTATGAATAAAAGTAACATGATACAATGCTTAGCATGCTTTCCTGAACATAAATTTTAAGAGTGTCCGCAAGTCAAAGGAATTAAATTAAACTTTTATCCAATTATAGCAAAATTTGACTTTCGTGATTTTTGAACGTTTTGTGATTTTTAATTCGATTTTTTACGTTTATTCGCGATCTGCTGCATTTTTTGACAGTATATTTTTGACCTATAATACTAAAGTAATTTCTGCCCTCATTTCAATAAAGTTTATTCGGATTTCGTACAGCAATTTTCGAATTTTTCGTGAATTTTGTATGTGATGTTTAGTGTATTTATCAATTTTCTACCATTTTTCAACATTAGCGAAGGGAAGCAACTTCCAATCTCCGTACTTAATATATATATATATATATATATATTTCGCTTTTCGAAATTTGTGCAGCGATTTAAATTTTTTTGAAATATTTTATTATGATTTTTAGAGCTTCTTCGAAATTTGTATTGTTTTTTGAGGTATCCGGGCAACGCCGGGAAAGTTAGTGAAAAAAAAAAGTGTTAAATTTCATTTCATTATAAATCTTTCAAATAATATAGCAAAAGAACAAAAATCATGTAACATCTCCTAATAAAATTTGTTCTTATTGTAATGAATTATTGCAAAAAAATATTACAAAAGTAATTTTTCACCGCATTGGCGCCGAAACCAAGTCATCTACAAAATTTCAGAGTATGATACTAAGGCTTTAGACCACTGCTCTAAACGGATCTCTTCTTAACTTCCTCTAAATTGAAGAAGTTCTAAATTTAATTTCACACATGCTCAAATGTGCCAATTTTGCCTTCAGCTGATCTTATAAAACTCTTAAAAACATTTAACTTTTACATTTTTTTCTTCAAATGTAAATTAAATTGATGTCTCTAGGCACAGTTTACACCATGTATTTTTATTTTTTCTATACTTTCAAGAAAAATGTATTGGATTCGTGAATTTTTTTGAATTCTGGTTTTCGACGGATTTACACGTTTTATGTGCCACAGATACCGAAAAATATGTTTTTTATAAAATATCTGCCTGTGAGTCTGTCTGTACGTGTGTGACACAAATTTTGTGGACGCTCTATCTGAAGCGCCCTGAACGAATGAAGGGAATTTAATAAATCTTCAGTTTCAGTTAATCGTTGATATAATTTGCTGCTGATAACTGGTTTGTGTAAATTGCTCAATAGGCGGCGCTGCTCTTCTGCATTTATCATGATTATTGCAATAGCTCTATCTTAATAACTAATGCACGAATTTTCATCAAACTTCACATTTCGTTAGTCCCTGATATAAATTAGTTCTGTATAGTTTTTGGTGTAAATCACCCAATAGGTGGCGCTACTATGCTGCATGTCCTACGATTTCCGCAATAACTATACCTCAAGAACTAATGCATGAACGTTCGTCAAATTTTAATTTGAGTTAGCCCCTGATATAAACTGATCCTTCTAATTTTTTGTTGTAAATTGATCGACATGTGCCATTGCTACGCAGAACTTTTCACGATTTCCGAAATAGCTCTCTTTGAAAAACTAAAGTGCATATTTTCATTAAACTTCAAATTCAATTAGAATTTAATATAAGTTATTATTGATTAGATTTTTGGATTAATCACCTAACCGGTGCCGTTGCTATGCTGCATTTTTCAGGAATTATAAATATGTATGAGATAGAAGAAAGCTTTGCGATTGCCACGTCGCCATTTTAACCTCGACTGTTTAATACCATAGTTTTTGCTCAATTTGTGAAACAGTGGCAGTGTTTGATATGCTGATAAAAATTGTAGTTAGGATTGATTAAAATCTCCTGTATACAACCTAGTTTACACTTATAAAAAACTCTAAAGTAATGCTTATATTTTGAAAAAATAAATAAAATGAATGATCCAACTAGTGTTCAAAATCGCTATGCGTTACTCACAAAGAGATATTTTTATCGTAAGAACATTAAGTACAAGAACATCATCGAGAGATAACGTGTTTAAAGTTGACAATTCGTAAAATTTATATTTTCTGAATATCCGAAAAATTGTTTATGCCTTACCTATGTTATATTTAACTCTTATCTATAAAGTAAACAAAATACATGTTGCATCAATATTATAAAGTAAGTAAAGATTAAGTTTAAAAAAATTTATTTACGCAGGTTACACAGGCCAATGATTTTCAGATTTCATATTAGAGAGTTTTTTGCGTAGAATAAATAAATAAAGTACATAAAACCAATATACATTTTCTAAAATTCAATAATCGTATATGTTAAGATGATGAAACTTATGTAATCATTTTTTGTGTAATTCGCGAAATATTTACACATCATCAAACTCTTATTTTATGTTATGAATAATTTTGTATAAGAATTCAAACGAAAGCTATTGACTAATGAAGGTGTGAACGCAAGTTCGTGCAACCTCTTTATATCTGATAGTTTTGCGAGAGAGAAGCAGAGAAATTAATGGAAATATAAACAGACTAGAAATGCAAAAGTTTTCAAAATATTTCGAATCATGTTTTATTTGTTCATATTTTAGACTCTATTCAGAAGAAAATCTACCATTTTTTTTTTTTCCATTCGAAAAAATAAGTAAGGTACTGCTTACTTAAAGAAAATAAGTAAATAAATAATAAAATAAAATCCGTTACTCTTTCTGAAATTGGCAATTTTGCTGCTTTTTTTTTTATTTAATATTTATGTATCGAAAATTAATCATTAAGAAAATACACAAGATATAACGTATTTTTTCTAAAATTACATTAGGAGATTTGTGGGGAGTATCATTTTATATCCAGAATATATACATATTTTTAATATAAAATTTCAAACATATGCTTTTATATATTATAAATACGGTCGCACTCTATTTTTGTCATATACTGTCATAAATACTTTCTTTAATTCATGGACACTTTTTGGCAGTAGTGCTCCCAGATTTTTTTATGTTAATTGACGAAATACTTTTTTTTTTTACTTTTTTGCAGGAGGTAAAATACACGTTAGCTGAAGAAAGTTAAAAAAAATATATATATAAATATATATATTAGGACCTTGAAATCAAACCAGTTATCTTAGCTTTACGCGACGAATACGCTAACCGCTGGGCTTCAGCTGTACAGTAATAAAACACTTTGAAGTAAATATTTTTGCTTCGGATGGATATAACTCTATCAATGTCTTTAAAAATCTTTTTATTTTGAAGTTAATTCCGGGTTGATTTTGTCTTTAATGAGAATGTGGCTAGTGTAGTATATGATAAAAATATAAATTACAAATACCTTTAAGTAGATTGTTAGATGCAAAATATGAATATTATATTATTATTTGATAAGATTTTTTTTTAGAAAAATCGATTATTTTATTTAATATTTTAAATATATCTTTATCACTAGTTCACTTAAAATATACTTTATATACGAATATTCATTTATAAACAACTTTATAAATTCAACTTTATTTGACTTATGCAACTTTAAAAATAAATTGTGAGTACTTCTTAATGAATGAGTAAAGTAATTGTTATTTATTTTTAAATCCAAAAACCTTTTTTTTAAATTAAATTATATATCTTAATTTATAGATTTAAAAAAAAATCGGGTTTTATATTAATACAGTCAACACCATACTCGGAATGAAACGAATTTCTACCATCGTTTCAGACTTCCGGGGAAAATTCACGAATAAAACATGTTTTCGAGAAATACGGAAATTACTTCTTAAAAAATGACGATAATTTAGTGTATATTGACGATTTTTTATGATAGTGTACAGTTCAAATCCGACGATTAGAAATCCTGGACGGGAAAAAAAGTGCGATTCGAACCCGACCCTTATGCCGATGCCACTTATTAGAACATTGTTAATAATGTTGTTCATTAAATTATGATTGAACAAAAACTTTCTCATTTTAAATTATTTTCTTACATACAACTTGAGAATTAATATTAAAAACTTCTATCGTGACACTTTTTGTGAATTTAATGTACTTGAAAATCGGCTTAAAATTTAAATTTTGTTATTTTTAACCCACCAATGGCAGAAATCTACAAAACTCACAATTCGTATTTGGTTAAAATGCTACTACATGAGAGAGTATAACTACATGAGAAAGAAATTAAATCTATTTTCCATTCATTCCGGTAAAAAGAAAAGGAAGTTATACAAAATATACCTTATGTTTTATTTATGTTACTACCACAGATAGTGCACAGGCTTCAGAATCAGATTATTTTTCCTTATTTTCCTTTAATAACAATTCAATTTCCATTCAATCTGATTTTTAAAGAATTGAAAAACAATACGAATCTACATTCTTGTTTCTTAAACAGAAAGTTTATTTATTAACCATTTGGAAAACTGGTTATTGTTCTCGTCAGGGTAGGAAATCAAAAGCGTATCTGACGCTTTTTATTGGTTGAATCCGCATTTTATTCGTTTTCTGATTGGTCTATACAGTAATCTGTATTTCCCTTTACTTTCAACAGAGATGGATACTTCTGTTGCCACTATGACAAAAAAGTAATAAAAACTACAAAAAAAAAAAAAAAAAAAAAACTCAGAAACAAATTGAGATACAGCTTTCAAACAAATTGCATTTAAAAGTACATTGTTTTCTCTATATGATGGTGTAAAAAGTAACATTGTGGGATGTTTAGAAGTTCAAGAATGAAATTTCATTTAAAATTGGTCGTCAGATTTCCAAGAATCTGACAATGAAAAACCTTTTCCGATCAGCCAATGAAATGCTTGGATAATACGTAAGTTGCAGGTGGCTAATACGTAAGTTTCAGGAAATCTAATGATTCGCAGGCGATTTTTGTCGCTTGCAATTTTTACGTGTAATAACACTATTAATGTTTAATTGATGGCGTAGGTAATGTATGATCAACTCCGTGCGATTTTTTATGTCTTAAATTTTAGTCTTCGAAAAAATCATTTTCCAAATGGTCGTTGTAATTTTTTAAATTGCTATTTTTTATTTATTTATTTATTTATTTTTGTAAAATGTTTTCTTGTGTGGTATTAATAATGCATAATTGGATGAATTTTCTTAAGAATAATCTTTAGTACTTAAAATTTGAAGCAGTAGATATTTCTAAGAGGGAAATTGGCGATATGTGTTTAAAAAAAAGAAAGAGTGGACAATATTCGTTGATCTGAGTTTCGAGGTTATAAAAGTCACAAGTTTGGGGAAAACAAACCAGCATATTTCCGTAGTAAAATATGAGAAAATATTTTAAATGCCTGATTTTTTTTTTCATTTCATAATTTTTGATAAAATATAATTTTTACTTTGAGCCCGAGTAAGCATGAATCCGAACATTAGTAAAAATTGAGAGTGATCGCATTTTCTGACTGATCGGAGGATAGGACATATGGATTTGAGCTGAGTTCACAAGGACTATAATATAAATATTGTATATATACTATGTGGAAATACATGATAAATTATACCAGGTGTCCTAAAAAGGACTGACTGTTTTTAAAATTCAATAACTTGCAAACGGTGACAGATATTAAAAAAATTCTTGCAGGAGGGTCCTGCATGAGGTAAAAAGTTTTTTTACAATGATTTTCGATTTTAGTTCGAATTACAAAAAATAGATGGCGCTGTAAGCAGTAGGCGCTAAATACAGGCTCGATATTTTGGTCTTTCTGTTCTTCCATGCGGAAACAGGAGATGGAAATATATTGAGTGGGTCCCGAAGTGCCAAAAATCCAGCCTGAATTTAGCGTCTGTTGATGGCAGCGCCATCTATTTTTTGTAATTCGAACTAAAATCGAATATCACTGTAAAAATAACTTTTGACCTTATGCATAATCCTCCTGCAAGAATTTTTTTAAATATCTGTCACCGTTTGCAAGTTATTGAATTTTAAAATCAGGCAGTCCTTTTTAGGACACCCGGTATATAGCTTTTGAGCATTTTATTTATTTATATAATTTTACAATACTCTTGTTGTTTTTTTCTGTCATTGCTGCATACCGCTTTCTTATGAATATCCAAAATTCTTCTGTTGTAATATCTAATTTCAGGTTCATTCAATATTTAAGAATTGTAATTTCTATAATTATATTTCGTTGTTAAACTGTTATTAGCATTGGGTAGATGCGGTAATGACGTTAGAATTACATATAGATAATGAAGTTGGTGGTTTTCTTTTCTTTTTATGGTACATGTTGTAAATATGTAAATAAGTTCAATTATTTTAACCAAGATATTTTTAATAATGTTATTATGATATTTTATAAATAAAAATGTTTACAATGTCAATAATTTGATATTTCTTTGTGGATTCTATTTGCTAAGAAGTTTTACATTATTATAAATTTAGAGATAACAATTAATGTACTAATTTTATTAAGGATTTATGTTAGTATCGTTATATGAACTTGTTAGAAGAAATTTCTTTCAAAGGTATTTAATGTATATACAGCAAAGGGATGGCCTAATTCTAATTTATGATATAATAAACACAGACGAACTCTTTTGAATTGAGTAAAGGTTAGGTATTCATCATCATATTGTACGTAGTTGATTATATTGTACATAGTCGATGCAATATTGATCCAACAAAATTTTTATCTTTTTTTCAGAACAAATCTTCCAATTATTTGTGTCCTGGAGGGCTTATTGTGATATATGAAACCACCATTTCAAGACAGTTTCCACAATCTGCCAACTATGGGACAACTATCTGTGCTACTTGGGATTTAAAAGGAGTTTAGTCTTATTTAAAAAAAGTTTCAGTAATTAAAACTGCTGTTGGTTGTTAATAAGTATTATAATTTAAATGTTTTCAAAACTTTACTTAAAATATTATTAAATCTACATAACATTTTTTTTTTTTTTAAATGTGTTGCAATATTTTAGAATCTTTTTTCAAAACAGATGTAAATAAAATAATACAAAAATAAAACGGTTTTATAATAGTATTATAGTAAAGCTTTTCTGATTGTTTACTTTAGAAACATTAAATGTGTAACCGAAATCTGAAAGCACTTACTTTCGTAAATACGTTTTTATTGCTATTACTATCAATTTCTTTTTTAACAAAAATCTTTTTCTGTAGTACTGTAAAAAATATTAAAATCCTGTTTATTCTGTGAATTGGTTCTTTTTATTCCTAGGTTTCCTAAAATATTTGTACATATACACATTTTGACGCCTCGTGAATGCAGAAATGCTTGCATAAGTTATCACCTTTTAAAGCAGATATTCGTGCATTCCCATCTTGGTAATTGTTATACTTTGTCCTCTTCTATTATCTAACGTGAAACATAACATCGCAGATAAACTTTCAAGTTTAATCTTTCTGTGTTTCTTTCTTCAAGTGCATTCTTTAAATGTTTGAGAATTCTGAAATATATTTCAGTATAATGATTCTTCGTGCATACTAAACAGAAAGTATTTAGAAAGTAATCCTGGACAGAGGAAAATTACTTACTTTAATAGATAAATTCCGGAAACGCGTAAGAATAACTGACGATGTCTGTAAGTTCTTTCATTGTGAGATAATTTTGTCAAAATTTCCTGCAAATAATCAGTATTATATTGACAGCTACAACGAATTACCGATATTGGGGTTTGTTAATTATAGGAAAATCCCGCATTATACAGCTGAAAATCTCTATACGCATTACATCTAACCTTATCAGATAAAAAGAAAAACTAATATCATATAAACACACACACACCTAAAGGCGAAATAACATAAATTATAGTATAAAACACCAGGAATTAATTTCTATTTAGTTGTACTAGTCTAATTTTTGTACTGTCATATTTTGATAAGTAATAATTATATTATACAGGGTATCCAGCGAATAAGACCCTGATTTCAAAATTAAATATCTCAAAAAAAAAAGATCAAGAGAATTATGCGGTAAACGGTTTGTTTATTAGCTAAGCTGTAAAAATGTTATACAGAAGTTTCAAAATTTAGTTGCAAAAACCATTAACAGATAGCGCTGCAATCGAAATACTTGTAAACTGCTTCGAAGTCCAGAGCAACGGCGTCTTATTCCTAGATGGCTCCCTATGTAAAAACGAATATTGGGAAAGTCCATTTTTTCATTGAGGTGATGTGCAGAATTATTGCATCAGCTTTAATTTTAGAAAATTTCGATTCTAGAATTTTAATAAAAAGTTTAAAAATCATTATAAAAAATTTTAAATATTTTATTAAATTCAATCTTTATTGCCATATAATTATTTAAATCAAAATGCATATATTTAGAAAAATAATTTCGTACTTTTTATTTATTTTTTTATATTTTTAAATCACGGCATAATATTTTGGTATTATTGTTTATACCTGAATTATTATAAATAAAAAAGTAATTTTTCACTTTTAATTTATTTTTAAATCACGGCTAAATACTTTGGTTTTAGCACAACACATATATTTCTTTTCTTTGTAAACAAAGTTTTAGAGACAGAAATTATGCATTAAATTATTTCTTTTTAAAAAGGAATTGATGATAAGTCATATCATCAATGTCAAAGCAAAAGTATTTTGGATGCTGCATTCTTTTCGAACACTTTAGATCCTATCGAAAGAAGCTGAACCATATTTCTGTGCTCAATGATAAAAAAAAAACGAGTTTTTAAAATTAAAATTATTTTTTAACTTAATTAAATTTTTAAAAATAGAAACATTGTATTTTTTCATTCAAACTATTCTTTACAATTAAAAAAATAATTTATGAATCATTATTATAAATGATTATTATTATGAATCATTTTATTATAAATGCTCAATGATTTTTTAAAAAAGGGATTTCTTTTAACTTAATTAAATTTTAAATCCAGAAACTTTAGATTTTTTTATTCAAACTTTTTTCACAGTTTAAATAAATATTAAAAAGTAAAGATTTTCATTTTTTTCAAATCCTACCCTACTTGGATTCGATTCCACTATCTACCAATTAGGAGAGAAAAGACATAGCACAGAGATATTGGTAACCGAACCGAGCTTATAACAAAATTTAAAACAAATCTGAATTCTGTCAACACATGGTTCCGCTTCTGCACATTACCCAAATGAAATATTTTTTAAGTTCTTATATAATGATTGCTAAACATTTTATTAAAAAATTCTATTGATTGAAATTCTCTTAAATTGAAGCTGATGCAATAATTCTGTGATCAGATGCCTCCACTTCTGCACATCACTCGAACGAAAAAGCGGTCTTTCCCAATTTCCGTTCTTCCATAGGAAGCCATCTAGGAATGAGACGCTAGGGATCTCGACTTCAAAATACAATTTATAGCCATTGCGATTACAGCGCCATCTGTTAGCGGTTTTTGCAACTAATTTTTGCAACTTCTGTACAACATTTTTACAGCTTGGCTAATAAACAAACCGTTTACCGCATAATTCTATTGATCTTTGTTTTTGAGATATTTAATTTTGAAATCAGGGTCTTATTCGCTGGACACCCTGTATGTGTTAGCCATTTTTGATTAAAGTATCCTAGAAAATAAGATTTTATTTGTATTGACGACCATTTTATAAATGTTCTGATTCGTTTATAAATTGTACAATAAATCTTATAAGTAATTCACTACTACTCTAAATGATGTAACAAAACATAATTAGCTTTTTGTATAACAATTTAATACCTCGAAAATCTTCCTTTACGAGTAACTTTATAAACACTAAGAAATTACTGCAGAAATGTTTACTGATACTTTTGTGTTTATTTTTAATTCTTAAAATATTGTTTTAATTTTTTAACCGACTTCAAAAGGAAGGAGGTTATCAATTCGACCTGTATGTATGTTTTGGCCATGTTCACGCATATCTTTTTTACAATATGAACCGATTTTTTTTTTTTTTTTTTTTGAAAGTGTAAGTCACCCATTTGATCCCATTCCAATTTCATAAAAATCTGATGATTAGAACATTTAAAACAAAATAAAAACTTTAAAATTCAAATCATTTTTTAAGCAGTCGCCCAATTATAAGCACTCATCTTCCATACTGTTAAGCCGGGAACTCACATGCGGAAAAATACGACGGAATTGGACAGTCGAACGGCAAATTGCCCCCATATTTGCCGCGTACAAATGCGAAAACGTAGCGGAATTGTAGTTAAACATGTTTTAACCTTTTCCGTTTTCCGCGACGGCATCTGTAGAAATCAACCAATAAGAACGTTTCTCACTAATTCGTCGGAAGCGCGCGCCAGCGAAAAACGCAAGTGCGATTCTCATTCCCAAGTCGGAAATTTGGCGTAGCGGAAAATTTGCCGCTGCAGATTTCCGTCTATATTTTTCCGCATGTGGGATCCCTGCATTACTCTTACAGAGATACGATGTTTTTCAAAGTGCGAAAACTTAGCTGGACAAGGGTTGAGATCCAGATAGATTTTCGCTGGTAGTGAAATGAGATTGACCAATCAGAAGCCTGCAGTTTTGCGAACTTTTGCAAAAATGCAGCCTTCTGATTAGTCGATCTCGTTTCGTTTAGAGCAAATAATGTATCTGGATCCCGGCCATTCTGTCGTCCACCAAACCGGAAGACCCACAAACGCACAAACTGATATCGGAAGTCGATTTCGAAAAGTTGAAAATCAACCTTTAACGTTTCTCGTGTATCAGAGCACAAGTACAATGACTAGAATAAATAGTGTTGAAAATCTGCTATCCAAACAGCACTAAAGTAATGTATCCTTTAAATGTGCAATGATGCTGTAATCCAATGAGCCGATCGCAGCGACATCTGCTTTATATTTTCAAATTTCAGTGTAAACATTGTATTATAACAGCGTCTAGAACAAATGGTCTTGGAGTTTTAGAAAATATCCTCAGATGTCGCTCCGATCGACCCTTTGGATTTCAGCATCGTTATACATTTAAGGGATACAACATTTTAAAACTTTCTATGTACTACTGCTACAGAGTTTAGAATATATAGTGTGGAAATCGGCTATTCAAGTAATGCTTAAAAAAGTGCTAAATTATTGGAACCCTTAAATGTCAAACGATGCTGAAATCCAATGAGTCGATCACAGCGACATCTTCAGGATATTTTCTATAACTCTAAGACGATTTGGTCTAGACGTTGTAATAATACGATGATATTTACTTTGAAATTTCAAAATATATCGCAGATGTCGCTGCGATCGGCTCTCTCGATTTCAGCATCATTGCACATTTAAGGGATGCAACTTTTAGCGCTGTTTGAATAGCGGATTTCAACACTATGTATTCTAGACGCTGTACTACTGCGATAGTTTGTCAATATGTTCTGGTTACCTGAATCTGGGGAACCAATGAGAACAGTTCAGTATCGGAACCCAGTAGGTATTGTAAACATGCTTACAGCATGTAGACCTGGATCAATTTACAGCCTCTAGAATACATAGCTGCGAAACCTGTTATCCAAACAGCGCTAAAAAGTCGTATTCCTCAAATGTGCAATGACGCTGAAATCAAGAGTGACGATCGCAGAGACATCTGTGATATATTTTTGGATTTCAAAGTAAACATTGTATTATTAAAGTGTCTAAACCAAATTACAGCGACTAGAATACCTAGTGTGGAAATATGCTATCCAAACAGTGCTAAAAATTTCTATCCCTTAAATGCGCGACGATACTGCTAAATTCCCAAGTGCCGATCGCAGCGACATCTGCAGGATTTTCGTATTACTAGTATTACATTGTATAGACTAGCAATAACTTGCAGTTGTAGAAAATATCCTGCAGCTGTCGCTGCGATCTGAATATTCCAGCAGCATCATTGCACATTTAAGGGATACAATATTTTAGCGTTTTTTTAAGTACTAGGGGGCACCGCCCCCCCCCCCTGCTCGCTACGCTCACCAACACCCCGCGTAATCGCTTAGCTATTCCATTCGCTATAGCGAAGCAATTTCTATTTTCTAGCCAACCCCAGATTATAGTTTGTGCTTAACCCGTTAATAGTCGCGCATTGGTCTTTTCCCCGCCCGAAATTCGTTATCTTCCTGTAACTCATTTCTCATTAAAGTTACGATAGCCAAATTCCGTGTAGCTGACCTTGAGTGTTCACATTCTTGTGTAGTAAAATTGCAAGTCATTCCTGCTAATTCTTAGCATTTTATCGCATTCTTAAGTTTCAATCGGTCTAAATGACCGCGTTGCGACCACTTGCGTTAGTTGAATTTTTCCCCCTCGTGTTCATCCTTTCCCATTTCCGCGAAATCTGTGGGGGAAAGTTTCTTCGAAGTCCGGACTCTCTGCCTGTTGTTATTTCGTCTTTCTATCTGTTATTTTACCCGTTCATAGAATACTTTTTTTACTTTTAGAATGTGACTTAAAATTGTTTTATTATATTAGTTGTGAAGTCAGTTAGCACAAAAAACTGATGGATGGACATTTTTTTTTTTCATTGTCAAATATTGCGGGAATAAATTCTCAAATTGACAATCGTTTAAATATGGAAAAAAGGGGAAATTCATCATCATTATTTCAAAGAACTTGCTTTCCATTTATTACCGGAACATATAAATGAAAGAAAACAGACAATAACACTGCCAAACCATTAAAAGAGAGAGAAGAGAATTTTGTGGGAATCAGTAAAAAAATTCCCGTATCTCCAAAATCTGAAAAGTATCGTTTTTGTACAATAAAACAAATTCGAAAGATAAAACAATTTTCTCAGAAATGTAGTATGTATATCTGTGAAGAACATACATATAATTTATTTGTACAATAAGAAAAATAATGAGAATTTTATAATGTAGGTTAGAAATTACGAAATAAAAATCTCTTTTGGATAATTCAGTGAATGTTTATACTATGATTTAAAAAAAATATTTTAAGTATTTTTCTAAAATTTATCTATTTTTAAATTTTCATACTGTAAGTAAAAACACATTTTATTTTTAACAATGCCCCAGAAAATGTTTTTTTTACTATTATTATTATTGAAATCCAATAGAGGCTTGTGGGCGGTATCTAACAAATTTAAATTTGTTGTCCTTCATCAATTGTTCAAACTATTTTTCAGAATAATGTTTTGCAGAATATGAGAGAAAATTCATTTAAATTAAATTATTGCTGCATATTTATAATTTCGGAGAAAATTTTCTTATTGTTTTTATTATTTTAATGAATGTTATTATAAAACAATAAATTATAATATTAATGCCTTATTATGAAATGTACAATTGAATATTTATTTTAATTAAATAGTTGCTGTAAAATACATCCCTATTAAGATGAACCTTTCAATGATTCTATTAATTAAAATAATTTATCCATCTTAGGATTTAAATCTACAATTGCAAATGTATTTAAATTAAACATATAATTTCAATAACTTATTTATTATTTACTTTATATAAGCGAAGTTCGTATGCAGCGTTTTTATTCAAGGGCGCTGCTCCCACCCTGAAATAAGTACAAAAACTACAAATCGTGCATTTTCATTTGAAAAATGGATTTAATCACAAAATCTCGAGAGCCCCCCCCCCTCCTCTCCCCCCTCATACACACACAGACACCCCACAAAATAAATAAATAAAATGTAGTTACAAGATTTACATTTATAATTTCGAAGTTAAGCACTTTTTACCATTTTCTGTATTATATATATATATATATATATATATAATATGCTGGTAAATTAGTGGTATTGTATTTGGTTTTTGTGTTGAATGTCATAGGTTCCATTTTTATTTTCAGTTTAATTGTTCAAATTAATGTCAGTGTAATATATTGATGCTAAATTTATTAATTTTATTTTATTAAATGGATATAGAGTGCCGGAGTATCATAAAAATCTACCTGACTCTGATTATGTCCTTCCAAATAAATAAATAAATAAATAAATAAATAAAACCCTATCACGAATTTAGATTCATATTCGTAAATGTTTTCCTACTAATTATTGATTCATAGTAACATCAGAAATTCAATCAAATCATTTACTATTTACTTTTAAGTATTTATGCAAAACGAAGAAAGAGTTATTAAAAACACTTATCTAGATGCCAACTGAATATATACTTAAGCGAAATAAATAATTGCTGTAAAAGGTTGTGAAATAAATAATTGCGGTAAAATGTTGTAAAATGAATAATTGCTGTAATCTTTTAAAATTCGGTCAATATTTTCACCCAACGTTATCCGTTTTCGATCATCTGATAACACCGGCAAGTTTCCCCTTCGTTTTCGGCCTGCTGGTAACGGCGGCAAATGGACCGAACGCGACTACTAACGTTCTAAAAAATGTCGCGACTACTCTCGGGTTAAAAATAACGTAAATAGTTCAATTAAACTCTATTCATAAGCTAATATTAGTTTTTGTAGCATTGAAATATCTCTATTTGTTGATTTCCTGTATGCAAGTAAACCCTATTGTATTTCAATGGGAGTCTAAGGAAATTTGGCGAAATACTGAAAATAGCGCTAAGTTGGAGTCACTTTTCGTGACAGAGAGACGGGTTTCCCCTTGGTAACCTCCCTTATAGCGTCATAAAGCTCTGACCAATCAGTTGCATTTCACTGTATATACACAGATTTTCATTGTTCCATTTCCAAAGCATTACTTTTTGCAAGGCATACTTAGATACTACTACCGGCAGACCGATTTGCGTTTAATGTATGAAGTTGCTCGCCAGAGGACTCTGATACGCTGCCCAAAACAGAAATTCGACTCTGACCGTAACTTCAACGACGAGAACCAATCAAACCACTCTGGGCAGGGTTCAGAGAATTCCAATGTGTTCACATTTTTTTTTTCCCGTATAGATATGATTCAAAAGAGTTTAATAAAAATATTAACTCTATTCATAAAAAAAATATATCATTTTAACAATTATCGGAGTAATAAATAGTGCGACCGGAGAATACTTCCAAGGTTGCTACTTAATACCAAGTTAATACTAAATACCAAGGTTTCCACTTAGGCGCATTTATCGCCAGGTTGGGGAGAAGTAGAGTATTCTACGATTCACCCCAATAAATAAAAACATGCATAGTCTAAAAACATCAATGTCACAAATTTATTTGCTACCTTCACTGCTGAAACAATAAAACTAATGGAATTTCTTTTAGATATATTAAAGTACTCATAAAATTCCTTGTAATAATTAATAAATATAATTTATTAAGTAACAAATACACTTACATGATTTAATCAAAATTTCTTGGATAACATAAAACATTGCAACGATATTTAAATGTGCGATCACCATTTCTTTCTATGATTAAAAATAAGAATATTTAATGTTTAAGGAAGATCATCTTTTTTTTTTACTATTATTATTATTATTATTTAGTTCGGACGATAAAAAACACAAACATTTTACGGGTAGCAATAAATTCGTCAAAAATAACTGCTTCAAGCCAGTTATGAGAACTGTAGTTTGATAAAAACCAAATTTTAATTTTAAAACGTGTATATGAACCACAAGCTATTTTTATATAAATACGGGACATTCAAAAAAGAATAACAGAATGAACCAAACGATCAAGTAAACAATAAGTAATTTAGCTAATCTTAAAAGTATGTGAACACTAAAATACTACAAGCTGTGTAAAATATCCTTTTAAATCGAAGGAAATTGAAGAATATAAGTATTTAATTTATTATTCTGAAAATACGATCAATGATTCTGAAACTTCGACGATGCCGCTATAGGGGCAAGCTATAAATGTAAGCAAAAAAGAGCACGTTATGATGTTTTGGTTCAGGGTTTGAAGCTGATTCCGACTTCACTTTTTCGACGGTTTTCGGCGAAATGCGTGGGCCGTATATATCATAGTAGGCTATGCTTTTTGGTACTTTTCCGTTATACGGACAGCATTGTCGCCAAGCGCAATAGTTGGCGCAAAATGAAAATCACGTGAATTGAAACATTTGAAAAATAAAAGAAAAACATCGTCGATAATAATGTGAGCATTTTAAAAATATAACATTTGAAAATTACAGAATTTTACGATCTATATTATTAAATCACAAATATATAATTAAAATAGGTGAACAAATAACTGTTATACAATAAAGTAATAAAATAAAAAAATCATATTAAACTGCTGCCATAAAATTACAAATCTCTTTGGCACAGATGTCATATTCGCCCCATATTGGCGCGATTTATTTTCGGATGCCAATTTGGCGAAAACATCAACAGCATAAACAACATAGGTACAGATGTCATATATGTCATATTGGCGCGATTTTTTTCTGACGACAATGTCATATACGCAACGGGTATTTAACTGGCGCCAAGGTGTCGTTATTTTGCTTGATATGGTAACTCGGATGTTGCTGTTTATGCTGTTGATATTTTCGCCAAATTGGCATCGGAAAAAATCGCGCCAATATGGGGCGTATATGACATCTGTGCCACAACTTAATCCGGGTTACCACATCAAGCAAAATAACGACACTTTGGGGCCAGTTAAGTACCCGTTGCGTATATGACATTGGCGTCAGGAAAAAATCGCGCCAATATGGGGCGAATATGACATCTGTGCCATATCTTTTAGCATTGCAGTAAACATTTCATTTTTTGAATGAAGACGTCGCCACATAAACTCTATGAGATACGACTCTAAATGATGACGAACTGTTCCCGCATGTCTTTTGTTGCGCCATTTTGCGATGCCCCATAATCTCTCAACATTTTGAGTATGACATCCAGTATTAGGGTCGACAAAATTGTATTTGTGATTAACTGCGAAATGATCATAACCAGCACTTCGCAGTTCATCTGTTTTATATCCTTTCCAGTAATCTGTATAAATAATACTTCCATCAGCTACATTGTTTTCTATTGCCGCCATGAAAGTTTCAGCTGTGCGATCGGAAATAGGAGTAAGGAAACATCCTCGTGTTTCACGGCATAAACCATCTAACACCCATTGAGGAAGACGAACACGCCCTATGTTGCTTTTTCTTCTGGTAAAAAGACTTTCATCTACTTCTATAATTTTATTAGGTCCACCGATTTTTCTATTTGATCGTGAACATGAAGCATTTGCACAAACTTCTCTAAAATAACTATTCCAGTCCACTGTTGTGTTGTGGTTCATATCAAGTTGCTGCTCACAAAGCTCAATCGATGTCAACTCTTGGCACCATAAATATATAAACCTTAAAGCATTAAGAAGAGACAACCGCGATCCTTTAAATCATGTTTTTTGTCGTATTTCTACGCTTTCTTCGCATGATCGTAAGCTACATCTCCATTTCGGATTTCCAGAACTGATCCATAATTTCATTTCATGGTTGTTTGAGCACAACCTTTTATTATGCAGAATTCCAAATTCCTGAAACAGTTTTATCGCAACTTTCTCATCATCTGGTAATTGACAAATGGTAAAATCCATCTCAGCGTCAGCAGTAAAAGTAAATTATAATTTTATAAAAAAAAGGCATTTTTATTTCGAATAATAGCAAATTAAAAAGCTTTCCAAGGTTAAGCTTAAATAATATTCATTCAGGTAATTCACGTTTCATAAATAACAAATCACAATGTTTCGCATGGTTTACAAGACAAATCCTTTTCACGATGAGGGCTGAATTAATTGGCGCATTAGCATACATTTTGGCATGCTGTCCGTATAACGAAAAAGTACCCTTAATTTCGGCAAAATACTGGAAATAGTGCCATGTTGGGGTCACTTTTGGCGACAGAAAGACGGGTCCCCTATTGGTAACCTCCCTTATAGCGTCATAAAGCTCTGGCCAATCAGATGCATTTCACAGTATCTACGCAGATATTTTATTGGTCCATTTCCAAATCAAAACTTTTTTTATATATAGAAGGATTACAGGGATAGCCGATTTCCACACTGTGTATTATAGTCACTATAAACAATTCCTCTTGGAGTTTTAGAAAATATGCTGCAGATGTCGCTGTCATCGACTCATTGGATTTAAGCATTGTTTGACATTTAAGGGATCCGATATTTTAGCACTTTTTTAAGTATTATTGGGATAGCCAATTTCCACACTATATATTCTAGACGCTGTAGTTATGTAATAGAAAATGCCTAGGTTTGCTATAGTTTGGACATAAGTTTCTCTTAAAGCACTTTGACGTGCTCTGATATGTAAACTTTATTGATGGATTGTCAACTTTTTCACACCGAATTTCGATGTCCGTAGGTATCGATGTGGATCTTATAGTTTACTGGATGCGGTAACTTTTTGAAGTACGAGATCTTGTCTAGAAAAGATGCCGCATTGAGAAAAACCCAAATGTCTAAAACGATGCTAACCGATATCGGAAGTGGATATCAAAAAGCTTACAATTCAATAGCAAAGTGGCCTTATACATCAGAGTTCAGCAAAGTGTCTCCATTAGTCGGTACACTGCAAAGTGCATCCATATACAGTACACATAAAAGTGCCTTCTTATGTGTAGTAGCTTATGTCTTCGGTTATCAGATTCAGACTAAACGCCTAATCATTGACGATCATATCTGATGCCTTTACTGCCTAAGGATGGGTAGTATTGGTATGAGAATGGTTACATACGGAAAAGAAATATTGATTTAATGGTTCTGGACAAAAGCTATCGCCATGAATCTTGAAGAGCTTGCTATTATTGCCAAACTAATGCTTGTTAAATGGAGGATATTCCATCTATGTTTAGATCACGTGGTGAAGGTAAAAAGTTCTAGCGTAAAGAAGGGAATTCTCCGTAGACGTAATGAAAAACCCTCGCGAGCCAGTGAAACAGTTCATGCGGAAAGCAGTAGTAGCCTCCCTTCTTATCAGTTAGAATTTCTTTGGATAAATTACCGGTATCACGTGACTTTTTTCCGCCTCGAACTCAGATTTGGAATAAAGTCCATTGTCCGCCACTCGTATAATCAAACTTGTCCAAGGAGTATCGCAGAGTTTTGGAATAGAAAATGTCTAGTTTTGCCGTTATGTAGGCAAACACGTATGTATAAACAGAGTCTGAGCATTGTATGTCACCACTCTTAAATAGATGCACCTTACATGTAAAACATCACGTGGTACAGGTTATTTACTAAAAGAATTTCTAACTGATAAGAAGGGAGGCTACTACTGCTTTCCACATGAACTGTTTCACTGTCTGGCGGGGATTTACTTTTGCGGGGCCTTCCGTTCTTTACGCTAGAAGTTTTTACCTTGACCACGTGATTATAACTTAGACGCAATAACCTCCATTGATGGAGATTATCGGAAAAGAATAATGTAGAATTATGGACCACATGATTGGTTTATTGAATACATATATCTGATATGTGTGCCTGGCTTCAAGCGCCCGCTTATAATTCATTGTCAATATACAGGATGGCGATAACACAAAGAAATTTACAGCACCACAGAATTACATCCGGGAGCTCCACAAAGAGTGTGCAACGGAGCCAGCGAGATTCGAACCCGCAACCATCTACGCTCTCAAGTGATTAGCGGCGTGATGCCTTAACCATCCAGCCACGGTGGGCCCTGGACCACACTTTCAAACCTGACAAGTCTACAGCTTTTTGGATGCCAGTATTTTAGTACAGAAAATTTTGTTTTATTTGATAGAAGAATTTTTGAAATTTAAAACGACACACTCTATAAAAATTACAAGTTCGCAAAAAGGCAGGCTTCTGATTGGTCAATCTCATTTCTCTAACAGCGAAAAATATTTTTGGGTCCTGGTCAATATACTTGTCAATGCAAATATTGCTACATAGTCTGCATTTTGCTTCTTGACAATGGAGTCCCACAAAAAATAATTCTTGAATGTAGACCGTGGCTGAATGATTAATGCATCACACCACTAATCGCTTGAGAGCGTATTTGGGCTGCGGGTTCAACTCCTGCTAGCTCCGTTGCACACTTTTTGTGGAGCTCCTAGATGCAATTCTCTTGTGTTGTAAATTTCCTTGTGCTATCTAGAACTACTCCCCCACCCCCTTCAAAGCTCAAAGTCCTTGTGCTATTTCGTTCTTGTATATTAACGATGACTTATAAGCGGGCACCTTATGTCAAGCTCACAAGTCGGGTGTATGTGATCAATAAATAAATGAATGTAGACTGTTGTGAATACAATGTACTTGTTTTAAAAAATATCATAGGTATCAAATGCTAATAAAATCAATACTTCTAATGAAATTATAAAGAATTTATTAAAACTATTTGTTTAATAAATAATTTTTGTAAATTATAATTTATTTGGCAAATAATTTATTTATTCAGCAGATGTTGAAATCCGGATAATTATGTGTTACGGTATGAATAACTAAAAAGTAGGAAATAAAATAATCTTTTCAAAAAAAATATTAACCGACTTCAAAAAAGCACTAAAAAGAATTAAATAATTCTTTAAACTTCTCTAATGACGAAACGTTATCCATTAACTGCACATCGGACATCATGTATCGGCATAAAAACGTTAAATTTAATATATAGAATTTTAATGTCTACCAAACATGGATTTTCTACAGAATATTTTTTACAAAAGATTAATTTACATATTCACGATTTAATTTACGAATATATACATATAAAAAGTAATCAATTACTTTTTGAAGTTTTTGCCAAACATTCACAATCGATAATGATTAAACAAATAATTTACTGAAGAAATAGAGAATTTTTGTTTTAAATTTTGTATAATATTTTCCATCATCACTTTATTCATGGTAATAGCTACAATATATTCACAATTTTACTATACTTAAGATAGGTTGGCACCAACTTCAAAAAGTAATTGATTACTTTTTATATGTATATATTCGTAAATTAAATTATAAATATGTAAATTAATCTTTTGTAAAAAAAAAAAAAAAAAAAAAAAAAAAAAAAAAAAATTCTCTAGAAAATCCATGTTTGGTAGATATTAAATTCTATACATTAAATTTAACATTTTTATGCCGATACATGGTGTCCGAAGTGCAGTTAATGGATAACGTTTCGTCATTAGAGAAGTTTAAAGAATTATTTAATTCTTTTTAGTGCTTTTTTGAAGTCGGTTAATATTTTTTTTTTTTGAAAAGATTATTTTATTACAATTTGAAAAGTATACAAATTTGTTAATTCATCATCATTTGCGGATTAATTTTTCGTAGTTTGCACACAGAGATTAACTTATTTTGTAAAGCTAATTTCATAAAGCTAGTCTGATTAAATGTTTTTCTCCAGAAAAGACACTGAGGACATGGATTACGATCATCAATTCTAAAATTTTATGCTGTTTTTATAATTCGTAAAGTTCAATCTCCATCAAAAGGACATTTTTTTTTTTTTTTTTTTTTTTTTTTGAATGCAGTTAAATACAGAAATAAGAAATTTATACAGAACTATTATCACTATTATATTGTACGTCAAATCTTAATATATGCGATCACAGTAGCATTCTCTATTATGTGAATAAGGATAATGTGTGTGATACAGAAGGGTAAACAATATTTACTTCAATAGATAATAAATCGATCATTAATTATTAACCACATAAATAAATGGAACAGACTTATTGCGGTGATGTGACAAAGTAAAAATACTAATATTTTATATACCAAATTCCTAATATATTTCGTGGTATAGGAAATGCTATATTTGTATATCATCGCATTTCATGACGCTAACAAAATATGGTTCATTTATTCGACTGATAAATTCTTATTTTGTGTGTTTCATTTTTAATTGTAAATAATTACATTATCGAGTATACATAAAAAAATATTCCAAGTAAGGGGAAAGTAATTAGAATAACAGGATTGTTTCAGTTTCAGAGAAGATACCCATATTTCTTTATAGAAAAGCTCGATTTATGCAATCACATGTAAAAGCATTTTTCTGTTCTGAAGTCAAATAATTTCATTGACAGGTAGGAACACTGATTCACCTCCAAAATGAATTTAATGTTTAAATCAATTTATATATTAAAATATCGCTGTGTTTCCACAGAAAAATGTAGAAACATATGATAGATAAAAGAAACCAAAATGAAGATAGGAAGGCTGACGAATAAGTGTATTAAGAGCACATGGGACATGAAATGGTTCAAACTCTCATTTTTTAATTATCGGCCTAAAATATAGTGTTAAAATATTATGGTGCTAAATGATTATGGACCTAAATGATTATTGGGCTGGAAGATTTATAATACTAGATAGTGCCCGTCAACATTTCACGGTAAATAACTTGAACGTTTCAATAGAAAAAATTTAGAATTTTTAATTAGTTGCTTTTGAATTAATTATTGAATGACGAATTACGTGACGAATTTCTATACTGCATAAGTGATTCATGTTTCTTTAAAACGATAGATGTTGCTGTCAGTTTAACTTATTCAATGAAGAGAAAGAATTTTAAGTTTATAATTTACAACAAATTATGCTTGCTTTTTATCAGAAATTTACCTAAAAATACTGGGAATTTCATTTCACTTACTACGGTCTCTCTTTTTTTTAATAACAATATTTATTTTCATTTATTTATTTATTTTTTAAAACTACACGACCATTAAAAGCTGCCATGGATTTTATTTTTATCTGTCTCATTCTCTAAAAACCTATATTTGAAACATGATGCAGCTGACAATTTATAATATATATATTTAATTACTTAAATTTTATTCAGCATTTATATATATATTTTTAATATTAAAATTGTATATCAAGGTCATTTCTTTTATAGCTCTTATACGAATATTTTTCTTTCTTTCCGTTTTATTTTTTACGAAAATGAATGGCACTTATCTTTCTGACAAATACACATATACATTCTTGATATTGGTCAGAAAATATAACGAAAATTGTAGATCAGCTCAATTAATTCAATGGATAGTTACATGCAAAATATTTTAAATATAAAATCATTATTTTTTCAAAATGTTATTAAGTGTCAAATTTTATATAGTTTCAAAGCATTCTAATAATAATAATAAAAAAATAAAAATACTATAACTTATGTTCCTAATAAAATATGACATTATTGAAATAAATTATCGACAAATACATTACACATTTTTCCGGGCTTGGTCTCAAGCCTGCGTCTGCTACCAAAATTTTGAGCTTTAAACTGCTACTTTAAGCCGCTACGCTGGCAGGAACTCGTTTTTCTTCCTTCTAAATTGAGAAGGTTTGAAAAACATCTGACGAATACGCAATTGTCTCGAAATTGAGTTCTTATATTACAGAAATTGTTCTCCATTTTAATAGTTATGATACATTATTTTTTCAAAGAAGCAGCTACAACATAGCATGCTAGTTTCACAATCTTGTGTGTAACTATTGATAATTCATAAATTGGATCACCAGCCATAACTTTTACTTTTAGCCTCAAATCACTGTGTTTATTTTCTGTGTGTAATATAACCAAAACAATATGACACCCCTGAAATATTCTTGATAATGATTGTGACATCCTCGAAATAAACCTATCTAGGTCTTAATTTCGACACAATAAATTTCTGAATTGTTAATAATGCTGAAATAATATTAACTTTGCGAAAGGAAGAAAAGCTTATTTACTGTACGATCGAATAACAGACGAACTTAATACAACTTCTACCTGTGATGTGATAGTTCAACTGAGCGAGCATCTTTGCGCTTGTGCAGCGCGACACTCCAAAGGCAGGTTTCCATATACTGCGTATGTGCAACTGTAGAATTTTTATTTAAAATTACGGCTAATTAATAAAATATTTGAAAAAATAAATGCACGATAACAAATCTGTGGCCAAATATCTTTCATTTAAAAAAAGATTGGTCAGATGCAGGAGTTTCTTCTCACGAACAGTCAAAAGAAAACGCTTAGCGGTTTAAATATATAGATATTTTAATCACTGAGGGTGTGTATATATAGTTTTTACCTTTTTCTCGAAGTGTGTTTTTTTATGATTTGGTACATTTTTCTTAAATTCTATTTTAGATAAATAGTTGAAACTTTTCAAAATTCAGTAAAAAACTTGTTTCTTTAATAATATTTAACATTTTAGTTCTAAGTGATTTTTTTTTTTTTTTTTTTTATTTATTTTTTTTTTTTTTATAAATAATGAAAAATATGTTCTTCAATTTTATAGGATTTTAAAAGTTTTTCAGTAAGCTATTTTTAATATTATTATTTTTATGCCAAAATGAAAATTGCGTATTATTCTCAAATAGTACCTTTTGTAAAACCATAACAAATTTTAAGGTGATATAGTCAACTGTTTTGCAGAAAAGTTTACCGAACAGAGATATAGTTCAAAAAAATTCATAAAGTTATGTAAAATGTTTATTAGTTCTTGAAACCAATTTATGCATGAAATTAATTTCTTTTGATTTATATATGGGCTATAATGAGTACATTTACAGTAAAAAAAATTCAACTGTATCTCTATTTTTAAGTAAAATACTTGATGTTAAATATTTGGCAAAAAATGCGTTATTTTGCTTGTCGAGGTATTCTATGTGTCCTTGACTGAAAATTCAAGTAGTCTGTATATTAAAATTTAAACACTTTTTATATCAAATAAATCTACCGGCCATGAGTTAATTTACTATCATATTCATAGTAAAACGTTTTGATATGTCCTATTGTTAATGTAGTTTCGGAAACTTTTCTCATACTCGAGAATTACCTGATTTTTCATTTCCCTTCATTGAAAATATAAAAAAACAATAGTTTGTATTTTAAAAGTTATGCAAATATGTTATCGTTAAATGCGCTTAAATTATTTCTGACAAAATATTCTTATTAATCAAGGCATTTTAACTGTTTTTACCATGTTGTACGTACAAATGCATTTTCACTAATCAAAGACATATTACACATTCGAAATGCATCAAAGTAAAATGTTTTCATTAAATGATCTTAAAAGGCGCTTATACTGCATGCCAAAAAGTATAAAAATCTGTGAATGTATGTTCTTTTAACTTATTTATTTAATGAAAACGAGTCACGTTTGAAACATATTTGATAAGATTCATCGTTTTAAAATGTTTAAATTGTATTATTTTGTAGTTCTGAAATGCGTATGATACACTACAAATTCATTATGCATCGAAATGACACGTGTGATTTCACACTTAAATTATATATTTCTTCAACGTGTTTGGAGATCTTATTGTAAAACGTGTCAATGTAATGATACTTGTAGTGGATAATTTTTAAAACAAACATATACTGTTTTCTTTTGGATAATCAATGAATTAATAAACAATATTTAAATAAATGAGATGCTTTTTTATTTCCTGTTAGCTAGACTTTATTAAATAAAGTCTTCATTTACATAAAATACTATTAACATTTTTATAGCAATTGTTTAATATTCATTAGATTTTTTTTAAGGAAATTAATCCTATTTAGAAATATTTAGATTTTTCCAAAACTTGAAACAAATTTCCAAAACTTGTTTCAAGTAAAAATGGATTTCTATACAATGTGCTTGTCTTGCATCATCTTCTTTCCTTACATTTAATAATGAAATACACAATAATTTCACATCCTTTTGACAGATTGAATAACATTGATTGTCTAACAGTGCAGTATAATAGGAACAAAATTTTCACAACAGGTAAATACTGAAAATGTTTATTTATTTATTTTTTTTAATTTTGTTTGTTTTACCATATTCAAAGCGTTTAGGTATTTGTTTATACATTTTATTTTTAATTCATGGCATGTAAGTTTACGTGGGGCGATTTTACAATGTTTCTCTGAGATTCTGACAACTCAGCTTCAGAAAGCTAATGTTCATTTGAATTAAAGTCTGAACTTTAGTAGATGTGTTTAGTTAGGTTCCCTTTATAAGATAGAAATGTTCAAAATTACATTTTAATATTTAAAATATACATATATGCATATTTCACCTTTCTTTCCAAATGGATCCAGTTGCCCATAAAAATGTGGTAAATGGACCAGGGGGGCCTATGTTCCACACGCGTTTATTTATTTTTATTTTTTTCATATGAGATATCAGGTCCTGTTTGAAAAAGTGTAAACAACTTAAAAAAATTAAACCAGGCAGATCATCTAAATTATATTTCAACTAATGAGAGTTGTAAGGGAAACCTTTGCTGTCAATGTATCTAAAAAGAGCACTAATAGTGAAAACATTAGATTTATTTATACCAAAAACATAAAAATTAAGTAAGGACTTATGTACTTCAGTATAGGTAATAACTATAATAGTTACTTGGGTATTTTAAGGAAAGAAATTGAGGTAACTGGATCCAACTGACTAAGGTAACTATTGAGGTAACTGGATCCAACATGTCCAGTTACCCCTGATACATGTTCCAATTACCCCATTCTTGAAAAATTTATGGGGTAACTGGGACACCGGGCTTATATTTGAAACATGAAGTAAATATGTATAGATATCTAATAATATTTAAATAGTTATATGCCTAATATTTAAAAAAAAGATTGTTTAACGAAAGTACTTAAAGTATTTTAATAAAAAGAGCCGAGGAAGTTCAACCAAATTGACGTTGTTTTTAAAAAAAGAAACGTAAATTTTCAACATCATATCACAGAAAAGAGAGAGTTATGATTGAGTTGCACACGTTGTTTTAGGAAGTAGAGATTAAGGTTCATTGTTCACAAAAGCTAAAACATGAAAAGCGTCAACGTTTTTTTATAAAATAGCCTATGACCCAGTTACCTCGTGGGTCCAGTTATCCCACCTAACCCTACTGTATTAATATTCACTTTCTTTTTATTGAATTTTGTAGGATTTTGTAAAATCAAAATTCTTTGACAAATATTATTTTTTTCCTACATATTTACGAAATTTAATAATAAAAAATCCGACAACGATTAAAATAGAAGAAAATAACCCATTTATTACTTACATATATTCTGTATATATTGTATTGTAATAATAAAAAAAAAAAAAAAAAAAAAAAAAAAAAAAAAAAAAAAAAAACGGATAAGTAAAACTTTGTCTCACACAAGTCTATGTTATATAATTGCCGTGTTTACAAATTTTAACTTATAATAGATTTTGTTTTCACAATCGTTGTCTAACACATATATTAACAAACTTCTCGAAGTTTCACCACGCCCCGTTACCTGCGCTTTTGAAAAATTTTCTGTGAAATCACAAAGAAACTACTGGTAATCCATTATCTTATGTCTTGTAATGTAAAATTACAGAGATTAGAAATACAGAGATTCGGTTAATTGACAGAGAAGCTATTCGGTAAATTCACAGTATTCTCTGTAAATTAACATCTTTAAAAATACACAAGACTCTGTAAATTTATTTATTTTTAATATTAATAATAATTTAATATAACTTTCGAAATTAGTGAATTTTAGAACTTCCGTGAAATTAGAATATTTCGACTAAATTTGAAGTGATATACCATTTAATTTAATTTAATTTTAACATAAACTGTTTTTATCTGGTCTTGGGTTTGAACCCGAGTCTCTGGGTAGGGTAAAAATATCTTAATGGGTGCGTTATAGGAGCTGTTGCTATTGCATACAAATGATGTCATTTATGACTCTGCGGGGAAAAATATATTGTACTTGTGCTTTTCAAAGATTTCGCTTCAAATATATTCATTAGAAAATTTCTTAAACGGTTTATTTTAATTTATCTAGGATTGATAATAATACATATTTTTTTTTAATCAATTTCAATTTTTAACAGTTTATTTTCGGAATTATTTATCAAGAAATTGCTTTACTTCAATAATCATCTTCTTTAATATCTGAAGATATACTGCAATTGTTAAATAATAACAATAATAATGTTAAATTTAGGTATATTTTTTCATTAAAACTGATTAAATATATCTGTAGTTATAACTTTTTTGTAAAATATTTACTAAAATCGTCAGATTGATAAACCAAAAATACTCTTATGGAAATATCACAATTCTTATCAATGTATTTAAATGTATCATGATCCTCTCTGTAAATGGAAAAGCTTTTGAAGTTGAAAATGTTTGATAAAAAACTATACCTATGAAAATGATTAATTAAAGTACCACTTTTTGAAAATATTTAGCTTCGATTGTTTATCTACTCTTTCTAAATTTGTTTGAGCAGCGTCTATTCACTGTAAAAAAAAATCCGCAACGTTCCTGGGGAAAAATGGGCAGCTGAGTTGCCCATTATTTCCAAGAAACATTTCTTGAAAATGACTGGAACTTTACTGTACATGTTAAAAACTTTCTACAGAAATGCCAGTAAGTTTCCTGCGAAATACCAGGAATATTTCTGTTGACAGCAAAACATTACTGACATTTTACAGCATGCGGGATCCGCAGACGATTTTTACATTACCAGTTGACAATTTTCGCTTTATTATCATTATTTGTTAGAACGAAAAAATATTTTGAAATTGACATCAAAATTATTATTTATAATTTACACGAAAAAATAAATTTTCAGTTAAAATTCAATAAAGTAAATATATATATGATATATTGTTTCTGAACTTTGCTTAAAATATAAAAAAATATAAATATAAATAATAATTAGAAAAAAAATCTAGACATAAAATATTTTGCATTTTCGTCAGTAATTATGTTAGTTTACAAGTTAGATAAAATACATATAAATTTTCATGAAAAAAAAAACCTAAACGTTATTGTATATTTTTTTCCGAAAAAAAAAAAAAAAAAAAATTCAAATTTGCAGCACTTCAAATTTCAAATATATATCAAATTTAAATCAAATTGTAATAAAGTGTTAATATATAAAATTAGTTAAAAAAGAAAAAAAAAAGTCAAGAGGTAGCATCGAACTCGGGCCGTACGGGTGGCGTGCGAGCCTTCTGTGTCCACACCACGAAAGACACGTTCAGAGCTGCAAACTAATGGGTATTTGAAACGTACGCTAAACCTCGGCATCTAATTTCTGAAAATCTAAGGCCCATTTGAAGAAATTTCACAAGAATAATTAGAGATAAGAACTCTAAAACATACTTTAAATTAATCAAAATCGGTGAGAATCATGTTTGATGGTCTCCTGGTTAACGGAGATCCAAATAATAGGTGTATTTTTTTACATGGTCTGCTCGTTAATCATTCCACAGACAAGTACGAGAGATAATCTCTTAGCGATGTCACAGAGGTATCGTATTTTCATCTGAATTGTCTTTACAATAGAGACGTAAAGGATTATGTCGTCTATTGATTTATTTGCATTCCATATTGATTTTTTTACATTTATTTAAGGAATTCGTTTTCGACACTCGCGCGCGAGGAACGGGTTATAATTTAAGGAATTCGTTTTCGACACTCGCGCGCGAGCAACGGATTATAGCAAAAAAATAATAAATGGCGGCCGCAGCGTTTTGCTGTTTCCAACTTTTGTTCAGGAATGTTTCAGATAAGAAAACCAGAATTTCACAGTAAAGAGCTAAATTATTCTGAAAACCTGAGAAAAGGCGAAACGTTCCTGGATTTTACATGGAACGTTACCATTTTTTTTTTTTTTTTTTTTTTTTTTTTTTTTTTTTTTTTTTTACAGTGTTGTGCGGAAAGAAGAAAAATAATCATTAATAGACAGAGTAAATTAATTTTATATTAAATATTCCTTAAAAGGTATATAAAAGTACCGTCAATGCTTGAAGAGTTAACTAGTTTAAGTAATCAATAAATATGTAACTAATGAATGGGATTTTCTTTTTCTTTTTTTAATTAAATAATTAAATCTAATTCGTTTTTTCGAACAGTGATGTTTCAGAAAAATTTTCGAAATTGTCGCACACCATTTATTTGTTAATGCGATAATATTTTTTAAATTATTTTTTAGTAAGACATAAGAGAAAAATAAACAGAGAAAATGTAATTTATTATTTAAAATAATTTTTGTAATTTATTGTTTAAAAGTGACTTTAATGTGTTTTCATTATTTTATTCATTTTGTGTATTATGTTTTTAGAAGATTAATATATTATTATAAGCCATTTACAAATGAAATAATATTAATAATAATAATAAATATACATTTCAAATAATACTACACAATGTATACAATGCAATCGAGAACTGGTGTAAATGTACAGAGAGTCTCGGTTATTTTTGTGTGGTTTTACAGAAATTTTTAATTTTAATTGTTTTCGACATTTTAAATCGTGACGTCACTTTTATCCTTTTTGTTAAGGCTGTATTAATTTAAGATTAATTACGATAAACTAAAAGTCATTTTTGTTCACAATTATAACATTTACAAAATGCGGTACATTAATTTCTGAAATATATATATATATATATATATATATATATCATCTAAACATAACCATTAAATGAATTTGTAACCAATGCTTAAAAAAATTACATTGACTTAAAAAAGATTTTTTACAATATACACTTTTTATTATGATTTATAAAATATTTTACTTCTTGTCTTTACTTTAAGTACAATTCGAGATAACATTTTCTACTGCCGTGGCTCTGTATGGCATGCGTTGCATACATGCTTGTATACAACAGATGACATTCTTTTTTGTTAAATTCCAAAATAATTCCATTAACGCACTTTGATTACAAAATGCGTAGATATGCATTAATATTTATATCAGTGCAATGGAATCTTACATCTTATGATTTAGGACAAATGTTGCTCAAAAGAAATATAACAATGAATGGATCATGAGAACAAATAAATAATCTATCCCCGAAGAAATTCTAGAAACAAAAGGAAAATAAATATACACTTCAACATTTGCGTTTACTAAAGATACAATGCTTTTTTCATACATTAAAACAAAGTATAGTTCTCCAAAGCAAATTGCATAATAATGAGAAAATTAAAGTAAGTATTAAAAGATAACCAGAGATCATCACTGATTATAACAAAACTAATGGAGCAATTGATAGTTTGGACAAAATGGAAGCTACCTACAATACAAAAAGGATGACAAACATTGCCCATTTGTTGTATTTTACAATATTTTAGACATATCTGCTTATTAGTCTTTTGCACTTCACTGCAAAATAAATAAATCATGCAAAAAAGACTGTCAATATAAATAAAATTTAAAAAAAAACTTAGGTGAAAATCTTCCAAGAGGACACGGATCAAATCAGATGATTGAAAGTGTGAAGCAAATCCGCAAAGAAATTATTAGCACTTCAGCTGACATGGAAATTGCTAAAAAGCGAAGGAGAGGTCACATATACGAAAACACGGACAATAAATGTACTTTTAAGTGTGTAAACTGTCAGTGCTTTAAAGGCAAAAAGTATTTGAATACTGTGTGTCATAACTGTCATAAATAATAATTACTTTTAAATATTTTAAAGATTCTTTTGGGTTTTTAGGATGTACCTATAAACACTATTTTTAAAGTAATTTTAACTGTTATTCCATCTTTTTACCGTCATAATTTATTTTGCGTATTAGTATTCATCAACAGTTATTAAGATAATACATTTATTACTTGTAGACTGCCGAATTTAATCGCAAAACATGCATGGGTCTTTTTAAACCAGAGGCAACAACTTGTAGGTACGGTAAGAGGAGCTTTCTAGGGTTCACATAATCACGTACTGGACGGATATAAAGATACTCTGCAAGTTCCAATTGTCATCTAGAAAACGAAGCAAGTTACCTGCGTTTTACACTTTACTTTTTTCCTTTACATTTGAGTTGAATATTTAGACTTTTAATTGCAAAACAAATATTTCTATACATTGGAGGATACGTCTAATGCATTCCGTTGCATAGATCATTCGTTTGCTTGTTTCTTTATTATTTAGGAATACATATATCCAAGTCTATTTTTAGTATTATACTCACAAAACACACAAACATAATGTAAAATCTGACCAAACTTCTATGAATGGAGCTTAAATCAATCATTTTATGTTTTAGTCACATTTCTAATGTGCGATCGATGTATAGATATGCGTAAAAAAAGAACTTGGTATTAGAGTACGCTGTGGCGTAGCTAGATTGCATCATGATGAAGTACTTTGTACGAAGCGATATATGATAATCAGTCCTGTCTCTTAAATCGTGGGTAAGCAGAATAAAAAGTAACTTGGGATGGGAAGTTCAGATAAGACCAGCTACTGTTACATTGTAAAACATATATGTTAATCCTTTTTAACACTTTCTACAATTTTCATAAAACTCTGTAAACTGCATACTATGTAATATACATTCAAATCTATTAATCATATAATTTGCTGCACACATAAAAAATCGGATGTTTTCCAATTTTTAACACTTTCCAACAAAGTTAAAAAAAATTTATGATTTCGGTTTGTCTGTCCGTCTGTCCGCGCTCTAACTCTCATAAATACATTCGGATTGCCCTGAACATTTTGGATGTTATTAAGGTTCATCATAGCACGATCCCTATTTCAAATGAAGTTCAAAATATTTTTGATGGGCTTACAGAGATGTGTAATTATCGGATTTTTACGCGGTTTGCTATATTTTGTTTGGTTTTATAAACAGGACAATTAATAAAAGTTTCATATAAGAATGTTCTTATCTTTAAAGTTTCATATAAGAACGTCCTTATGTTATCTATTAGTTATTGGTTTGCAACTGTTTGAAGTATTGGATTCATATACTCATCATAGACGAAAAATACTAAATTGCCTAACTATTGCCAATGTGGTTATGTACACATGTTATTCAGATATGTTACTCCATCCAACCCAATTAAGATCTCTCTGGCATTTAAGCATTTAGGGTTCGTTTGCATGATCACATAAACGATCCTTATTGCATTACAACAGATTTACAAAGTGACAACATCTATAATGTTTTATTATGTTAATTGAAAAATGAATATGCATTCAGTTTGTTCATATGAAAAATCAACGATCGGGATTTAATTTTATGAAAAGTGTTTCTATTATCCACTTTCAGCACACATCCTTTCCAATACTATGTGGATTTGGGGGCACATAATTTAAATCACAATTAAATGAAATTTAATTTTGCACTAAATCGAGAGGCCATTTTGACGGAGGTACTGCGCACAATAATCAAAGCGGAATTTTAATCTGCTGATATTCGAGGAGAATCTGGATTATAGAAACGTGCCAGTAGGCCTCGATTATGGAAAGATTTTAGATAAACACCGACTACCTTGCAGCCAGAGAACTTCTCATAATAATAATGTAAGGACTTTAGTAAATCATAGATTACTTACAGTCAGGAAAACAATTCGATAGAACTTTATATTTACTGTTTATCATACTTAAAAAAGTGGGAAAATGTTTTCTCCACTATTGCTTTTATACTAAAATGCTTGAAAGTTTTATTAAAGATTCGGCATTAATTTATTATAAACTTTTTTTTTTGGTTAAAGAAATGCATATAAACAAATATATGTATTTTGGTTAGAGTTTGTGATATTACAAAAATATTAATAGTAGTTTCTTCCATTTTATTTTGAATTACTCATGTTCGATAAATTATGATTTGTGTATGTATTTTACTTTTAAACTGATTATTTTTTTAAACATCCATACATGCTTTACATGTATGATATGTTTTTACATTTTTGTCTGTCTTTCTATATGTTTACCGCACAAATACTCAGATATTATTTTCCACATTTCAAACTTTGCAATTTATTCAGTTTAAGCCATTTTACAAAGGTAATGTATTCGGAACGGTGTTTTATTGCAATTTTTTTTATAATTTTTCATTTAAAAAAATTAATAAGGACATTTATAAAACCAATTGATTTTGTTATTTTTCACTTGTTAATTGAAGAGCGCTATCAAAATGCCATAAGTAGTTTTTAGTTCATTTTTAATCAGGTTATAGTGCTAGGTAAAATTTACAAATATGACAGAAATTAGAGAAAAGAATTTCATAACGATAAACTATCGAATTCCGGATATTTATTGAAATGAATTATTATTTATCGGATGAATTATCCGAAGAGTATGAGAAAATACTTGCAAGGCATTCGACTCAGTGTTTCCTGCCAGTCACGTAAAAAACAACTAGGAACTTAGAATGTACATAAAATAAAAATTCAGAAAACCCAGCAAGTACTAAAAGCTTATGAAAACTTAAAAACAAAAAAAGCTTAATCAGGGTTCGCACGCTATTAAGCCACGCTCCATTTGGTAAGGACTCTAACACCAGTAATCGCATGAAACTATCTCCTAGCTAATGATTCGTGAAGAAAATGATCTTTATGATAGTGGTGGAAGAGTCCTTACAAAATGGGGCGTGGCTTAATAGCGTGCGAACCCTGTTAGTCAGCTGATCAGCGTTTCTGCCGCTCTTTTCGGAAGGATGTTGGATTTCCATAAATTTTATTTCAAATTTTAATATTTAATAATTTATTTAAATTTTGTTAAAAATTACTTCAGGCAAGCCCGCTATTAAAACAAATGTTCATTATTTAGTCTGTTTTTCAGTCTTTACGTATTTTGTATAAATTGATACGATATTTGAAAAAGTAAAAGCATTTTTTCAAATTTTATTAGCATACAATCCTCCTTGAGTTAATTAATGAATCATCCTTTGACCCTCTAGCTACTACACCCTACAGCAAAAAATAATGCTGTTTTGTTCGTCACATTTTACAATTTCTAAAAAAAAATAAATTATTACTTCTGAGATTTGTGAGACTCGATTATCTGGCTTTGAATTATCTTAAAATAGTCGAATATTATGTCTTATGAGACATATTACACAATATAAAGTTTATAGCATCACTATTATTCTTTTACCTCTGTCATCTTTCCCTTATGTTTTCTTTTCTGAATTAAAATAGAATGTGTATAATGCAAATTAAAAAAACTTACAAAAGTAGTGATATCTCATCAAAAACAATTCTTTGTAAATGATCCCTCTAAGTAAGAAATCTAAAAAAGAAAAAAATCATAAAGAGAAGTGATATCACATACAAAGAAGTGATATAGAGGTGTATAATCCGAGTGACTTGTAAAAATCTATCACTACTCATAATGTTTCCAAAGAACTCAGAGTGAGGTACAGTAAGTGAAAACTGTTTGGCGACCTGTAGGCGTATATATTATGTATGTAGTATATCAATTTCGAAATTTTGTGAAAATCGAAACCATTGGAGGAAGATGTGTGATAAAAAGGTATGTAATTGTAGTAATCATCTACTACTACAATTTTACTTTTCAATATATTTAGCATAATATTAAATTACACAAATAAGTTTAGTAACATAATGTTTCAAAATTAAAGGGGAACCTAGTCAAATGGATCGTATTTATCATGAAAATGTAACTAAAATGGATTTATGATGGAAATGTTATGATGAAATGTTCTTAACCGAAAAATGTCGTATTTCTAATACAAAAATGTTATATAATACAGAAGCCCATATAGAACAGATTTTTCGCCAGACATGTGCAATTCCATTTTCTAAGGTTTTACTGCAGTATATCATACTTTAGTTAACGTATATTATTATGTGCATTGTTATTAATATGCATGTGATCATTATTTTTTATTATTATTTGATAAACTCAAAATGTGTACATGTTTACTTAGAAGATTCTCGTCGTAAATGTGGTGTTTCTTCTTCAAATAATGGTAAATAAATTGAACAAATCGATCCCACATGATGCTAAATATGAATGACTACGCAACTACTAGAAGCTTCAAATTTTCACATTTTAATGGGAGCAGTATTTTTAAAAGAACATTATTAAAAATATTGTCATATATAAGTGCAGGAAACACAAACATTTTTAAATCCTGTAGTTCGCCAAGCAGTTTTCACATGCTGTACCTCACCCTGAGTCCTTTGGAAACATTATGATTAGTGATAGATTTTTACACGGCACTCCGAGTATGCACTTCTATATCGCTTCTTTTTATGTTCTGTCATTTCTTTTTATGTTTGACGTTTTAGATTTGTGGCTTGGCGGGATCATTTACAAAGAGTTGTTTTTGATTATATATATATCCTTTTTTTAAATATTTCATTTACATTATACATATTCCTTTTTAATTCGGAAAAGAAAAGGTAAACGGAAGATGATAGAAGTAAAAAAAATAATTTAATAGTGGCGCTATAAACTTTTAAAAAGTGTACTGTATCTAGTAAGACATAATGTTGGTCTTTTGAAAAATAATTCAAAACCATTTTATCGATCCTTAGAAATCTCGGAAGAAATCATTTATTTTTTAGAAATGTTAAAATGTGTCGAACTAACTAGTAATATTTTTTTTCTGTTGTTCTATAAGCTCTTTGGTGATTCATTAACTCAGCAAGGATTTTATCCTAATAACTTTTGAAAAACTGACTTTACATAAACATTTTCAAAATTCATATCATTTTACACAAAATATGTAAAGACTTAAAAGTAGACTGAATAATGAGCCTTTGTTTTATCATCGGGTGTCCTTGAAGTAATTTTTAAATAAAATTAGTTGTCTTTTATTTCAGGAAACCAACGTCCTTCCGATAAGCGCAGCAGAGACACAGATTATCTGATTAAGCTTTTTTAAATGTTTTCATAAACTCTAGCACTTGTTGGATTTTCCAAATTTCCAATGCATGTACTATATAAATTCCTAATTGTTTTTTACGTGACTAACAGGGCATACTAAGTCGTGCTTGATGTAATTTTTAAATAAAATAAGTTTTTTTTTTTTTTTTTCAGGCAATTCAATGATTCTCCGTTAAGCGCGGCATAAACTCAAATTATCTAATTAAGCTTTTTTTATTCTTTTTAAATGTTTTCATAAGCTCTAACATTTTTTGAATTTTCTGTATTTTCAATGCATGTACTTTCTAAACTCCTAATTGTTTTTTATGTGCGAAAAAAAAACAAAAAAAAAACATACTAAGTCGAATGCTTTCCAAGTATTTTCTCATATATTTCGGATAATTCATACGATAAATTATAATTCATTTCAATAAAAGTTCAGAATTCGATATTTCATCGTTTTGAAATGTTTTTCCCTAATTTTGGTCATATTTGTAAATTTTTAAGTAGTTCAATTATCTGGGTAAAAATTGACTAAAAGGCATATTGATAGCATGTTACTATATGTCTCTAACATTTATGGCATATTGATAGCATTCTTTAATTTACCAAGTTCAAAATAACAGAGTCCATTAATTTTATAAATCCCTTATTAATCTTTTTAAATGAAAAGAAAAACGTAAAATTCCAATAAAACTGCCAAAAATGTATTTGGTATAAAATTCTAGTTAAAAAAAAAAAATGAAAAAACATTATGTAATAAAAACCTAGACTGACTGTATTACACTTGCAAAATGATTTAAATTAAATAAATTGCAAAGTTTTGAATGTTGAAAAATTTTTGAGTATATGTGCGTTTTCGCATAAAAGCAATAAAGAAGCGAACATTTTCCCGCTAATTTCAATATGATAAACAAAAGCCCTAAAGTTCTATCGTATTATTTTCATGACTATAAGTACTCTGTGATTCCCTGAAGTGCTTACATTATCTTTCTGAGCAAATTCTGTGGTTTCTCCTGAGTCGGAGTTTAAATAAAATCTTTACATAATCGAAGTCCACTTGTCACTTTTCTATAATCCAGTTTCTTCTCAAATATCAGCAAGACATTCAGCGATTATTATTGTGCGCAGTACTTTCGTCAAAACTTATTCCGATTTCGTGCAATATAAAATGTTATTTAATTGTTATCTAAATTTTGTGTGCAAAAATACCCATAATATTGTAATTTTAAAAGGGCGTGTGATGAAATCTAGAAGCACCTTTAATAAAGTGGATCTTTCATGAAGTAGAATCTTGGATCGTTGAGCTTTTAGATGAACAAATTGAATTCATATTAAACTTTTAAGTAACATGATAAAATTTCTAGAGATTGAAGTAGTACAAAAATTAATTAAAATGTATGCCACTCATTAAATATCCACTCGTTGTAATGTAATCAAGATCTTTTAAGTTACCTTGTAAACGAACCGAAAATGCTTCAATGCCGCCTAACAATAGGAGGTTTAACTGGGTCGAATGCAATAGCATCTACCCTATTAAAATCCGTGTGCTTATCTATGTAACCTCAAAAACTCGGAAACCACAGACCAGAACTAAGACATTTCGCACACAAGTTGCTGGTAGGACGCTCTTGAGTGATTTTGGCCAACGGATAAAGAGGGGTCGGGGGGTGGGCTCAAAAGCCCCCACGTCGGGGTCAGATAAGTCGTCAGAGAAAATATTTTGACTTGAATTTCGTCCAAATCGGGTTGGGTCCAGTTGGAACACATTTTTGTGTCTGCAAATCGTATTGACTAAACTAATTTTTCCTTCTAAGAATCGGTTTTGAACTGAATTTTGATTCTTGCCGGTTGAGTTCACGTGAACCCAATTTTTGGAAAATAAAGATGTCCAAATTCCTTCAGATAATAATCTACATATTTGATACATGGACTATTCTTTACATATTTATTTTTCAACATAAATGATAAAATTAATACTGAAGTTATTATCATATGCTATTTTTTTACGACTACATTAAATTGTAGATCGATTTTCATTGATTGTGGATTTACGATGGGCTTGGTTTGAAGTATTTCGGGCTCGGTTAATAATATTAAGGACAAAAATAATTTTATCAGAGTTAGGTTGGATGGCAAGGAGAGTGCTGCATCAGGTCGGGCAGACTGAACTTGACCCGACTTGCAGTAGGGACCGGATCGGGTTGGACCTAATATTTGTCGTTGCGGGTCGGATTCGAGTCAGGTTCACTTTAATTGCTTCAGGCTCGGATCGGGTGTTAATACTTACGTTTCTTGATTCGAGATGAATCGATCTCTCAAAATAATTTACAAAATTTATTTTCAGATGAAAAATTATATATTTGAATATTGAATTTTTCACTTAAAATTTAAAATTGATACTAGAGGTATAATTGCAGACTACCTTTTCATAGTTGCATTACAATATGGCATTACATTTATGTAATCTCTTTTTCATCGCTTAGGTTTGGGGTTTTGTTGAGGTTGGATTATATCGATTTTTTTTTTTTTCTTTTTTTATGAAGTTGAGATTGTCTTTCGGTTGGAGTCCAGCATCGAGTTAGGCAAACTGAACCCAACCCGAAAATTACTTCAAGTACGCCCAATGATAAAACAAATGCTGATTATTCAATCTGTTTTTAAGTCTTTAAATTTTTGGTGTACAATTATGGGAATTTTGAAAATGTAAAGGCAGTTTTTCAAAAGTTATTAGGATAAAATCCTTGTTGAGTTAATTTTTAAATCACCATTTAGCTTATAGAACAACAGCAAAAAATATTGCTTGTTAGTTCGATACATTTTATCATTTCTAAAAATTAAAATATTTCTTCTGAGATTTGTAACGATCGATAAAATGGTTTTGGATCATTTAAAAAAAAGTTCAAATTTATGTCTTACTAGATATACTACACTTTTGAAAAGTTTATAGCATCACTATTATTTTTTTTTTTTTTTTTTTTACTTCTATAATCTTTCGTTTTTCTTTTCTTTTCGGAATTAAAATGGAATATGTATAGTGCAAATGAAATTCCTCACAAAAATGAGTGATATCTAATCAAAAACAACTTGTTGTAAATCGTCCCCCCAAGCCACAAACCTAAAACTTCAGTCACAAAAAATAAGTGGTAGCACATAAAAAGAAGCGATATAGATGTGCATACACTGAGTACCGTGTAAAAATCTTTCACTACTCATAATGTTTCTGAAGTTAGTGAAGACTGCTTGCCAACCTGCAGACATATCTATTATCTATATTATAAAGGACAAACATATCTGTGCGTAACGCATACGTCATTTTGCGAATGGCAACACTTTGAAATTTGAAATAAAATTTTGGTTTTGCAATTTTCTCTATTGCAAATTTTTAAACTTCTAAACATCGCACATTTTAAATTTTTACACAGTCGTGTAAGGAAAAAAAATGCTCTTTTAAATGCAATTTGTTTGAAAGCTGTCTCGCAATTTATTTTTGAGATATTAATTTTTTTGTAGTTTTTAATACCATTTTTTTCTAATTGTGGCAGCAAAAGTACCACATTTCTATTGAAAGTAAACTGAAAATAGTTGAAAATAGGAGATTACTGTATCTTTTTTTGCCATCTATTCATAAAACCTGAAAAAAAAAGTTGAAATTAAAATTCGGGCTATGTCAAGAATATTGTCTGTTATTCCGTCAACTTTGTTGGAAAGTGTTAAAAATATATTTGAGCTTGATTGGATGAATAAGTATCTATATTATAAAGGACAAACATATCTGTGCGTAACGTATACGTCATTTGCGAATGGCAACACTTTGAAATTTGAAATAAAATTTTGGTTTTGCAATTTTCTCTACTGCAAATTTTTAAACTTCTAAACATTGCACATTTTAAATTTTTACACAGTCGTGTAAGGAAAAAAATGCTCTTTTAAATGCAATTTGTTTGAAAGCTGTCTCTCGATTTATTTTTCAGATATTAATTTTTTTGTAGTTTTTAATACCATTTTTCTAAATGTGGCAGCAAAAGTACCCCATTTCTATTGAAAGTAAACTGAAAATAATTCAAAATAGTAGATTACTGTATCTTTTTGTTGTCATTTTCTCATAAAACCTGAAAAAAAAAGTTGAAATTAAAATTCGGGCTATGTCAAGAATATTGTCTGTTATTCCGTCATAATGACGTCATATGCATACTTTTCTATAGACGAAGCTAAAGACTGGATTGTAAAAGTGGATTGTTTTAGCAGATGCAAATGTCATTTTACAAAAAAGCGTGTATTTTAATTCTTAAACCTGACTTATTTTTTGTAGAAGTGCGTCATTTTCTCAGCCCAGCTGCTTTGAAATTCTTCACAGGTTCTTCACAGGAAAATGCTTCACTTTTAAAAATAATTTAATCTAAATCACACACTGATAAAACGCAATGTTTTAGAAAAATTTAGAGTGTCTTTATAAAAGAGAGGTGACATGCAAATAATAGCGATTAATATTACAGAAATTGATCATTCTCGCCTGGATGGATTTGCTTCGCCGAGTTATTCAAGCAAACAAATAATTCGAGGTTTAAATAATATCATGTTCCTGAAGCTTTTGTACAAAATTCTCTCGAACCCAATCGCGCCCTTCGGCCTAATCGTTCGGAGTTTTCGTGGTTTTCTTCTAGCCATGGACTTCCGTGCCTAAATACGGGTTAGTTTCCCTTAGAAAGACCCCCACGGAGGGCACTCTCCCCTCGGGACTATATCCCAAGAGTAGATAATCGGCAGTCAAAAATCAACCAACCAACCAACCAAAATTCTCCCGAATAATAAAATTTTAATGCTATTCTTTAGGACATTCTACTATAATTTTATAAAAATAACACAATTTGCTGAATTTAATTTTTCATAATTTTACATATTCTATATAATTAAAACACAAGTATGTTTTTTAGTCATCTGCCCTGATCTTTTTGCTGAGCCAATTTTACTAATATTTTTTTTTTTTTTTTTTTTTTTTTAGCTGAAAGCTGTTCATTTGTAGATTTTATCGCACTATCTGTTTTTTTTTTTTTTTTTTTTTTTTTTTTTTTTTTTTTTTTTTTTTAACTATTTCCATTTTTATATTTTAATTTTAAAAGCATTTTTTTGAAATTTCTTCAAAATGGTGAAAATTAGATAGCTTTCATTATTGCAGACAAGAGAGAAATAATGAGGTATTTTTATCTTTATTCATGTCATTTTCTGATAAAATTTCAAAATTGTTGATAAAAATTGTTGTATAGGGTTTAGTGACGCAAAATCCCATTAAGAGCATAATATCATATTAGGGGCATAATAATGGAAAATCACATATTGCTTTTGAAAACACGTATTTTTCCTCATAAATTTTCTATATTGTTTTTCTTTCTGCATGTCGTCTGATACTAAGTTTCAGACACTAGACGAAATGCTTATTTAAGAAAAAAGGAAGTCATACTTAAAAAATAAATAAATAAATTAAACGATCATTTTCTTAGATAAAACTAAACATTTTAACAGAAATGCATCTAAAAAACATAAATTATGGAAATTTTTACTCTCGCAATTGATATTATCCTCATAGCATGCATGGTCACGGTGACGTCGTTGTGACGTCACTGTAAGTCACTGTGGTCACGTCACATCTGTGACCAAAATGACACCACTCATTGATGTCACATTGTGACTGAGATGTGAACTTCTTAGAAAACTTTAAAAAATGACGAAAATTCTTCAAAACATGTTATTTGCTGTAAAATTATGTTTTTCTGGCAATTCAAAAAAAATTGTCAGGTCACTGTTATGTCACTGCTATGAACGTACGTCACGTCACATATGTGACAATAAAACCATCATATTGTAAGTCACAATGTGACAAAAATATAAACTTTAAAAATCTTTGAAAATGAAGAGAAATATTTTAAACAGTCACGAGTTACATGGCATAAGGAATAAAATATATTAGTGGATAGCAAATGGTAAATTCTGTCACTAAAAGGGAGGGGGGGGGGCATAATAAATAAAGTGCACGATACAAGCATTAATAAACTAAATTTCCAGGCTATATTTTATCAGCTTGATATCTAAGATAGTGAATGTATACTTTTTCAATTTTATCTAGCATTTGGATAATATATTTAGAATTAGGAATATTAAATTTATACACTTTACATATTTAGTTTGCAGGGAGGAAATTTATTTATTTATTTCTTTTTTTTACCGACCAGGATTATTAAAACACTTCTGTGGTTTCAAAATAAAAAAAATTCTATTACAGTTAAATCTGCACCTTTTAATGAGCACGTAGAAAGAGTCTTCAGAGTTTAGTCATCTATGCATTTCTTGCTTTAAAATATTTTTATAATTTGTATTCAAGTCATAAATTCTACTTCTTTCAGACTTTTTAAATAAAATTAGCATTTTCCGAAAATAAAAGAAATATACAAAATTTGTGCAAAACAAACTTTACTTAAAAGAAAAAAAAAGGGGGACTCGTTATTACCATTAATTTATTTTTACACCTTTTGAAAATTTAAACAATGGTATATATAATAATCTCTAATTATGAATATTATTATTATAATTATTTAGAAAAAAGGAACTTTACAATACATTTTAACTTGAATTATTTGGTACGGATAAAAAGAAAAGGTTAAATACATTTGACATTTCTTCAAATACAAAATTTTAATTAACCATACTTTCAGAAAATTACTGCGCATTCAAGTTTCATATCTCTTGCATGTAAAAACAAATAATCTGTACCAGACCATCTGCTTGAAAATCGTCTGCCCACAAAAAAATAAACATGAAAAGACTCGGGAAATAAATAGTTCACTGTTTTTAGAACATCACCTTCACCGCGTCTACAACACTTTAAGATAAGGAAATGACCATTTTAGGATACACGGATATTAATAGAACGTATATGTAAGTTTTATTTAATTTAAATATTTTATTCCTGATTTGTACATATGAGTTAAATAGTTTTATGTTATATTTGTAAGAGACTGATCTTTAAATGTCAGAAGCGATATTTTCAAATTCGATAACTGTAAAGAAAAATATCTTAATCTGCCATCGCTTGAAAAAAAAAAAAAAAAAAAAAAAACTGTGCATGCCTACTTTCATACTGGAATTAATATAAACATTAATTTACTCTTACTTGAGATAGAAAATGTATGGAACGACAATGATTTGGAATTATTTTATCGGCTTCTTACTATTTTTTGATTACTAACACTTATAGTTATTATTATTTTGGGGTTAAATATGATGTTCGATTATCATGAGATTACGAAACTGTTTCAGATTAGAAATTAACATTATACTGGGAAAATGTATTTTTACATATTACAGTAGTGAAACATTTGAAAGAATTTTCTTTTAGTGCTAATAATATTTTAAATTATCTTTCAAAATCCTAAATCTTCAAACCAATGTTTTCAGATTTAACATTTGCTGAAATTATAAAATAACAGGAATTCCTTATACCATATGGAAATATTTTTGAGATATTGTTAAATCTAATAATGCATTTAATTTATCTATTGAGTTTGCTGTTGTTTAATATTACAATTATAAATACTAATTATTATTTTTAGTGTTTTTCAAATTGGTATATTTATTTTTTTTAAATTGTATGTAAGCATTTTTTTCTGTTTGTGATTTTAATCAAACATTTAATTATAGACATTCTGAATCGGTTATTAAATTTTCTTCTATTGTAAATTCATTTTCTACGTTTATGATACGCGTAATTATTGGCACTAAAAAGTAAAATATGATATTTAAGCATTGAAACAAAGTGTATTTCATGCCTGATGGGAAGTTATAGATTAAACTGTTTTAGTATATATTTTTTAAAAGTTCATATAATACAGGATACATAATATAGGACACAAGTTGAAAAGTGCTTATGACTTCGGTTTGTCTCTCCGTCTGTCCATCTAGCAGTCTGTCCGCACTCTAACTCTCGAAAATATATTCGGAATGCCCAGAAATTTTTGGATGTTATTGACGTTTACCATAGCACGGTACCTATTTGTAATGAAGTTTGTAGCATGCTTTGTTCATTTACAGGGACAGCCAAAAGTTTTCCGTTACATTACAGCCTAAGGGAAAAAATCTTTTCAGATGATTTTTTTATGATTTTACGCACGCTTTCAAACAGAATGAAATTTATATACATTTATGAAGTGCACTAAAATATGCATTCTGTTGACTATGCGATGCAAAGAATAGTTATTGTTTGTTTACAGGGCGAAAAAAAAATTCAAATACATAATGATATAGGGGTGGAGGGAATTGTTTGCGGCATACTTTAATTATGTTAATCTATTTAATATATAATGAAATTGATATATGTCGCTGAGGTTTACATACTATAAATTATTTCATGTATAATACGAATAATACGTATATAGCATTTACAGGGACACACAAAATATTTCAGATACTATATTGTATCCGAAGTACTGTTCATTAGCGATGATTGCTGGAAATGTATTTTTAATTATGATATGCGCTTTTATGATTCACTATATTTATGCATAGTATATGGTGTATATAAGTGCTATAATTCCTATACAAGGCCACACAAAAGTATTCGTAAGGATTACTGGGTATGGGCGCAAATTGCTTAAAGTTGGTTTTTAAATGAGTTATGCTTTTTTTGCTGAACTGCATTTAATTTACCAAGAAATGCTTGTAGAATATAGATAAAATGATATACAGGGTCACGTAAAGAATTGGATAATGGCCGTTTATAAATTATAATTTCTGGAAATGTGATTTCAGCAGTTTTAAGAGTGTCTTAGTTTGAATTAAATTTTAACTAAATAGTGGCGTGTAATAAAGATTCTAGGTAAACTACAGGGTTGTACAAAAGTATTCAAGTATGTTTCCATACATTAGTATAAATTTCTGATAAAGAATTTCAACCTGTAAGGCATTTTCTTGCTAAACTAGATTTTCCCATTGTATAGTATATATACACTTAAAAAAATGGGAAGTCAAAATTGAGTAAAAAGTAATCAATTTTAAATGCGTCACATACTCAAAATATTTCCGATCCAAACGTACTCAAAGTTGAGAAACACATGTACTAATTTTTTATTCATTGGTTGTGATCAAATACGAATCGTTATGTACTGCCCCCCCCCCCCCCCAAAAAAAAAGAAAAACCTAAAATTTAAAGTAAAAATGTACTGACATTTATTTCCCGTTCAAAGTTCTTAACAAGAAATGTTTAATTGATTATTTCTTAAGAAAAATAGAAAAATTCTTAACAAGATACTCAAATCGAATATTTTTATGAGAAGAGCATTATTTCCAAGCACTTTTAAATTATTTTTAAAATGCTGTGCATAATTTAATATTTACATTAATGAACATCATTTTTGCCGCCATAAATGAAATGAACCATTACAGGGTACAAAACTATTCGTTTGTTTGGGTTTGATAACATGTGATGTTTCAAAATAGAGAAAGCATGGGTTCATTTTTGATCCAAAAATATTCAATTCGATATGAGTACGTCGGTATACTTATTTTTGAGTACTTCATTTTTCTCAGTGTATCAACCTACAGATAAAATACAGGGCTGTTCAAAAGAATTGGAAAACATATTTGGCTATGGACGATAACTGCTGAAATCAATTTTTCAAATGTTTTATGAATTTTCTGAAATGTTTACTTAGTTGTCTTATTTATGTCATTTCCCTAAATTGCGATGTCTTGTTAAAGCATTCAGAAAGTGTTGGAAAGTATTTTATAATCTATGATTAACGGTAGATTTTTCTTACTCGTTTTTTTTTCTATTTTCCAGATCAGTCTTTTCCTATAAAACATACCAAATCTATTTAGCTCATATGCACAAAATACAATATGCACGGGAATAAAAAATTTAAATAAATATCGCTCATCATGCCGCTCTATAAATAATAGTTGTATTAATATCCGTTAGTCTCCATGTTCGTATTTAATAAAGCAATGACAAATCACAACAAATTAAAAAAATTACACATTCTAAATATCAAGCTTGAACTCAATATCAAGCATAGAACTTAATATCAAGCATAGAACTGAATAAAAAAGTATGTCGGTTGATAAGCATTATTTTTTAAGTGGAAAAATTTAAAATGTTTTAGAAGAATAGGACTCCAAAATAGCGATATTTTGCTAAAAAGTGCGGTAAAAAGATAAGATTTTATATTTACAGCAAAAGGTTATTTCAAAATTCATCGCTGTATTAATACTTAGAAATTTTTCCAGAGAGAATCCTTCGCCTTATATACAATATTTCAAATGAAAATCAAATATCAAATTAATTGCTTAAAAGGCGCAAAGGCCAAAATAGTGAAAAAGATTCCATGCCGGGACTAGAACCCGGGCCATCAGTATAGCACACTGACATTCTACCGACTAAACCACATGGAACGACGCCCAGTCTGTAAAATTTCTCACTATTACAGGTTGGCAAGGCTACAAACGCAGCACAAGATGGAATATATATCGTGAGCCACCGACATGGGGTAAACACGAAACTTAATGAAATCCATGATCGATTGAAACTATATAAATAATTGGAAATTTTTACATGGAGAAACATTCGCCTTTCATACAACATTTCAAATTAAAATTGCCTTTAAGCAATTAATTTGTAATTTTATTTTCATTTGAAATATTGTATGCAAGGCGAATGATTCTCTCTGGAAAATTTTTCAAGTATTAATATAATTTCAATCGATGCTGGATTTAATTAAGTTTCGTGTTTGCATCATGTTGGTTGCTCACGCTAAATATTCCATCTTGCGCTGAGTTTGTAGCCTCGCCATCATGTAATAGTGATTAATTTTCCAGCCTGGGTATCGTTCCATGTGATTTAGTCGGTAGAATGTCAGTGCGCTGTACTAATGGTTCGGTTTCGAGTCCCAGCATGGAATCTTTTTCCCTATTTGCGTCTTTTAAGCAATTAATTTGAAATTTGATTTTCATTTGAAATCACAGTGTTTATGACAAGTTCGCCACAAATGACACATATTTCACAAATTGGTCACAGTGTGACTTCAAAGTATTGTCGCTTTCGTCACAGGTTCGTCACAAAGCTAATGCCAAAATAGTCACAAATGATACACTTTTCACAAATTTGTCCCACCGTGACTTCACAGAGTGGTCACAATGTGACGTCACAAACGACCTCACATTCTAGTCACTATGACGTCACATCGACGGTCACAAATTCACAGTGTGACTTCACAACGACGTCGCTGTGACGTCACCATGCCTTACGGGTAGAATCGCAAGTACAGTGTGCGTCTGTTCACATAAAAGATGTTGCTGACAATCGTGACTTCAAGTTTTGAGTTAAAATCATTTAAAATGATCAAATAAAATACAAATATTTCAAAAATGATGAATATGAATATGAGAAGTGCGTATGCAAATTTTGAGAATGTGAAAATTGCTGTTTTTCATTCCGGATAACCAAGCATAAGTGCGTCAATTGTTAACCACATCCTAAGAACTGATCTTTATTATATTTTACTGATTAAGTATCTATTTATATTATAAAGAACAAACGTATCTTACGTCATTTTGCGAATGGCAACACTTCACGATCAAATTTCGGTCTTGAAATTTTCGCTATCTGCAATTTTTTAATCTTCTGACCATCGTACATTTTCAATTTTTGTCGCACAGCGAAAAATTTTACTTTCAAATGCAATTTGTTTAAAAACTGTATCTTAATTGGCTGGTATATTATGTTTTCTAAAATAATTTTTAAGCATAATTTTTTAAAAGTTTATCTTATCACGTGCCGGTTTCAATTCATAATAATAATAAACATTTTGCACATAAAGCAACAAACATTGTTCAGCATTTGTTTCTGACTATTTTTGAATACCGAAATTAATACTTCCTTCATAAACAAATAAAAGAATAATATTAAAAAAACACCAACCTAACATATTTGTGAAACACAAATTAACAAAATTAATACTTCTTTTATAAACAAATAAGGAATAATATTAAAAAAAACACAAATCTAACATATTTGTAATCGTACAATTTAAATTTTTAAATCACCAAATAGGATTTTTTTTTCAAATGGAATTTGTTTCCAAAGTTCATCTCAGTTTACTGATTGTCTATGGTTTAAAAAACAATTTAAAAGCATGAAATATTTTTTAATTAATCTATATCGCGCAGAGCTCGATTACGAAAGATTAATCTGTTTGCCCTTAAAACAAAATAAAGAGTTCACCATTTTCTTACGGCTAATATCCATTAAAAAAACTTCCCTATGAATAAATAAATAAAATAATATAAATAAAACACAAATCTAACACACATGTATAAGCTCTGAAATTATCTGAATATAAAATGATGCCGTAAGTAGCAAAATCTTGGTTAAATAACTCTTAGCATGCGGCTAATAAGAAAATATTGCTTTTGATAAGTTTCAAAAATTTGATTGTGTAATTCGTATTTTCCATATGAAAGATGCTTTTTTAATGTAAGTGGGCAATCTGAAAAAAAATTATTGCATATGAAAAAAAAAAAATATTTTTCAATGAAAAAAAAAATGTTTTCACCTATATTCTGCAACCCGGGAAGCCCGGGTACTATCCCCTAGTCTATATTATAAAGGACAAACATATCTGTGCGTAACGCGTACGTCATTTTGCGAAAGGCAACACTTTGAAATTTGAAATAAAATTTTGGTTTTGCAATTTTCTCTACTGCAAATTTTAAACTTTTAAACATCGCACATTTTAAATTTTTACACCGTCGTATAAGGAAAAAAATGCTTCTTTAAATACTATTTGTTTGAAAGCTGTATCACAGTTTATTTTTGAGATATTAATTTTTTTGTAGTTTTTAATGCCATTTTTCTTATCGTGGCAACAAAAGTACACAATTTCTATTGAAAGTCATTGAAAGTAAACGGAAAATTGTCGAAAATAGGATATACTGTATGTTTTTGCTGCCATTTTCTCATAAACCTGAAAAAAAAGTTGAAATTAAAATATGGGCTATGTCAAGAATATTGTCTGTTATTCCGTGATAATGACGTTATATGCATACTTTTCTATAGACGAAGTTTAAGACTGTATTGTAAAAGTGGACTGCTTTAGTGGATGCAAATGACGTCATTTTATAAAAAAGCGTGTATTTTAATTCTTAAACCTGTATTATGTTTTGTAGAAGTGCGTCATTTTCACAGCAGAGCTGCTTTGAAATTCTTCACAGGTGATAATGCTTCACTTTTGAATGTAATGTAATGTAATCGAAATAACACACTGATAAAACGCTATGTTTTACAAAAATTAAGAGTGTCTTTATAAATGAGAGGTGACATGCAAATAATTATAGCATTTTATATTACAGAAATTGGTGTTTCTCGCTTGGATGGATTTGCTTCGCCGAGTTAGACAAGCAAACGAATAATTCGTCGTTTAAAATAACATAATGTTCCTGAAGTTTTTGTGCAAAATTCTCTCGAATAATAAAATTTTAATGTTATTTTTTAGGACATTCTACTATAATTTTATCAAAATAACATAATTTGCTTAATTTAATTTTCCTTATTTTATATTTATATATATTTAAAACATAAATGTGTTTTTTTAGTGATCTGCCCTTATCCTTTGCTGAACCAATTTTAATAATATATATTTTTTTTTAACTGAAAGCTCTTCATTTGTAGATATAACCGCAATATCTGTTTTTTTTTTTAAGTATGCCCACTTTTGTATTTTAATTTTAAAAGCCTTTTAAGAAATTTCTTCAAAATGGTGAAAATTAGATAGCTTTCATTATTGCAGACAAGAGAGAAATAATGGGGTATTTTTATCTTTATTCATGCTATTTTCCGATAAAAATTCAAAATTGTTGTATACGGTTTAGTGTTGCAAAATCCCATAAAGAGCAGAATATTATATTAGGGGCATAACAGCGAAAAATGACATATGTTTTTGAAAACACGGATTTTTCCTCATAAATTTTCTATATTGCTTTTCCTTCTGCAAGTGTACTGATACTAAGTTTCAGACACTAGGCGAAATGCTTATTTAAGTGAAAATGAAGTCATATTTAAAAGAAAACGATCATTTTCTTAGATAAAACTAAACATTTTAATATAAATGCGTCTAAAAACATAAATTACGGAATTTTTTACTCTCCGGAATTGAGATTAGAATATCAAGTAAAGGTGCGTCTGTTCACATAAAAGATGTTGCTGTCAATCGTGACTTCAAGTTTTGAGATAAAATGATTTTTAAATGATCAAACAAAATACATTTTTTTTTTTTTTTTTAATGATGAATATGAATATGAGAAGTGCGTATGCAAATTTTGAAAGAGTGAAAATTGCTGTTTTTAATTCCGGAATACCAAGCATAAGAGCCTCAGTTGATAACCACATCCTATTAACTGATCTTTATTATATTTTACTGATTAAGTATCTATATTGTAAAGAACAAACGTATCTGTGCGTAAGGCTGACGTCATTTTTCGAATGCAACACTTCACGATCAAATTTCGGTCTTGAAATTTTCGCTGCTGCAATTTTTTAATCTTCTGAACATCGTACATTTTCAATTTTCGTCGCATAGGGAAAATATTTACTTTCAAATGCAATTTGTTTAAAAACTGTATCTTAATTGACAGATGCATTATTTTTTCTAAAATAATTTTTAAGCATGATTTTTTTAAATTTTATCTTACCACGTTCCGGTTTCAATACATAATAATAAGAAACATTTTGCACATAAAGCAACAAACATTTCTCAGCATTTGTTTCTGACTATTTTTGCATAAAGAAATTAATACTTCCTTTATAAACACATAAAAGAATAATATTAAAAAACAACCAATCTAACATATTTTTGAAAGACAAATTAACGACATTAATACTTCTTTTATAAACAAATAAAAGAATAATATTTAAAAAACACAAATCTAGCATATTTGTAATCGTACAATTAAAATTTTTAGATCACAAAATAGGATTATTTTTTCTTTCAAATGGAATTTATTTGCAAAGTTCATCTCAGTTTACTGATTGTCTATGGTTTTAAAAACAATTTTAAAGCATGAAATAATTTTTAATTTATCTATATCGCGCGAAGCTCGATTACGAAAGATTAATCCGTTTGCCCTTAAAACAAAATATAGAGTTTATCATTTTCTTACGGCTAATATCCATTAAAAATAAACTTCCCTATGAATAAATAAATAAAATAATATAAATAAAACACAAATTTAACAGACATGTATAAGCTTTGAAACTATCAGAATATAAAAGGATGCCATAAGTAGCAAAATCTCTGTCAAATAACATTTAGCATGCGGCTAATAAGAAAATCGCTTTTGTTAAATTAAAAATATATATATATTTGATTTTATAATTCGCATTTTTCATATGAAAAATACTTTTTTAATATAAGTGGTTAATCTAAAAAATTCATTGCATATAAAAAAATTATTAGTTTTCAATTAAAAAAATTTTTTTTATCTATATTCTTTAACCCGGGATGTCCGGGTACGATACCCTAATATATATAAAATCCAAACGGAAATTTCGTTCCGAACACCTAGATTTCGAGTTCTACTACATGGATGTTTACGGCAGTTACGGATGTTTACTTATACCGTTAGATAGGTATCGTTTCAGGGAAGGTTTTAAGCTATAACACATTATTCTACCTAGATTAGTTATAGAATTATGACGGAAAGTTCTGTTATTTTGGACGATAAGGTTTACCGTTTTATTTCTTGGCGAAATTTATCGTTGATAAAAAAAAAAAAAAAAAAAAAAAAAAAAAAAAAAAAAAAAAAAAAATTAAACAGCTATCACACCTCGAAACTTAAAAGAAAAAACTGTTACTAATTTTTATTTAAAAAAAAAAAAAAAGAAGGAAGAAAAAAATAAGAAAAAAATCCGTTTTAATGAGTGATAATATTAAAAAACGAAAATATTTAATTTAAACATGAAAGGGAATGTTCGTAATGCTTAAAAAATTACTCAGTTAAAATATTGCAATTGAAATAAGATTTGGCTCTTTATCTTTTGCGTCAGGTTAAGAAAAATGCATCTGAAAAATAGATAGGATGATATCAAAGAAGTTTCGATAACTGCATGCTCAGAAATATTTGAAAAAATTACCGTAATTTCCGGTGTATAGCCCGCGGATCAAACAATTGTGTTTCGACCCAGAAATTTTTAAAAATAAAATGTAACTTTTTAGATCACAGTAAATATTGGTCTTCAAATACTGAATAAAATTTCTGGGTCCAAACTGAATTGTTTGATCTGCGGGCTATACACCCGAAATTACGGTATATAATATTCTTCTCATGAGGAATATATAGAATATTCTTCTCCTGACATATAATATGGTTAAAAAAAAAAAAAAAAAAAAAAAAAAAAAAAAAAAAAAAAAAAAAAAAATCCGCAGAACCTCGATTTAGCGTTTGTAAAAAAATAATGAAAATTTAATTTTTTTGGCGATTTAATGCTGGTTGGCGGCGCAATAAAATTTGGAAGGATGCGTTTTTTATCACAAATAATTTTTAAGTAAAACATTTTTCTACTCTTCATACAAAGATAGTTAGATTAAGTTTAACTTAAAAAAATACATTATTTTTATTACTACAGTTTTGTCATATACCTTTATTTGTGTATATATTAAAATTTTATTATCGTAATTATCCGGTTTAAAACAAAATTTCAGTTTATTAATTTTTTTCCAAATTCAAAGTTAATGTCCGATTTGGAACATTGGCAATTTGACTTCGATATTGTTAGTGTCAGAAACAAGAAATGAAGGTTATTGTTGCCATGGAAACAAGTATTTAATATAAAATGTTTAATGGTAGCATTTTTAATTAGCCAGCTACTTTTAAAACAAACTTAAAACGGTACTACTTGATTATCCCGTCGACAAATTAACTATCGCCACACTATAAGATTAAATGCCAGTAATAGCTGATCGTAAATTTTACATTCAATTGACATTAAACACGGTACACGTGTTTGTTGCGTCATCAAGTGATTTTTGCCGAAACGTCAGTGAAGGCTTACTGTGGAGACACGAAAAGTTTTGGTTTCCGTTTGTCTGTCTGTCTGTCTGTCTGTCTGTCTGTCCGTCTGTTCCGCGATAACTGCCGTAAAAAGCATCCGATTAGCTTAAAATTAAGTATGCATATTGGTAAAATCCCCGGATTCAGCTGTATAGTTTTTGGTTAAATTTGGTTCATGCGTTCGGAATATATAGAACATTTTATTTTGCGACTTAATGCTTTCCTATAGCAATTCAGACGATTTTTCCATTTTTATTTGTTGAAAGGAAATGGCTCATATGATTGAAGGATTTAAATAGTAAATTATGGATGATGTAATTTCTAATTAGAACCATACATTATTCATATTAGTTTGAAATTTTGTGTATACATTTGTCAGAGTTTTTAAATTCGGTGTTTAACTTATGGAGGTATTTTATATATGTGTTCTAATAATATATCTTTTTATAAATTTACTTTTTTTCAAAGCACATATTTCATTGTTTTATTTTCTTTTAACTGTTCCCTAGCGACGGAACTACACCTAAAAATATCGTAAATGTGAAAGTATTTGTAATTGTTTGAAGTCAATCAAAGTCAAAAGGGACGAATTAATGCCTTTGTGACTTTACATATAGATGAAATTTACCCCAGAAATAAAGAAAGACTATGTTCTGCTTATTTTGTTCAAATATTTTTTCTTTTAAATTAAGAAGTTCATTATTTTCATAAGGAATAAATTGACATTTTGCTATAAATTTAACAATCTTTTTTTTTTTTTTTTTTTTTTTTTTTTTTTTTTTTTTACCGTTGCCAAGAAAATCCTATCCCAGAATAATAATTTATCCTAAACAGTTAATTTTGATTTGAAAGATTTTCATGTGCAAGAGGAAAATGAAATAAAAAATAGACATGAATACGTCTTCATATTGGAAATAAAACTAAAATACGAAAAGAAGGTGAATTTGATCTCATATATCAAAAATAAAACTAATATGCTTTGAGGTTGAAATAAAAAGGGCTTGTGTTATGATATTAATTCTTATTATTAAAAGAAATGTTACTAATATCTCATGGTTTATCATCTGCACACAGCTAACAGAAATGTTAATTTTAATCGAAAATTTCAATGAGAAAAAAAAAAAAACTTTTGAAAATCAAATATATAGTAAATGTCAAAATTTTACACCGCAAAATTATCGCTGTCGAAAATGACGTCATTGTATTGGGAAATAAATATTCTCATTCTTAAAAACCGAGCATTAACTAGATTACCTAAAAAAATATTTTATGACGAGTGTTACTTCTTAATGCCGTCTCATTTCAGAAAATATGAATGAAAATTATTTTATTTTTAAAAGGAAATTATATTTTCATTCATAAAACCTAAACTTTTAATATAATTGCGTCAATGTGAATCATTTTCTGTCCACCAGTATTGAAAATTAAGGCTCGGAAGTATAAAAAGAAATTTAAGATTTGCGATAACCATTAGCGCAATAAATAAAAAGTTACATATGTAAATTAATGAAACCACGGGGAGTTCAGGAGGCGGAGCCCCCCCCCCCCCTGAAGAAATCTGTTTTATTATTTAAAAAAATATCAGAATTAGTAGCTCATGAAAATTATTTCAAAATATCCTTCCATAACAACGTTTTTAATTTAATGCTTCTAATGTCTGAAAACTTCGTATTTTTTATTCTTATAAATAATTACATAATTTGAAAACTTTAAATTGCGGTTTGCATGAAATTGAATATTACCAAAGTGTGTCTAAAAACAGTGACTTGCAGAGCTGACGTTGAGGCTCCTGATCTGCAGATTTACTAGTTAATTCCCCTCCTGTTTGTAATTGCCGAAACGTCAGTGAAGGCTTTCTGTGGAGACACGAAATGTTTTGATTTCCGTTTGTCTGTCTGTCTGTCTGTTCTGCGATAACTGCCGCAAAAAGCATCCGATCGGCTTGAAATTAATTGGGCATGTTGATGAGGTACTCGGACTTAGCTGTGTAGTTTTTCGTTAAATTTGGTTCATTCGTTCGGGAAATATAGAACATTTTATTTTGCTCAGTAATGCTTTTCTATGGCAAGTCAGACGATTTTCATATTTTCATTTGTTGAAAGAAATGGCTCATATAAAAAATGGATTTAAATGGTAAATTTTGGATGCTGAAATTTTTAAATAAGATTATTAAATTATTCCAATTAGTTTGAAATTATGTCAATATATTTGAGAGATTTTTTAAATTAGGTTTATAATTTTTGGGGGAACTTTATGCATGTTTTCCAAAAATATAAAGCATTTTGTTTTATCAATTTGACATAATACATATTTCATTTTTTACCTTTTCTTTCATCAGTTGCCTTGCAACGTATTTGGTCTTAATAATACTAGTAAATCTGCAGATCAGGAGCCTCAACGTCAGCTCTGCAAGTCTTTTTTAAACACAATTTTGTATTCCATTTCCTGCGAAACGCAATTTAAAGTTCTCGAATTAAGTAATTATTTATAAGAATAAAAAAAATACGAAGTTTTCAGACATTAGAAGCGTTAAATTGAAAACGTTATGTAAGGATATTTTGAAATTTTCATGAGCTACAAATTCTGGTATTTTTTTTTTTTTATATATATATATAATAAAGAAGATTTCTTCAGGGGGGTGGGGCCCCCGTGGTCTCATTAAATTTACATATGTAACTTTTTATTGATTGCGCTAATGGTTATTGTAAATCTTTGATTTCTTTTTACACTTCCGAGCCTTATTTTTCAATACCGGTGGACAGAAAATGATTTACATTGAGGCTATTATATTAAAAGTTTAGGTTTTATGAACGAAAATGTAATTTACTTTAAAAAATAAAATACTTTTCATTCATATTTTCTGAAATGAGGTAATGAGGTATTAAGAAGTAACACTCGTCAAAAAATATTTTTGCAGGCAATCTAGTTAATGTTTGGTTTTCAAGAATGAAAATATTTATTTCCCGATACAGTGACGTCATTTTCGACAGAGATCATTTTGAGGTGCATAATTTTGACATTTACTATCTATTTGCTTTTCAAAAGATTTTTTTTTTTTTTTTTTGTCATTGAAATTTTCGATTAAAAATTAAAAAATTTCTGTTAGCCGTGCAGACGATAAAACGTGAGATATTGGTATTTTATTTTTAATAATAAGAATTAATATAATAACACAAGGCCCTTTTATTTCAACCTCAAAGCGTATTCGTTTTAGTTTTCATATAGGAGGTCAAATTCATCTTCTTTTCGTACATTCGTATTTCCAATATGAAGACGTATTCATGCCTATTTTTTTTTTCATTTTCCTGTTGTATATGAAAATCTTTGAAATCAAAATTAACTGTTTAGGATAAATTATTATTCCGCGATCTGATTTCCTTGGCAACGGTAAATAAAAAGATATTTTATAGCAAAATATCAATTTATTCCTTATGAAAATAATGAGCTTTTTAATTGCCGAAACGTCAGTGAAGGCTTACTGTGGAGACACGAAAAGTTTTGGTTTCTGTTAGTCTGCCTGTCTGTTAGTCTGTCTGTCTGTTCCGCGATAACTGCCGCAAAAAGCATCCGATCGACTTGAAATTCACTGGGAATGTTGATGAGGTACCCGGACTTAGCTGTATAGTTTTTGGTTAAATTTGGTTCATTCGTTCGGGAAATATGGAACATTTTATTTTGCTCTATAATGCTTTTCAATGGCAAGTCAGACGATTTTCAGATTTTCATTTGTTGAAAGAAATAGCTCATATGAAAAATGGATTCAAATGGTAAATTTTTGATGCTGAAATTTTTAAATAACATTATTAAATTATTCCAATAAATTATGTCAATATATTTGCGATATTTTTTTAATTAGGTTTATAATATTGGGGGGAATTTTATGCATGTTTTCCAATAATATAAAGGATTTTGTTTTATCAAATTGACATAATGCATATTTCATTTTTTTCCTTTTCATTCTCTGTTGCCTAGCAACGTATTTGGTCCCAATAATATTAGTATAATTGCGTGTATAATGCTTGAGTAAAGCCAACGTCAAAACAGATGAATTAATGCATTTGTATCTTTGCATATAGATGGATTTTAGCCCAGAAATAAAAATAGGCAATATTTCATTTATTTTATTGAAATATTTTGCTTCAAAATACAAAAGTTCATTATTTTCATGGAGAATAACGTAACATTTTCCCATAACATTTACCAATATTTCTTTAATTGTTGCCAAGGAAATCAAAACCCGGAATACTATTTTCTTTTAAACAATTTTCAATTGAAATGTTTTGTCGTGAAACAGGAAAATGAAAAATAAAATTAAGAATAGAAAAATTAATATGGCGGCATATTAAAAATAAAAATAAAACTCTCGAGTATTTCTTAATATAACAAGATGAAAAGTTTTGAGTAAGTACGCATAGCAGGTGAATTAGACGTCATTTATCGAAAACAAAGATGCTGGAATAAAAAGATCTTGGCTAAAATTAAATTAACTATTATTCACGGAGGAAAGAGATAGATGGAGATGCAGTATGCCGTAAAAACAGTTTGCAATACGATGTGCGTTATCGCTCAGATTTAAATGCTTTCATTCGGCCCAAACAAAACAAGCACGTGGAACAGGAACCAAATTCTTTGACTTCATCCGTTTTTTTTTGTTTGTTTGTTTATGGGTTTTTTTTTGGGTTTTTTTGTATGAATGTAGCGGATTTTAGGGTTACATTTTTGGCCTCACTTTAAGATTTATTGTCTGTGTACGGTTAACATGAATATTTTATTTTAAATTTAAATTTTATTACTTTATAAAAAAAACTTATGCTTATCCTTATAAATCACAGCGTAAAAAAAATCTAAGATGTACTATAACCATCCGCACAATCAATAAAAATTACGAATGTAAATTTAAATAGATTACGGGGGGTTCAGGGGGGCAGAGCCCCCTGAAGAAATGCTATTTTTGATTTAAAAAGTTACCAGAATAAGTAGCTCATCAGAATTTCAGAACATCAATGTACAACCACTTGTTTAACACTTTTAATTTCTGAAACTTTATGAAGTATCTTGTATTCTCATAAATATTTATGTAATTTGAAAACTTTAAAAGGCGATTTGTAGGAAGTTGAATATTATGCAATGAGTGTTAAAAAACAATGACTTGCAAAGATGACGTTGAGGCTCCTGATCTGCAGATTTACTAGTTAGGAAATTTCATCATCCATAATTTACCATTTTAATCCTTCAATCATATTAGCCATTTCCTTTCAACAAATGAAAATGGAATAATCGTCTGAATTGCTATAGAAAAGCATTATTGCACAAAATAAAATATTCTATATTTTCCGAACGAATGAACCAAATATAACAAAAAACTATACAGCTAAATCCGGGTACTTCACCAACATACCCACTTAATTTCAAGCTAATCGGATGCTTTTTGCGGCAGTTATCGCGGAACAGACAGACAGCCTAACAGACAGCCTAACAGACAGACTAACAGACAGACTAACTGACTGACTAACTGACAGACTAACAGACAGACTAACGGAAACCAAAACTTTTCGTGTCTCCACAGTAAGCCTTCACTGACGTTTCGGCAATTACATAAATATTTATGAGCATACAAGATACTTCGTAAAGTTTCAGAAATTAAAAGTGTTAAACTAGTGGTTGTACATTGATGTTCTGAAATTCTGATGAGCTACTTATTCTGGTAACTTTTTAAATCAAAAATTGCATTTCTTCAGGGGGGCTCTGCCCCCCCCCCCCTGAACCCCCCGTAGTCTATTTAAATTTACATTCGTAATTTTTTATTGATTGTGCGAATGGTTATAGTATATCTTAGATTTTTTTTACGCTGTGATTTATAAGGATAAGAATAAGTTTTTTTTATAAATTAATAAAATTTAAATTTAAAATAAAATATTCATGTTAATCGTACACAGACAATAAATCTTGAAGTGACGCCAAAAATGTAACCCTAAAATCCGCTACATTCGGCACAACACAACGACGTGCTTAAAAAAAAACAAAAAAAAAAAAAAAAAAAAAAAAAAAAAACGGATGAAGTCAAAGAATTTGGTCCCTGTTCCACGTGCTTGTTTTGTTTGGGCCGCATGAGGGCATTTAAATCTGAGCGATAACGCACATCGTATTGCAAACTGTTTTTACGGCATACTGCATCTCCATCTATCTCTTTCCTCCGTGAATAATAGTTAATTTTATTTTACCGAAGATCTTTTTATTCCAGCATCTTTGTTTCGGATAAATGACGTCTAATTCACCTGCTATGCGTACTTACTCAAAACTTTTCATCTTGTTACATTAAGAAATACTCGAGAGTTTTCTTTTTATTTTTAATATTCCCCCATATTAATTTTTCTATTCTTAATTTTATTTTTCATTTTCCTGTTTCACGACAAAACATTTCAATTGAAAATTGTTTAAAAGAAAATATTATTCCGGGTTTTGATTTTCTTGGTAACAATTAAAGAAATATTGGTAAATGTCATGGGAAAATGTTACGTTATTCTCTATGAAAATAATGAACTTTTGTATTTTTAAGCGAAATATTTCAATAAAATAAATAAAATAAATGAAATATTGCCTATTTTTATTTCTGGGCTAAAATTCTTCTATATGCAAAGATACAAATGCATTAATTCATTTTTTTTTTTTTTTACGTTGGCTTTACTTAAGCACTATACACGCAATTATACTAATATTATTAGGACCAAATACGTTGCTAGGCAACAGAGAAAGAAAAGGAAAAAAATGAAATATGCATTATGTCAATTTGATAAAACAAAATCCTTTATATTATTGGAAAACATGCATAAAATTCCCCCCAATATTATAAACCTAATTAAAAAAATCTCGCAAATATATTGACATAATTTATTGGAATAATTTAATAATGTTATTTAAAATTTTCAAACATCAAAAATTTACCATTTAAATCCATTTTTCATATGAGCCATTTCTTTCAACAAATGAAAATCTGAAAATCGTCTGACTTGCCATTGAAAAGCATTATAGACCAAAATAAAATGTTCCATATTTCCTGAACGAATGAACCAAATTTAACCAAAAACTATACAGCTAAGTCCGGGTACCTCATCAACATGCCCAGTGAATTTCAAGCCGGTCGGATGCTTTTTGCGGCAGTTATCGCGGAACAGACAGACTAACAGAAACCAAAACTTTTCGTGTTTCCACAGTAATCCTTCACTGACGTTTCGGCAATTAGTATAAATGCGTCTATAATGTTTCAGTAAAGCCAACGTCAAAACGGATGAATTAATGCATTTGTATTTTTGCATATAGATGGATTTTAGCCCCAGAAATAAAAATAGGCAGCATTTTATTTATTTTATTCAAATATTTTGCTTAAAAATACAAAAGTTCATTATTTTCATAGAGAATAATGTGACATTTTTTTTATAAAATTTATCATTGTTTCTTTAATCGTTGCCAAGAAAATCAAAACCCTGAATAATACTTCCTCTTAAAAACAATTTTCAATTGAAAGATTTTGACGTGAAACAGGAAAATGAAAAAAGAAATTAAGAATAAAAAAATTAATATGGCGACATATTGGGAATAAAAAGAAAACTCTCAAGTATTTCTTAATATAACAAGATGAAAGGTTTTGAGTAAGTACGAATAGCAGGTGAATTAGACGTCATTTATCAAAAAAAAAAAAAATATATATATATATGTTGGATTAAAAAGATCTTGGCTAAAATAAAATTAACTATTATTCACGGAGGAAAGAGATAGATGGAGATGCAGTATGCCGTAAAAACAGTTTGCAATATGATGTGCGTTATCGCTCAGATTTAAATGCCCTCATTCGGCCCAAACAAAACAAACACGTGGACCGAATTCTTTGACTTCATCCGTGCATTTTTTCTGTAAAATGAAAATGATCTGCTTATATTTAAGCATTCTAAAGTAGCATTTCATCGTATTATGAATTAAAAACTGTATTACTAAAAATATTTTTCTTTTCTTTCTTTCTTTTTTTTAAGCACGCCGTTGTGTTTTGGTCGAATGTAGCGGATTTTAAGGTTACATTTTTGGCGTCTCTTCAAGATTTATTGTTTGCGTACGGTTAACATGAGGATTTTATTTTAAATTTTAAATTTATTAATTTATAAAAAAAAACTCATGCTTATCCTTATAAATCACAGCGTAAAAAAAATCTATGATATACTATAACCATCCGCACAATCAATAAAAAATTACGAATGTAAATTTAAATAGACTACGGGGGGTTCAGGGGGCGGAGCCCCAGTTACGAAATGCAATTTTTGATTTAAAAAGTTACCAGAATAAGCAGCTCATCAGAATATCAGAACATCAGTGTATAACCACTTGTTTAACACATTTAATTTCTGAAACTTTACGAAGTATTTTGTATTCTTATAAATATTTATGAAATTTGAAAACTTTAAAAAGCGATTTGTAGGAAGATGAATATCACGCAATGAGTGTTAAAAAACAATGACTTGCAAAGATAACGTTGAGGCTCCTGATCTGCAGATTTACTAGTTTTACTAATGTTTACAAATATATTTATTCTTTCGTTGTTTAAAATAAAAATTTTGTCAATTTGTATAATTTGGCGAGTAGTTTGGCAATTTATATAATTTGGCGAATAGTTTGACAATTTATATAATTTGGCGAAATTGGTTGAATGAATAATCAAATAGTAACCTTAAAGCATTTCCAGCCGGTGAAGCCATCTAAAATTAAATAACTACTGCAACATGCAATTTATATATATTATATACGCTTAAAGATAAAAAAAATAATACGCTAATCCTTCGGTTAAGTTTAAATCCATTGCGTTTTAGGCATTTAAACACTCATTTAATAAGCAATTTTCAAATTCATTTAAATATCTTGCATTTGGGATGGAAATGAGTTGGCTAGCCAAATAGTGTGGAACGTTCGTCTTTTTTGCGCCAAATACGTGAATATATATAGATTTTTTTCAGATTTTTACTGAGATTCCGCCGCCAAATTTGACTGAAGTTTTACTGCACACCTGAGTAGTTTTAAACGCATTTTTCTTTTCAAAATAATTTGAGTATGCTCTTTAAGGAGACCTTCCTTGTGGTAACAATTATGTTTTTGATTTGTTCTTTTTTATTTTTAACTATTCCATCACGTGACTTACAGACGAAACTAGCAGATGTAATTGTAAAAATGATGGTACTTATGATTTACATGTTATATGTTTATTTGAGATTTTTGAGTTCATTTTTGTTGCCAACCAATTTGAATTTAAGCCAAAAAGACGTAAGCGTGAATTGGGTTCAAGCGATGTTTATAATAAAGGTGATTTTGCAAGTGTACAAAAGCATTTTTTGAGTATTTTTTAAAATTCAAATGTACAATATATAAATAGAAATTAATATTTTAAAAATGGAGTCAAATATTTTAATTTTAGTATAAATGTCTCCCATACACGCACATACATATTGTAAAATAATTTATTTTTAGACATTTAAAAAATTTCTCATCATACTTTACTACGAAAGCATGTCGGTTTGTTTTCCCCAAATTTGTTTTTTTTTAACCTCGAAACCAGATTAGCTAAAATTGTCCATTCTTTTTTTAATAAAAAACATATCGCCAATTTCCCTTATACAAACGTTCAATGCTTGCAATGCTAGGTAGTAAAGATTATTCTTAAGAAAATTAAGCAATTATGCGTTATATGTATCACGAAAAAAGATATTTTGCAATAAAAATTGACTTCTGAAATCACTTTTCGATATTCCATTCCATTCGTCATTTCTTTTTTTTTTTTTTTTTTCATATCTTCCCTTCTTTTAGAAATGTTATAAAAAAATATTGGATGAATCTTCCATAATCAGCTACCTTGCAATTGGCGAATTTACTATATAGTTTTGGAAGATTCTTTTGTATTTGAAAGGATCCGTGGACGGTAAATCCGATTTCAGAAGATTACGCGAAATTTGTACTTTTAGTAATTAGCGTTTAGTAACTTTTTGTTTTTTTATTATGGAGCAAACGGACAAAAAAAGATTTACTAATAGATATATTTCATGTGCAGTTATTTTACTATCACTAAAAAAGCATTAATTTGAATGTACAAAAATTTTTTTTCAAATGCCGAAAGTAGCCAATGGAACAATATTTGGTCATTTACCCTAGGTTTTAAAAGAAAGTACCTCAGATTTAAATAAAATTTCAATCATTATAAAAAAATTTTGACTGATGCACAGCCCGAGCTGCTGATCATAGTCACGAATTAACGTTTTTAGTGTTATTTAGGCAACTATCTGATGAATAATGACGTCTTGAAAATAAAAGCATGTTTATTTCTCCGTCTTATTACGCTCATTGGAGAATTGCGAAAAACATCTTCGGTTTGCCAAAAAAGATCACAACTAAAAATTTTGCATAACTAACTTTATTTATCATTTGCAAAGAGTTTTGATAGTGAAAGATCTAAAATTCAATCAACAGCAATTTGACATTATTTAATGGAATGTAGTTTGGAACGTAATTAACTCTGTTTTGTAGCTAACTCTGGTACATTTTTAGCCATACCGTTACGAACATTTGTAACGTTTCACATCAAATTGTTTGTAGATCCGATTACGGATGATTGGGAAGATTTTATTGAATGAATACTAGACGTTTAGTTTTCTATTTGAATTAGTTATCGAGGTTATTTTCCTAGGTTAATAGTTGCATGATTAAAACTGGTATGTAAAAAGAAACGGCAGTTAAAATGACATTATTTTAATTTTATTCACACAGTTCCACTTTAAATACCCACTTTTACACGATTCACAGATTTTAGTTAAATACTGTTTTGATTGTATTTACTCTACTGGAAATCGAAGATAAGAAACTATAGAGAAAACCAGGCAAAAGAAGAGGTATATTACCAAATATAATGTAACGTAGACAGAGATTTTATTTATGTTATCAGATCCGCACAAAGTACCAAGCTGAGAAGCCCGGAGTAAAACAACTAACAAACGAAAGTGAATAACCCGAACATTCTTTAAGTTAAATGGTCAATCTCTGCAGTCATTATAATTCTATCTTTTTTAGTAATGTGGTGATATGATCGTAATGGCCCTATTTCCCTCCAAAACTCTACATTTGTACTAAAGAGTTGCTTCTGAATTGCCAGTATTTCGTCTAACGCATCAGATAATATAATAGCGCAATTGCGTCCGATGCGTATTCAGAAAATGCGGAAGGACATTCCAGGTGAAGGTCCATATTAATTTAAATTCAGGGTCGGATTTTCCATTTCGTTTGATTGAAGGTTTATTTGAAAAATGGTCCAGCGCAGCGGGCTCAGCCTGCTAGTATTTAATATATGCAGTACCTATAGCAATTTCGAAAAATTGTGAAAGTCGAAAAAATTAATTTTAATTTCTCATTATATCACTCTTAGAAATAATTATAGGAGGAAGATATGTAATAAATCAGAAAAATGTGTATGACATACAGGAAATGGCATGAAATTGGGGTAATCTTCTATTATTACAATTATACTTTTCATTCTTTTAAACATAATTTTTAATTACTTAAAAACGTTTAATAATACACTGTTTCAAAATTACAGGAAAAACTGGACAAATGAATCCTGTTTATGACAGAATTATTTCTTAAACGTAAAATGACGTGTTTCCCAGGTATGGAATATTATATAATAATATTTTAATAGATGTCTTAATAGAATAAATGACCACCCCCCCCCTGCCATGTGCAATTCCGTTTACGCAGGTTTTACTACAATATATCTAAGTTTAGTTAAAGTCTATTAATAGGTGCACTGTTAATATTAACATGATCATTATTTTTTATTATTATTTTACAAACTCAAAATATTTTTTACATGTTTACTTAGAAAATCCTCCTCGTAAAAGTGGTCTTTCTCGTTCAAATAATGGTAAATAAAACCAACAAATCGATCCCATTATTTTAAATAAGAATGGCATGTAAACACCAAAAGCGTCAACTTTTCACAGTTTAACGGGATCAGTAATAAAAGAAAAATATTTTTAAAGAAATAGTCATATGTAAGTGCAGGAAGAAAAAAAAAGCCTGCAGGTAGCCAAGCAGTTTTCATATACTGTACCTCACTCCGAGTCCTTTAGAAATATTATGAGTAGGGATAGATTTTTATACGGCACTCGGAGTTACGCACTTATATGCCAGTTGTTTTTTTTTATTTCTGCCGTTTTACGTTTGATGCTTGGCGGGATCATTTACAACCAGTTTTTTTTTTTTTTTTTTTTTAATAAGATAAAACATATATCGATTTATAAAGATTAAATTCCTGTTATTTTATAAAAAGGAAGCACTGTTAAATAATGTATTTTACAGTAGAAAATAAATTTTCATAAATTTTGAACAGTAATTACTATGAGAATAGATACAGATACACACGCAAATAAAATTATCTTATTTGATTGAAAATCTACATAAATTTTTAAATCAGTCATTACATTATTTAAATTTATATAGCATGTTTGGGTGAAAATGAAACGGTAGTTGCAGGAGAGATCGCGAACACGTGTGTTGACAGCCTCTGATTTAAATTAAATGTTTTAAGCGATATAAAACATATTTCGGAACAATAGCATGACTTAATTGTGTGCTGCGCAAATAAATAAAAGTTGCTTTAGTGACATAATGTAAAGCGTGGGCGTTCTACATTCGAATACTTATCGTATTATTTTTTCTCCGAAAATTTCGTAAAATTAAAACCTAACAGTGAGAAAATCCATCAGTAAAAGTTCGTGTAATATATTTAGTGATATTTATTCAATTTAAAAATAAAAGATTGGTGCTTATTTATGCTACATTTTTCAAACTGGCAGAAAGAACAACATGGTGTTGTAACTGCTTATGAATAGAAATTCTTTATTGGAATGAAAGCGTCGATAGATTGTCTCAAAGTACTTTTATTTCTTAATTGCTTAGGGAATATTTTTTTACATCATTAGCATCTGTACGAAATAAGTCGTTTTTTGATTGAAATCATAATACATATATCATGTGTAGTAAAATTAAATATTTTATTTAAATAATATTTTCAAATCTCAATTATAAATAAAATATATATATATATTTTTTTTACAAACTGTTTGAGAAGTTTTCGTTTTAAATTATCAAATATATAATTTGCAGGTGTACTTGGTATATAACTAAAACAAACAAAAATAAATACTTTTAATACAAAATGTTCATATGTTTCCTTTATAATTTTTAATTATACAATTAATAGATTTAAGTTTGATTTTAAGTCCCCAATTCAAGATTATTCATTTTGCCTTCAAAGACATAAATTACCATTTTCAAGAATTACTTCGTATATATTATCATTTAACAAAAATTTTAAAGAAAGGACAAAGGAAGCAAATCCTTTAAATATATGCTTGAAATAAATTGCATTTGATGACATTATGTATACAGCGCTATTTCCAGCTTAAAGAAGACAATTCAATATTCCTATTCAGTTTGAGAATTGATTTAGTGTAGCTTTATTTCTCCAGGTTTTGATCTTCATCAAAATAATGAGCAGGAAACATCAAAGACAATCGAAATATTTTTATATTTATTTTACTCTTTAAAATTATGCTGTCGTCTTGGAAACAATAGTAACATATAAGTAGGATATGCTTCGAAGTAAATTTGAAGTAACTATCAGTTACAATATTTAAAGATAAGTGAGGAAAAATCTCCATACAGGAATAAATTTTCTACAATCTACTCAAACTTAAGTTAAAATATCATAAGGATGTTTAACTGAAATTTTATCTAAGATTAGAATTTGAAGTAAATTTCAAGTTACTATCAATAGCGATTTGTAATGTAAAAGTTAAAAATATGCATTCAGAAAAGTATATTTAGTATAAACATCTTAGGGCAAATATTATGGCTTATTAAGAAATACAGTAAAAGTGTTTAAATAAAATATTTAAGTCAAAGAAAATCTCCTTCTACTATTTTGTATTTTGCGCTTATAAATTAATCTTTTGAAAAAAAATTATAATTGATTTAAAAGAGATTACTTAAAAAAAGAAATTATTTACTTTACAAAAAAAAAAAAAAAAAAAAAAAATGGAGAATTTTGAAATTAATAAGTAAATATTTTTTAAGGAATTAAATCGTTTTATTATTCACATTTTAAACACCCTTTTTGTAACCTTATGAAATATAAAAAATGTGCAAATTAAATGTATTTATGTTATTCATAGTAAAATCTTTTTAGTAGATTTTCACAGCAGTGTATATGCAGCGTTCCCACTAAAGTCGAAACGAACTGCATTAACATCAGAATAGTTACAGCTATAATAATAAACGTAGTATCAAGAAATGGATAACTGACTGTGTTTTAAGCAACGAGATGTCTTGAAGCACAAGCTGTGAGACATGCAAAGTATGATGTTAGCGTCCCAATCTCGAGAGCATCAGTACCATAAATGAAAGAGAAAAACCATATTTAAACTTTTTACAGCATTATTGATTTACATGGAATGTTGTCTTACTTATAATAATAATTTTATTAGAAGTCTTGAAATGTATTTTTAATCAGCAACTTAAATATCCCGCAATTTGCGCATATAACAAACACACACATACATGCATATTTATATTTACAGGTATATAGTTTCCGTTATGCTTTTCACAAGATATTTTTATTTTCATTTTTTTATAGAAATACCCACATATTTCCTTTTAAATATGTTTTAAATTATTTTTACTAATTTTTATATTTATTGAAACAAACATATTAAAAAAAATGTTCATAAAATATAATGTCAATATATCAATTTCCTTACAGGGTGTCCCAAAAATAGCGGATGAATAATAATAATAAAAAAAACCTATTAAGTCAAAAGGCAAAGTGATAGTATGGTGCACTTTGCTATTTTTTTACACGGAAATCAGAACATTTCAATCACAAAGAATGTTGAATTTAGTTACGAAGTTTGCAACAGATGGCGTTACATGGTATTTGGGAGAACTGTGGGGAATCGCACTCCGTAAGATCGATATTTTGTACTTTGCCGTCCGGCGGCAAGCGTGTGCAGCTGAGTGATTGCATGTTGCTGTACAGAAATGTTTCATTCGTTAAAACAATGTCTTTTTTTGTCTTAAAATTTCGCCGTCTAGATCATAGTACTTTTGAAACAACGCGGTTTAAAGTGGATATTTAATGTGATAAAGGACAAAAATGGGACACGAGAGCAGTACAGTATGGAGCAGTATGGAGAGAGGGGCGCAATAGAGGCTGTGTATGAAATTTTTTGATGGACTAGGAACCTTAATGATAAACTAAAGCACCTAGGTGCCTTAAGTACGTTAGTAAAATGGAATTTTAGATATGATCTAAGTCAGTGCAAAGTATCATACAACAGACACTCCACCTTTCTCCATACAGGATTAAGATCTAGAAACTATTTAGAGCTAACGTCATTAATACATGTGAAACATTTGCAAACACTTTGCTTCTGGATCTGTATGCCGTCCAAATCAGGGTGGGAATGCCTTTCTCTGATGACGCTAGCGTTATTTCGACGACTTCATAAATAAGCAAAACTGGAGCATTTGGGGAACGAAAAACATTATGTTGCATTTTCTACATCCCTGAGTATCGCACTATGGTTAGGACACCATTTCGATTGAAAGACTCATTAAATTATTTTTTCAAAGATTACTGGTGCGCTCTATCAGGACATTCTGTGTGGATTTTGTGGCTGTACAAAATACCTTGGAGGATTCTGGGAATAACTCGTGGTTCATGTGAAACGGTGCGTGTCCACTTAGAAAACCAGAAGTATTTCATTTTTTCAACGAACCTTCTGATGATCGTGTTACTGCCCTGAATTATTGCAACCATCCAGAAAGAAGCATGTAATGCCATCCCTATTCGCCAGGCTTGACTTCCTATGCCATATTTATGTGTGTGCGTGTGTGTGTAGGCGGGGGGGGAGGGTACATGAAAAACGAGCTACACCACCAAAAGCTGCAAACGATTATCCAGCTGAAACAGATTATCCCTGCAGCATGAAAGAACATGCAAGCTGTAAATTTAATGAAGATGTCTGTTAATTGTGATCTCAATCTAGTCCATGTAATTGCTAAAAAAGCTGTAATTAAAAAATGTAATTATTTTGTTTTTGCAGACTTCTGCGAAGCATGTTCATACAGGTTTTTTTTTTCTAACTCACTAGAGTCCTATATTTGGAAATTTTCTAACTAAATCTAAATTTATATGTTGCTGAAAATTTATGAGTTTCCCAAGTAGAATGCAAACGGTGCATATCTATCGCTTTTTGTTTTTTCTTTATATCACTAGGGGGGCACCGCCCCCAGCGCGCTATGCTCACCAACCCCCCGCGTAATCGCTTAGCTATTCCATTCGGTATAGCGAAGGAATTCCTATTTTCTAGCCAACCCAGGATTTTTGTTTGTGCTTAAAAATAATGTAAATAGATTAATTAAGCTCTATTCATAAGCTAATATTAGTTTTTGTTGCATTGAAATATCTCAATTTGTTGATTTCCTGCATGCAAGTAAACCCTATTGTATTTCAATGGGAGTCTATGGAAATTTGGCGAAATACTGGAAATAGCGCTAAGTTGGCGTCAATTTTGGTGACAGAGAGACGGTCTCCCCCTTGGTAACCTCCCTTATAGCGTCATAAAGCTCTGACCAATCAGTTGCATTTCACGGTATCTACGCAGATTTTCATTGTTCCATTTCCAAAGCATTACTTTTTGCAAGGCATACTTAGATACTACTACCGGCAGACCGATTTGCGTTTAATGTATGAAGTTGCTCGCCAGAGGACTCTGATACGCTGCCCAAAACAGAAATTTGACTCTGACCTTAACTTCAACGACGAGAAAAAATCAAACAGCTCTGGGCAGGGTTCAGAGAATTCCAATGTGTTTACAATTTTTTTTCCGTATAGATATAATTCAAAAAATTTTAATAAAAATATTAATTCTAATCACCAGAGAAAAAAAAATATATGATTTTAACAATTATCGGAATAATAAACGGTGCGACCGGAGAATACTTCCAAGGTTGCTACTTAATACCAAGTTAATACTAAATACCAAGGTTGCCACTTTGGCGCATTTATCGCCAAGTTGAGGAGAAGTAGACTATTCTACGATTCACCCAAATAAATAAAAACATGCATAGTCTAAAAACATCAATGCCACAAATTTATTTGCTATCTTCACTGCTGAAACAATAAAACTAATGGAATTTCTTTTAAATATATTAAAGTACTCATGAAATTCCTTGTAATAATTAATAAATATAATTTATTAAGTAACAAATACACTTACATGATTTAATCAAAATTGATTGGATAACATAAAATATTACAACGATATTTAAATCTGTGATCACAATTTCTCTCTATGATTAAAAATAAGAATATTTAATGTTTAAGGAAGATCGTCTTTCTTTTTTTTTCTTTTTACTATTCTTATTATTATTTAGTTCGGACGATATCAAACAGAAACATTTTACGAGTTGCCTTACAATTCGTCAAAAATAACTGCTTCAAGCCAGTTATGAGAACTGTAGTTTGATAAAAACCAAATTTTAATTTTAAAACGTGTATATGAAACACAAGCTATTTTTATATAAATACGGGTCATTCAAAAAAGAATAACAGAATGAACCAAACGATCAAGTAAACAATAAGTAATTTAGCAAATCTTAAAAGTATGTGAACACTGAAATACTACAAGCTGTGTAAAATATCGTTTTAAATCGAAGGAAATTGAAGAATATAAGTATTTAATTTATTATTCTGAAAATACGATCAATGATTCTGAAACTTCGACGATGAGGCTATCTGGGCAGGGTATAGATGTAAACAAAAAAGAGCACGTTGTGATGTTTTGGTTCAGAGTTTGAAGCTGAATCCGACTTCACTTTTTCGATGGTTTTCGGCGAAATGCGTGGGGCGTATATATCATAGTAGGCTATGCTTTGTGGTACTTTTCCGTTATACGGACAGCATTGTCGCCAAGCGCAATAGTTGGCGCAAAATGAAAATCACGTGCATTGAAACATTTGAAAAATAAAAGGAAAACATTGTCGATAGTAAAGTGAGCATTTTAAAAATATAGCATTAGAATATTACAGAATTTTACGAACTATTTCATTAAATCACAAATATATAATTAAAATAAGTGAACAAATAACTGTTATACAATAAAGTAATAAAATAAAAAAAATCATATTAAACTGCTGCCATAAAATTACAAATCACTTTGGCACAGATGTCATATTCGCCCATATTGGCGCGATTTTTTCGGTTGCCAATTTGGCGAAAACATCAACAGCATAAACAACATAGGTACATATGTCATATACGCCCCATATTTTCGCGATTTTTTTTTGACGGCAACTTATATACGCAACGGGTATATAACTGGCGCCAAATCGTCGTTATTTTGCTTGATATGGTAACCCGCATGTTGCTGTTTATGCTGTTGATATTTTCGCCAAATTATACGTATATGACATCTGTGCCACAACATAATTCGGGTTACCACATCAAGCAAAATAACGACACTTTGGCGCCATTTAAGTACCTGTTGCGTATATGACATTGGCGTCAGGAAAAAATCGTGCCAATATGGGGCGAATATGACATCTGTACCATATCTTTTAGCATTGCAGTAAACATTTCATTTTTTGAATGAAGACGTCGCCACATAAACTCTACGAGTTACGACTCTTAATGATGACGAACTGTTCCCCGATGTCTTTAGTTGTGCCATTTTGCGATGCCCCATAATCGCACAACATTTTGAGTATGACATCCAGTATTAGGGTCGACAAAATTGTATTTGTGATTTACTGTGAAATGATCATAACCAGCACTTCGCAGTTCATCTGTTTTATATCCTTTCCAGTAATCTGTATAAAAAATACTTCCATCAACTACATTGCTTTCTATTGCCGCCATTAAAGTTTTAGCTGTGCGATCGGAAATAGGAGTAAGGAAACATCCCCGTGTTTCACGGCATAAACCATCTAACACCCATTGAGGAGGAAGAACACGCCCTACGTTGCTTTTTCTTCTGGTAAAAAGACTTTCATCTACTTCTATAATTTTATTAGGTCCACCGATTTTTCTATTTCGTGGTGAACATAAAGCATTTGCACAAACTTCTGTAAAATAACTATTCCAGTCCACTATTGTGTTCCAAATTCCCAGTCCACTATTGTGTTCCAGAATTCCAAATTCCTGAAAGAGTTTTATGGCAACATTCTCATCATCTGGTAATTGACAAATGGTAAAATCCATCTCAGCGTCAGCAGTAAAAGTAAATTATAATTTTATATAAAAAAAGCATTTTTATTTCGAATAATAGCAAATTAAAAAGCTTTCTAAGGTTAAGGTTAAATAATAATCATTCAAGTATTTCACGTTTCATAAAGAACAAATCACAATGTTTCGCATGGTTTAGAAGAAAAATCCTTTTCACGATGAGGGCTGAAATAATTGGCGCACACTGTAAATTAAAATGTCTGAAATTCAGTCACTTAAGTGTCTGAAACGGAGTGTTCAGTTTTCAGACATTTTAAAATGTCTGAAATTTTTCAGACACTTTTTGTGTCTGAATTTCAGACACTTCAAACGTCTTAATAGCATCCATTTTTTTTGTAAGCATCATACGTAGCCATGTTTGACAACGTTGAATCCTGGAGAAATATTTGGCTGGGGTCCTCCCCCCCTCCCCACCCTACAACCTGATTTTTTTGGTGTTCCCAATTTTGGTACGCATTTTTTGTTAAGCTGATAATTTAAATCTTTTACAACATTTTACTGATTATAATAAATATTTTGAACTTCATGAGTAGAACAAGATTAAAACAAAAAATATTTATCTAAATATTAGATTTTTAATATTTGTTTTATTTTTAATCTTATTTTACTTTAAAAGTTCAAAATATTGATTATAATCAATACAATTTCGAAACAGATTTAAAATATAAGCTTTACAAATATTGCACATCAAATTTGTGGGCACTAAAATCGTAGGGGGGGGGGGTACGGCCCAGTATGCCCATTCTATAATCAAGAAATTCTTTTGCAAAAATGCTACCCTGCATTATTGTTATCTAAATTGAGATGTCCCGTATTCGGGAGTATCCGTTGTGGAGGTTAATGGACATTCCCGAATAGCTATTCTGAAACATATATTTAGCGAATACTTTTTTAATCCGCATGGCATACATATTTGTATATTTTTACCTCACAAAAGCAGACATCTCCGATTATCGGACAAATTCAACGGCAAGGGCTATTGAGGGCTTTTAAAGTATGTGGATAAATATATATATTTCTTATAATATTGTCCTACTCTACTTCATGTAATTTTAAAATAGATTTTTTTAAAAATTTATATTGCCACATAGGCAATTTTACATATATATCAGATGATAATCACAACAGCTATTTAACTATGAATAAATAAATAAATATTGTACTTTATCCCTTTGCACTCGGGGGCTCCGGAGCGGAGCCATTTAAAATTTGTCTTCAAACTCGAGGGCTCCGCTACGGAGACAATGCAAATAATTTTGTGATACCTGTCTAGAAAAGCCAAGATTGCATGGTATCACAAAATTATTTGCATTGTCTCCGTAGCGGAGACCTCGAGTTTGAAGACAAATTTTAAAAGGCTCCGCTCCGGAGCCCTCGAGTGCAAAGGGTTAATATTGACAAAAAAATTACTTCGGTATTTTGTTTATTTATATTTTGCGTTTTTTAATCTTGTCCTACTCTAAACGTTCAAAACTTTCATTATAACCAGTGCAAGATTTAAGGTATCAACTTTACGAAAATTGCATACAAAATCCCCCCCCCCTCCCCGAAAAAAAAATGAAAATCCTTATCATTTAAAAGTTAGATTTTTTTTTAAATTTATATTGCCACATGGGCTTATTGTTATCATTCCTATGAGCTACTTAACAAGACATCTTTAAAGCAAAATAAAGCCAAAAAAAAGAAAAAAAAAAGTTAGATCATGATATCACTATGATACACACTTGCGATGCTTATCAGTAAAGTCTAATTGGAAAATGACCTTCGAATCCACACACGCATAGAAATTGAAATAAACAAATGATTTCCTTTTTCCTGACTGGCTTACTTCTATGTTTCCAAGTGAAAAGATTTCCACATTGAAGGATTTAATAGCTTTAGAAATGTATCTAAAAAATACTTGAGATAAATATTAATTTTCAATTATACATAAATTTCATAAAAATCAATTGATTTTTTTTCCAAAAGCGAAGTTTTTAAATATATTTTTTTAATTTCAGCTGAATATTGTTCAATTGAAAAAAAAGGCAATCCCAAAAATCCCGGAATTTTCCAGTAAAAGTCCCGGGATTTTCGGGATTAAAATTAAAGCGGGATCCCGGGATCTCAATCCGGGATTGTAATCCCTAGCTAGGAAGTAAGAAAGCTTTAGGAGATCTTTCAAAGTTTTTTTTTCTATTTCCTTGTGGTCGTTTAGTTTGAGATAAGCATTAGTCACTGAAACTAAGAACTGCCATATTGAAAACAAAACAAAACAAGGGAATGAACTTAACTTTTAAATAGGTCTGTTTTTTAGTGATGTTATTACTTTAAATTTGGGAAAAAAAGATGAGAATAAATAATACATAATTTGTAATAAAACACAACGTCATAAATTAAAAAATATATACTTCTAGAATTAGTGTTTTTTTTTTTTTCAAAAAGATTTAAAACTAAATAAATTTCATGTAAGATTTTGTTTATTACAATAAATAAAATCATAAAAGACACTAATTTTAGTACTATAAAGAAATTATAACACTTACTTAAATCGCTGTTTGCAAGAGGTAAGAAAAGTTCCTCGATTTGAAATTTTAAAAACTACCACAACCACAGTGAGGGAGAAATACTTGCACCAGTTTAAAAGGTAATCCCATAATACATCCGACTACCCATATTTAAAGAATGAGATGTTTCATCCTCAAAACAGGGCCTGCCAGACAAAGTTTCTTTTTTTTGCCAGCTTCGACAGGACGAAGATGAATAACTCAATATTATTGATATAAATTAATACGAGTTAACACTAAGCCCCTTGCACACGCCTTGTAGAATTTCCGGGTGTAATCTTCAACCAACACCTACTTCTGTTCTGTGTCTATCCCGCCCTTATATCGACGACAGCTTCTAAGAGACATTTGATGTCGAGCACACACGTCAGATGTATGTATTCAATAAATAAATAATCCAAGTTAATACGAATTAAAATCACAGTACTTCACATTTCGCAAAAAACGAATTAAAATACACGCGTACATAAAAACAAACTTCGTTTAAATTACAACGTATACCACTTCGAAGGAAGACATCTAAAACGGATGCGCAACTGGGAGTGCGAGTGCCCCCTGGTGGTTATTGCGTCGGAAGAATCAAAACGTCTTAAATTAAGACACGTTTAAAGCAATGAAGTGTCTTAAAATAAGACGTTTACGGATATTTTAGACATTATTCTCAGTTCATTTACACCATGGTCATAGTAAGACACTTATGTATCTTATATTAAGACATCTATAATGTCTGAATTTTCAGATTAAGACACTTAAGTGTCTAAAATTCTTTTTCAGTCACATATGTGTCTAAATTTAAGACGCTTCTATTTGCAGTGCATTAGCATACATTTTGGCATGCTGTCCATATAACGGAAAAGCACCCTTAATTTTGGCGAAATACTGGAAATAGTGCCAAGTTGGCGACAGAGAGACGGGTTCCCCATTGGTAACCTCCCTTTATAGCGTCATAAATCTCTGACCAATCAGATGCATTTCACGGTATCTACGCAGATTTTTTATTGGTCCATTTCCAAATCAAAACTTTTTTTTATATATAGAAGGATTTTTTATATGAACCTGTTATGTTTGGGACACAGTGTAAGATAGAGCAATTGCCGAAACGTGAATTCATGCTCTTATGAGGATTGCGTTGCGTTAAATGCTTGTTTTGTAAGCTATTTTGAGACAAAATTTTAAAACATAGTTGATTTTTCGAATAATTTCGAAATACACTTTCAATCGAAATATATTACATATATTTTTTAATTTTATTAGAGAAGTATTACAGAATGATCACCATTCTTTAAATCAAACAAAATATGAATAATGTTTCACTTTTATACTGTTTTCAAAATGTAAACCATATTGCAGTTTCCTAAACGGCAGTTTACACTATATTTTTATTAGAAAATGTATTTTTTTTTCTAATCGATGAATTTAATCTAATTTCTTCGGTAGCTGCGGCTGTTATTCGATTGGTATGTTACTAAAATTGTCATTAGAACAGATAAAACGAAGACAGGTTTACGCTAATAAAATACCGGTACATGCTGAATCCATAGAATGAAATATTTTGAAATATAGCTTGTATTTGCAAGTACCTATGTAAAATGAATGTTGCAACGCGGATTCATAATTGTAGAGCTGCAAAGCTAAGAATATTTTTATAATCAAACAATAATATGTTCAATACAATAATAAAATAAAAACCACATGTTCAAGAACATCATCAGTTAACAACGTGTTTATAGTGGCAAGTCTTAATGTGTTGTATTACCGGAATCTTCGAAAAATAATTATGCCTATCTATATAACATTTCAGTCTTTTATATGATATAAAAAACTGGTGAAACCAAAGAGAACAGTAAAGCTCGATTTATAAAAGTTATAGTAAAAAAATGGCAAATAGTTTCAGTTTAAGAAAATATGTAGTGTGTAAAAAAAAGAAAAAATGGAACCAGATTACCTGTAAAGCTCGTGAAATTATCCAAATTTTTGTTGATAGCTGAAAATGTGGACTGAACATTACTGGTGGTTTAAAATCAAACAGGGAAGTAAAGGTCATTTTAATTCATTCTGAATTCCATACTTTCATAACCAGTTTTAAAATTTGGCTTTATAAGAATAGGTTAGAGGTTGATTTGGTAATGAGAGAAAACATGAGAGATCGTTCAGTAAGAAGCATGGACCAAATTCTATTCCAGGGATCACTGATAAGCCTGGAAGATCAAAGCCCAAAGTAAGCCCAAAACCCTAAGCATGTACGATTCAACCATTATGCTAACTACTTGTCTGCCTTATGTCCATTGATGTAAGGTTCCCTTTTCACTGTAATTACATGAAATAAAAATTATTACGTTAGATGTGTTAGGTCAGAAATATTAATAACAACAATTCCTAAACGATCAGACTTATATTAATGCTATACTTAAAATATTACTTCATGGTTTACATTCTTTTAACTTTGTGGAGTTTAGCTTGACTTGATGCAATCATGACCGCAATTATGGGCCTGACAGAAATTTTTTAGCACATAACTACACATTCTGTTTGCTATACCCAATACACATTTTGAGTGGATAATATGATTCTGAATATAAGGCATCAGAACAGCTAAGTCCAAATTTTCAGCTATCAACAAAAATTTGGGTAATTTCATGAGCTTTACAGATAATCTGGTTCCATTACTTTTCTACGCAGTACTTATTTTTTTAAACTGAAACTATTTGCCAATTTTTTGCTGCAACTTTTTTAGATCGAGCTTTACTTTTCTCTCTTGTTCCACCAGATATTTTATCATTTCAAACCTTTTTCTGATCCTTCAAGTAACTTAATCAATCAACTGCAACAAACAGGGAAACCGCTCAAACCAACCAACGAATGACCTCAATCAAGCTGCCCAACGAGTTGCTCCAATCACAAAGAAACAGAAGCATTGTTTCGCCAGTGTTTTTCAAGAGCTCGGATGACACCATACTTATTGCTAACCCCCATATCGGGATATTGACCTATACTTTACTCAGGACTGGCTGCCTGACTAGTCTTTAGACTGAGTTTTATACATAGTGTGATCTCTAGAATTTTTCTGCTACATGCCTAAGGACCGGTGATTTAAGAAACTGTGCAGTATCCTAGGTCAACCCCCCAAAAACACAAAAATCTAATACAAGAAATAGTCATAAGAAATTAATCAAAACTGCGAAAAAACTATAAAAAGGAAAATTTTTGTTTTTGTGAGTTAATGGGAGTTTAAAATTTTAAAAAGTCTGCAAACGACTGAATGCAGAAAAATGATCAAAAGTGATTGAAAAAATTATGCAATACACCTGTAAATAATATCAGAAATATTGCTAATATTGGATATTTATAATAATATTTCGCAGGTCAAACTAAAGTACCGCCATAAGGACTAACATATTTACTTCTAACTGTCCCTTGGATATAAAACATTTAGGAAAACATGCAATGATTTTTTTTACCGCTTAAAACATGAATTATTTTATAAAATTAACATTAGTTACATTTCATATACTTTCACCAACATATACAGTTAGCATTTTTTTCTCTTTTCAGTAAAGTTATTTTAGTGTGTGTTATGCTGTAACGAATGAACATATTGAAATGTAACATTTGAATGCGCGCGGGATTATTTAATCCCAAAAGGCATATTTCTCCCCTTCTAGCCAACAAAGAAAAGACATTCAATCATACAACCTTTCTCAACCTTGACCTGAAAAGGTACAACGAAGGTCAGAAGTGTCCTCGAAAAATTTATAATTTCTGTTTCGAAGAAAAAAGTGAATGTGGTGAGATTTACACCAGCGCGTGTGTTGACGCATTAAAAAAAGGGATAGATTGATTTTGTGTTTTTAAAGAGAGCCTATTCCACATTCTAATTTACAGAGAATTGGTGTAATTTGGGACAACGTTTTTTGGACACCTTTCGCTGCTTTTGCGTCATACCAATTCTAAACTAAAATATAAGCTATTACGCCATTTATTTCAATCCTGAACGTGTAAAGATTTTTTGATACTTTTCCAGTATAGGGACCTTAGCAAATTAGAGAAAATTGCCTGGGCGGAGAAGAAAATTTTGCAACATATTTTCTGGCAACCTATTCACTGTTTCATTTCATATACACAAGAATTTTTTTCAAGTTTTATATATATTTTTTTTAACATAAAGACGCCATTTATATAATTTTATATAGGAACAGAAGTAATCTGTATATAAACATTAATAATAGACATATATTTATAATGCATAGATATAATGCAGTCCATCAACTTTATTTTCATAGCTGTTTATATCATTTGGCAACAAATCGAACGTTCTGACACCCAAATTTCGCCAAGCTTTTTAAAAAAATCAAAAGTTATGACTTGATATTTATTTAAAGCGAATCTCTTTTGACTTTACTTATTATTTAATCGTAACCATGCAAAAAATTTTAATTTCCTTTTTTTTAATTGAAAATATTTTTTATTATTAAGAAAAATTAAATTTTAACTTCATTTTTCGCTGATTCAAAAATGACAATGCTTACTGCAGTGCTAAGAGGCCCTTACAATTTCATGTAAGTAGTTTAAAATACGATTTTGAAAAAATATTTTTTTTATATAATATTTATTTGCGCTTTTCTTTTTAGTATATTTGTATTGATTTCTTCAAATAATTCTCAAAACTCTGTGATTTTGTAAATTTATATTATTTAAATGATTACTTTCGCGCCAATAGTATTATTATTATTATTATATATATATATATATTTTTTTTTTTTGAACTCGCAAAATTGAATTTCATTGGGCGTTATAATGAAGTAATTATAGCAAAGTGTTTCAGCATTTAAAATTAAAATGCATGTTTTCTTTGGCGCATGCAATAGGAGTATACGATTTCCTTGACAACCGCAAGAAAATGCAATAGATACAACCAAATGAACTAGCATTTACCGAAAATTTCTTTCGCATGGCTTAAAAATAAATCTTTCATTTTATGGATAATAATAATAAGGATTCATTTCAGAATATCAGGAGTCTCTCTTCAGAATAAAACATCATTACAAAGTTACGTCAGTTAAACAGAAATTTACGTCATACCTAGCAAACGATTTTTTAAAAATATTATCTCTTCCTAAATTGTTTTCTTGAAATTAAAACTCTTATGTTAAAATAGATTTTTTAACTTTAAAAACATTCAAACGAAGAAACTACGTCATTTTAACGCGTACTTAGTTAAAGTACTTAGTTAAATTAAACTAAATATATGTTTTTGGGATAGTAAATATTTTGTGATTTTGAGGTAAAATAAAATGCTCTTTGCAGAGCTCACGTTGAGGTCCCTTAATCTGCAGCTTTACGACATGACAACATTTTAACTTAAATAAAACATGTCAAATAATGCAATAATGTATTTTAGGAAATCAAATAACTCTATCGATAAAAATGTTAAAAATCACGTAATATTTTTTATACAATTATTAAATACTTACACATCTCTAAACTCTTAAGAAAATTCTGGATATTTTTCCGTTGGAATACAACACATAAACATTTAATCCAGGTGACTTATGAAACTGAAAGCTAACGGAATGTAAGATCGTGCTCCTTTTTTGAAATCAGAAACTTTTTGAAAGAAAACCACATAAATGAGGGGGGACATATAAACAGACTAAACGTAAGACAGTTTTTCAAAAGATTTTGATACGTTTTATTTGTTCATGTTTTAGACTCCATTCAGAATAAAATCCACAAGATTTGTTTTCCTTTCATATAAATAAGTAAGTTTTCATTTCCGGACTACTTTGGAAGAAAACCTACATATTTTGAAAAAGACTTATTATTTCTCTTTGTGGATATCTGAAAACTATATATTGAAACTTGCTCGTACAGAAAATTCCCTGAAATTGATTTATACTGTAGATTTCGTTTAGAAAATATGCATGGTGTTTCGAAACTAATTTAGCAAAGATTTCGGTTTTTAAAAGCGTTTTTAACCAATGTATTTATATATTAGAGGTGAGATTTAGCTCTATTTTCTTAGACCAAGACTGGCGATTTGAAATCCCTGACCGTCTGAGTACAAACAATTGTTTTCGTCAGTAGTAGATAAAGGAGAGTTCTACGGCCTCAGGGGCAATTGGGCATTCTGCAATCAATGACCAATCAATTATCATACTCATCTTTCAATCAATCATAGCAATTATTAAAATCATGTTGTTGCTCCGTTTAACACTTTTCTAGAATGGTGTATGCTTTTATAAAGAATTAAGGAGTTAAAGTGGTTTCGTTTAAAAACATTTGATTATTTTTATCTCATTTCGTTGTTTTCTTTGAACTTTTCTTGAAAAGATGTGTGCACATGAATACATTTTTATTAAATATACATTTTTTCCACGTTATTTAATATAAGTGTTAAAAAATATACATGTCTTAGTAATTATATATGTTAATAAGCATATATATCTCTCTCAATATATATATATGTTTGTACGAATTGAAACATATGTATATGTTTAAAAATTTCTGCATTAGGATATAAATGTTTAAGTAAAAGCACACATCCGTGTCTACATATCTCTAAGTATATAAAAGTTAAATGCTTATATAAGGGTTCTTGTGTAAAATATATGTATGTATAAAGTTTATTAGTTTAAAAAAAGTTTTAAGAAAACGTTTTAACAAAATTTAAAAAAATTAAAAAGCTTTGACGAAATTAAAAAAAAAAATACAAAAAAAGTGTTAACCAAAAAAAAAAAGTATTACAAAAAAAAAAAAAAAAATTAAAAAAAAAATTGTCTTACGAAAAAAGTTTTAACAAAAAAAAAAAATGTTTTGCAAAAAAAAGTTTTAGAAAAAAGTTTTAACAAAAAAAAAAAAATGTTTTGCACAAAAAAGTTTTAGAAAAAAGTTTTAACAAACTTTCCAAAAAAGTTTTAAATATGTTTTAAAAAAATTCTGAAAGATTACAAACTATGCATAAAACAAAATTATTTACAATGAGCATAGCTATTTATATATATTGCATAGATGTATGTGTGTGTATGTGTTTGAATATGCGTGTTGCCCATATCTAATAATATGTTAGGAATGTTTGTGTAGAAGTTATAAATAAGCACTCATAAAAATATCATTTTTTTTATTTAAACAAAGCAATTTACAGAAAGTTTATTTACAGAAAGATATATTTACATAAAAACCTTTTCTTGATAATTCTACATTATATTAACAATTTTCATCAGCGATACAATCTTGATTAATTTTATAATACCCATAGGTAAAACTTGATATACCATCATCTAGTAAGTAGCGCTTATCATCAAAAGGACTTAAGCTAATTTTATTCTGTGTTATTGTATATAGTTGATGGTTATCTTGAGCGATCCTTGTGTGCTTCTCCATGCTAGTTTTCACCTGTTGCAAACATTCTAAATAATGTTGATGCTTGATTTTCAGACGAACAACATGTGTAGACACACTCTTCGCCCGCTTCTTTTCTTCACTCGAAGATTTCAGGGAGTACATTTTGGATTTTAGACCGACGAACTCAAGGGCTAAATCTCCATTGAGCTCATCCTTGAACTTGCTAATCACCTTCTTATTGATATCTGAGTATAGTGAATGATGCTTTGGATAGTCTGAGAAATCAAATAGGCTTGAATGATGTTCCATATCATCAAAAATATTTTTTTGTTTTAATATGATAGCACAGTGAGTACGTATTGGTGAATAATAGCTTTGCATCATCTTTATACTCTTTTTTTAATAAAATCATAGTGAAATTTATACATAAGTAGTTTAGACAATTCTAAGATTGTAATTCCGACAAAAATCGGTCGATTCATGAGTATGTTAGTTTTCATTCATTCTACGGCACTTAGGTCTTCTTCGTGTGTTTTAAATGACTTAAATGTGTGTGAGGCTACCAATTTCTTAGCTCTTTTTTCATTATTGCAAAGCACAATATTCCGCCTCTTTCTTAAGTTTTCCATAGTTTTTCCGAAAACCGAGTTGCTCATTAATTTAAAAAATTCTTTTTCAGAAGAGAATTTTGCTTCCTTTCTTTTCTCTGTATTAAAATTAATATAGCTCTGTAGCCAGGATGCCTGTTTGAATTGAATAGCTTTATGCACAGCTGTCAGTCTTAATCCAAGTTGCAAATAATATTTCAGATTTCGATAATGAGTGACATAATTCTGCTTATCTTGAAGATTTGGGATCAGTTTGGGTGTGCCTTTAAATTTTTTATTCCCAAGCATCCTCTTCGCGGTAGATGACAACATTTCTTCATTCACAGTCAAACGTTCTGGAGCCAGGGGATATTCGTTATGAAGCTTTTGAAGCTTCGTAGCATATTTAAGGTCCACCTCAAAAATATTTTCAATTTTAGAATCATCAGATATATAAAGAATACACTCTTCTGTAATATGATTTTTCGCACACCATTCAAATTCTCCAAACACTAAAAAAATGAGACATAGCCCATCCATAAATATTGTTCACATCCCAATCAATGATGAAGCTTGGTGCTTCATTTTCTCTAAAATCGAGCGTATTAGGGATGTTCGCTCTGGCATGTCTATGACAAATCATACTAATTCCACCACGTTTTCCATTTTCGAATCATTAACAGCATGTCAATGTCTGTGAGTAACTCTAAAGGTTTATCACTCATTTTCAAGGATGCTTGCCACGCGAAGGTGCTGTATATAAATGACAAGGATCCATATCATAGTACTGTTGACGCAGTTTACGAAAATTTTAGAAAACATCGACAAGGAGTAAAATATTTGTTTTTACATAGAGATCATGATATTCACCCAGATTCTAAATATTAAAGGTTTTCCACACGTTCAAGGCATGGTGATAGTCCTCATCTTGAATACCTTCATCTGTGAGACTGTTATAAAATGCTGCAGGTGGGGGTAGTTCCTTTTCATCAAATGTTTCAATAGAGGTGAAGTACTCGTAAGGGTTTACCCCCTTTTCATGTAAGCATATGTAAATTACTATTTTCAGGGAAATTTTCTTCAAGTATGGTGAATTGATTGGAATTAAGGTTTCTAACAAGCTTTTCTAAGGAGTGGGTCAAAAACTGGAATGAATGTAAAAAGATCATCTGTATAGGACTTGTCGGCTTTCTAAACTTAAAGGTTATATAATTTTCCATAGAGGAAGCAATCACATCAATTTCATGATCTTTAAATGTACCGATCTTACTCATTAGATGATGCCAATCATAGTTTTTCAGATTATGGAATATAACAGGAATTGTTTTACATTGCTTATAATTTAGATTACATTTCGCATGGGCAGCTCCTCTGTATGCACCCATCACATGATCCTGGTCATGAACGCGTATTCACATAATGGTTGGTTACAAATAAAACAAAATTCCGCTTCTTGAAAAGCTATTTCTTGTGCAGGTGAAAGCTTCATAGGTTCAATATTTAATAATTTTCGTCCTAATACATCTTTTATCTTCAGCATCTGTTTTAAAAATGGTCTACACAGTCTTTGCCACGATAAACTTTCGCTTTCCACACACATCTCCCACTGGGTCCGACAACAACATAAGCATAGCCACATGGAAAATGATAAGTTGATTTTTCAGTATAGGATGGTGTGGTAGGGGGTGCAGCAGGCGCAATAGGTATAAGAAGACTCTCAAAGTCAGCATACACAACATAGGGTATAGGGTGCTGTAGATGGAACGCCGTAAAAGATAATATATTGTCATCTTCTTTCGGCAAGTGTATCCTTTGTGCAGGATGTCGAGAACAATATTTGATATGCCTATCCAATAGGTCGTGACTTGAAAACCGATGCTAACATCAATAACAGTAAAAAGCAACCCCATTATGATGTGTCAGATCCCATAACAGTCTTGAAAAGCTTCTAATTAAGCAATAATGTTGTTTTTCACCATGACTAACTAATAATAAGTTGATGACATCAAGATTTTGTTTCTCAGATATATACAGTGGACAAACTTCATCCTCTATATCCAAACACATTGATCCGTAAATTGCTCAGTTGTTCGATAATAGGTATCTTCTGAAGAGAAACAGGGCATTCAACATTACCAAGCTGAATATCCCTCTCATAAGGAGTATAATGAGAAACACGTTCAGGATGTTTTGAACGATGCAAGTTTAGCTTAAATGCCAAAAGACACTACACTAAGCACTTGTTATCTTCGTTTTTAATATTCAACACCGCTTTTTTTATCATACAATTTCTTAGATAAAGCAATATATGAACTTGCAGCAAGAGGATGATATTTGGCAATCTTCAACTCTAAGTGCTGAATGTTTCTAAGCTTCCACCCTGAACCTCTTTGCACAAATTCTTCAAAGGATTTTAATATTTTAGAGAATCCTTCTTCAATGTGTTGGGTAATAGTTTCTTCAGTACGTTCTGTAAAACATTGACATCGACAATAGGATTGAATCTCTTCCATCTCCTCGTTATCAGTCATACGTTCAAGGACTATTTTTCCACCATATACCATTTAATGGCGCCTTTAGTTTGAACTTTCTCTGTTAAACGTTCTTGAATTTCAGCTTGTAAGTGGGTATGAAACACGGTTAAATCACTTTCTTCACGTTCATCAGGAAAAAGCATGATAGTTTTAAACACATTAAGTACATCGGATTGATTGAGTTTTTTAGACTTTGCATTAGATGAAATTCTTTTCCGTTTCACACTCACAAGAGGTACACGGGAGTGTTGGGTGCGTATATGTTGTTTCAGCTCAAGATTTCGTCCAAAAACTTTATCACATTCAGGGCATGTAAATCTTGAACTTTCATGTGATCTTATATATTGCGTCAAATTATCCTTTCGAGTGACAACTTGATCACATTTATCACACTTGAATGTAGGTCGTTCATTATGAATCTCTGTGTGTTTTCTCAACTTGGATCTGCGACTAAAAGACTTCTGGCATACTTCACATGTGAAAAACTTTTCACAGGAATGTATATTCAAATGCTGATTCAGATTAGAAGTAGTTGAAAATGTCTTATTACAACTAACACAAGTAAAATTCTTCTTCACAGGTACAGAACTTTCCAAAGGCATGGCTGTATCTTCAAATGCTGATTCAGGTTGGAAATAGTTGAAAATGTCTTATTACAATTAAGACAAGGAAAATTCTTCTTCACAGGCACAAAACTTTCCAAAGGCATTTATGTATTCTTACTGTCTGATTCCTTTAAATCAGTCTGAAGCATAAAATTTACAATTTAACTTCACACTACAAAGATATTTATTTTCCTAAATTTTCAGAATTTTTTATACAGTCCCTCTTGATATATTAATTACCAAAAATTTCCAAAATCAGACTTAACGCAATTTTTGACGAACTGTGTAAAAAAAAAAGATTTTTGGATCGAACTTTATAAAAAGAAGTAGTCTTCTTAGATATATATGTCAGAAAAAATCGTTAAGGAGAGTTTGGTCTTCTTCATAGAAAATAATGGCAGCGAAATGTGGTGTTTGACTTTTTATTTCTTCGGTTTTTGAATATGTTTTTAACCGACATTCTTAAGTCAAATGAAAATTTTATTAGTGAATAAAATGTAGACAATTTTATACTGAAAATTTTGGTTTTTCATTCATCTCGATAGTTATAAAAATAATGCAGTAACAGCGTCGTAAAACACGTTTTTCGCCCAAAAATGGCTTTATAGCTTGTTATAAATGGCCACCGCCAAAAAACTGTGTGATCGCAAAAGATTTTAATCATATTTTGAACTCAGAAAATTATGAAGAAAACTTGTTTAAAAGATTGGGAAAATTAAAAATGCGGAACGACACCACCGGAATGGATAGGCACTTAAGTCATCAGGAAATCGAAATTCTGTGAATAAAATTAAACAGGATTTACATAGCTTCATTTCTTGGAAAATATAAGGTTGTTTTTCATTTCAAAGTGCAAACCATTATGCTTTTCCAGGATAATAAATGCTTGGCCAAGGAAAGGGAAGAAAAAAGTAGCACATGGTGATATTTCATCCAGAATTATTGAATGCAGCGGTCAAGTCTTTCACAACTGTACATCTTTGTTTATTTCTCAGTCTGCATTGTTTTTTTTTTTTTTTCGGGGTATAGTTTCCCGTTGAGAGGATAATAAATTTTTGCATCAGATACCTACCATGTTTTGATAACATATTCAGCCGGTTGAGGTGGAATATATTGGGTGAATCTTGTTCTGCCTCGATACCGAAATAACTGCAAATCAACCGTTAAGTTTTCCGTCGGTTTGTATTTTTTCAGTAGGTTATGATTTAGTATAGTTCATGCATAACGAATTGCTGCAAATTTATCATTTTGAAGACGTTCTACTGACTCATGGGTTCTGGTTGTCAAACGGAGTAAATCTAAGAATATTCCAAAGTCGGTTTACACTCGTACTAGTTCTATATAACGGATATGAGGTTAGCTGGGTGAATTAGGTCCCTGGTTCTAATTCTGGTACGCATAATTTTCACCTAGTTGAAAATCTACATCTCAATGGATATGGGTTTACTTTCCAGATTTCCAATGTGGGATCTTTGGTTGAATGTTTGACACATCAAGTAATTAAAGTTCGTAAATGCGCGTCAAATTCTTTTGCTGTTATCTTCGTCCAAACAGTTTGTTTTTGTGGTTTGTCGTGGTTATAATTTTAATAAATGTTGGTGGATTTCGGAGTTTTTACATCGAACGATTACACCAAACATTTCATCTATAAAGATTTATCTGAATGTGTCCCGAATAAAAAAAATGAATATTTATTTTTATATCCCATAAAGTATATTGATGATTAATTTTGGACATGATAACGCAAATACCTAGCCCACGGCCTGTGATGAGGATTCAGTGGGATTCGTTTACTTAAATGCAAAACTCCAACCATATTACAGGAACTATCAAAATTTATTTAAAATTTTTAAATTTAAAGTTACAAAAGAAATCTTACACATAATTAATTAAGAGTGAGAGAGAGAATCCACGTTTAAAAGGTACGCCTTGGCATGACCACGAAGGTCTTACATCTTTTTTGGTCGAGATAAAAAGTTGAAGTGTTCTTGATTTCATAAGAAACATATAACACTCGTCACTACACCATCGCCAAATTCAAACATTGGCACACTGTACGAACTGTGGACAAGGCTTTTATTCGTGGGCCAAATGATTGCCCCAAAAAATCCAGCAACCCCGATGAAAACAATGAAACGCGTGATGCAAAATGGTTGCCAGAATTAACGGTTCTACATGTGAATTTCTCAGCGACTCCGCAAATCCTGGAAATGATTATCTAACCGAAATGATTGCTACATATATTGTAGAAATCCCAAGAAAGGCATCTGTTACAACAACTGACAAATAGACTTAACATACATGAAATGTGATTTTAAAGAATATCTAAGCGCAATGAATCAAAAATGTTTCAGAAAGAAAACAGTTTAATAAAAAAACGTATGGTTTTAAGAAAAGGAATATAATTATCTTTATCAGTATGAAAGAAAAGGGGAAGGATGACATGATTAAAAGTAATAAAGTTAGGTTTTAAATTAATTTTGAATAAAAAAAGAAATATGTGAGAGAAATCTGTCACATAACTCACCCCGCCAACGGAAGAAAGCTGTAACGAGACGTTGCAGCTTTATATCTACATAAAACACCCAGTCCACCTTCGCACTTACAGAATGTGTACCATAACAAAATAAATAAAATTAACTATTTAAATTGATATCTAACAAAAAAACTTATTTTAACTTGTCTGTGAAACTATTACAAACTTAGTTCCTGTAAAATATTTGCTTGCTTTCAAAACAATTCACAAGAATTGTGTTATGTTCATGACTGAGCGCTCATAATATTAAAAATAATCTTTTTTTTTTTTAAATTAAGTATTCCACAAACTAAAGGTGCCACATTTGTTGGTGACATTGCATCCTATATATTTTTTTTGGCATTGTGTTTGTGGCGCTGGTACCAGCTATTTAGTCATGTATATATTTATATAGAGAAATATTTACTGTATTTACCACTTCTCAAAATTTGATCTTACATGAAATCATAATATTATAAAATTGCAAGCAAATAAAAAAAACACAGAGGACAACTATACCAGTAAAAATTTTGTAACTTTAAGGAAAGGGGAATCATTTCATACCTTCCGTGTATTGAATAAAATTTAACTCCTGGCAAAAGTATTAAAAATTTAATAAAAAATTGCATCCAATTTTATATAGTGTACAAGATATCTTACCCGATCTGCCACCTTCAAGTAAGAAGTATCCAATGAAAGTGTAAAAAAAAAAGTTAAAAGCTAAAAGTAAACAAATTCGAAATGTATGTGCAACTTAATATGTCATGTGACGGATAACTCCCAGAAACCTTAAAATATTTGTACATAGACAAAGTGATGGTGTCATTGATATGACATTATGCAAACACAAAAAGAATAACATGGTTAAAAAAAATGATAGAATATTTTAATATTGAAACAAAGTGTAAAATTTAAAAGATAGAAAAGTAACAGGAAAAACTGTATGTGTGTGAAGGGAGGAAAAAAGAAACTCCCAAACTCATGAATTACCTGAAATAACCACCCAGCAAACACATACCTTTCGGCATACGATCGGACCGCAGCTGGTAGTGTCGGTTAAGTGTCGGCATGGGCACAGTGGTTTCGGTGAAGTGTCGGCAACATGTCGGCAACTGAAACTCAAGAATGTGCTTTTTCGACTGCCGGTTACTGTAATCGGTCCCCATATGGTTATATATCGGAAAGCGACTTACACCGGCAAGTGACTCCGGACCGGTATGTTATTTCTGATAGTGGCCCGATTAGATTTGCCAACATCGGTCCAAATTCGGAATTTTTAGTCGTAGCCGACATTTTTTTTTCTTTTTCTTAATTTTGTTTGAGTTTGAGTTTTGATAAGATTTGTATATTTCATGTATTTCATATAATATTCTAACAGTGATAAAAAAAAAAAAAGGGTCAAAAATAGCCTAAATTTATTTATTTTTAAAAAGTTGTTACTGAATTCATTTTATAAAGGACTTACAATTATTTGAATCACCAAAAGAGTTTTTTATATCGCTTATTAAAATTATTATTCATTTTAAACTTAATCGTAGAAAAAAAGCTATGTTTCTTTTTTTTATATTTAAAAATCAAATTATTAAAAAGTGTTTAAAATTATTTTACAAGCTATAAAAATAAAAATAAAAATAAAAACTACCCAAATGTTTAGCATTAAAATTTAAAAGAAAGATTCAGAAAATTCTCGCTTCAAAAAAAATATTTACCACAGAAAAAAAAAAAAAAAAAAAAAAAAAAAAAAAAAAAAAAAAAAGATAAATTAACATTTCTATGTTATTTGATGATTAAAAAATGTTGATAAGTAAAAGAATCATTATTGCTAGATAATCACTAAAAATATATTCTACATGAAATCATTCAATGACAAAAAATGAACTCTTATTCTAATTAAAAGTGATTAATTACCAACTTATATTTTTATTAGAATTAGTTTTTCTATGTTACAAATATATATTTCTATAACAGAAAAAGCTCTGAAATTCGCTTATTTTATTTATTAAGCATTCTTAAATTTATAAGAAATATTCAGAAATATCCCCCATTTAAAAATTATCTTCAAAAAGAAAAAAAATATGTAAATTAACATTTATTTTATTTTTAAATTAAAAATATTGATAAGTAACAAATTAATATTGCAACATACTCATTAAATATATGTTCTACTTTAAATCATCAAAAAAGACTGAACTCTTATTCTAATTTAAAATTAATTAATTAGCAACTTTTTATTTATTAAAATAAATTTTTCCATGTTAAAAATATATATTCTATAAATTAACGCAACACAACGCACGTAATTACATTATAATTCCTAATAAGAAAATTTGATTAACTGAACAAAACTTCTAAAAATATTTTTTTATGCTTAATTATTCTTAAATTTATAAGAAAAACCAATTCATTTGCTTTAACAAATTCGCTAAGATATTTATTTCATTCATTTAAATATTAAATTAACTTTTAAATACACGCGACTAAGACAATTACAAAATAAAAAAATAAAATAAAAACACTTAAAAATTCTAATTTTCCCATCTACCAATTACCTTCAACGACAAACGATTACTTATTGATATGTCTTCCCCTTATTACCTCATATAATCCTCCCCTGATCGAGTCTCTCTGCCCAAGTGGTTAAAGCCTCTGATTCCTGTCCTTGGGCTCGTGGGATCAAATCGCGCCCCTTCCATCGCTGAAACACGCTCCTTTCAAATATACTTCCACGATGGCTCGTAGATGGCGCCATCAAAACAATTTTTTTTTTCAATTTATGCTGGTGTCGGGCTGCGGCCGGCATTCGTATGGATAGCTATCGGCGTGCTGTCGGCATACTGTTCTGCCGATACCGGACCGGCTACGTGCCTCATGAATCGGGCCGCATTCGCGCGGCGTATCAAAAAAGATACGGAACCGGTAGCGGCAAGCGGTATCGTGCCAGTACCGCCGGTAGTGGCAAGCGGCTGTCGCCCGATTGCTTACCGATAGCTCTGTGTTTGCTGGGCACATGAACAAAAGTGTATAATTCCACATGAACTATATGTACAAATGTCTCAATGAACTAAAATTGTTATGTATTTGCCAACAAAATAAACGGACATATGTGTGTAATAACCCAAAACACTTACATACGAGTGAGATTCAATTACATAATTAATGAGTTATCATCAAAATGTAATGAATAAGGATTAAAAAAACAAATGAACAACTTGTAATGTGTGTGTAAACTCTGGTTAAATTCTAAACAAGCCAGTGTGTACAACACAATGAACTACTTGTAAGAAAAAAAAACAAAAAGAAATACTGCCAAATAAATCGCTAGCAAAGTACAATGTGTAAAGGCAAATGAACAAAATATGTAAATCAACACATGAACTATTGTAATGTATGTATATGAATGCACAAAAATGTATTCTAAATAAGCAAATGTTGTGTAATACAAACAAATACCCAACACATGAATTACTTGTGAAAAAAAAAAAAACTGTTGAATAAGTGGTTGACTAAGGGTTAAAATTAAAATAAAAGAGTATCTGCCAAAGTTATTACTGTATTAGGTTAACAGAAGTGTGCATAAATTGCACAAATGCACAGCAGATTGCATAACTCTACGCTAAAAATGTAGAAGTTATGGGAAGCTAAACATGTTCCAAGTAAAAAGAATGAAAGAGAAAAAAAAAAAACATATGAATAGCAAAATAACAAGCTATATACCTTATGTTATATGAGTGTATGTATCCGTCACAAGACAACTGTGAGACTTTAACTCACTAAATAAAAATTTAAAATGTGAGAAATGCCAAAGATTTAGTTTAATGTCTATGTGAATAGCCGTATTACGAAAAATAATGTACATAACAGCTCACATTATGCATTTGAATAAATTTTATGAAAAACAACTCTTGCCGATATCAAATATCATGTCAATGATAATAAAATTACCTTATGCTATGAATAAAATAGCAACGAGTCACCATCCATGCGTTAACAATGAAATTAAACAGTATATTAACTGTATGTGTAAAAAAATGTACACCCAAATAATTATCTCTTGCATAGAAATTTACGATGAAAGTGTAAACCCTGTACAATAGTTAAATTATGACATAATTTCTGCAAACTTTTAAACACACCAACAAAAAAAAATCTTACATTAAAACAAATCTATCTAAAAAAAAAACAAATACGAAGTTGAGAAGGCAGTGACAAAAAATGCAATTTTAAGCTAAACACAAATGCTGATAAAAAGAAACCAAAATATGCACAGAATAGTCATGACAGTCCTTAACCATGGTGAGTGTTAACTGAAATAGGACAAAATCAGTTAAACTGAACGAGTAAATGAGTGTGTGTGTGAAGTACTAGGCTAAACATGACATCACAACAACCATGTGCATGAGATGAAAAAAAATGTGTGTGATTAATACCTAACAATGCTATCTGCCCATAGCAAGTTACTGATAAAAGTGTAAACTAGTTTAAAAATGATATTTAAAATCAGCATTAGCAAACTGTTACTGGTGAAAGAAAAAAAAATATTTTCTCTTTTAAACCAAAAAAATGAGAATAATATCCACCATGTGAAATTAATATTAGTGTCAACTCCATGAATCATGTGAGGAAACATATCCGATCCCTGATTAAGCCAGCGGCCAACTTACTTAAACATAGATCGAAATACACACCTCAGACATTTTGCTATCCCATGGAAAATAGCGCAATGACTGAAGTATCTCACATAAAACATGACAGAAGTACTAGCAGTAAACCTTACAACAACAACAAAAAAACCTCCAAAACAATGTATTATGTGAATGTATGCCATTGAGAAGCATACAAAATAAAACAAATAACTCTTTAAAACTATAATCCAAACCTATGTTGTACATCTTATTTATTTTGAAAAAGCAAACGAGAACCAAAAGGGAGAAAAAAAACATTTTTTTGTAAAAATGACATGGTGACTCGAGCTTGTAACATACCTAAACTACATGTATGCCAGGATAAACTAATCTAAGATTACTAAATATTTTGCCGAAGCTCACTATCCAATAAAACATTTATGTGAAAGAGAAAAAAATGTATTTTTTTATTATGATTACGCCTACTGTAAGTAAATTTCCAATCAAGTGCACACATCTAACTGAAAAAAAATGTTACGCTCACTTATCTCCTCTATAAGTAATTTAAATTGTCACCTATATCGAAATCCAACACATTTCATATTGCTCTTAATCATTGCACAAAATTAATAATAATGTCATAAAACAAATTTTCTGTCTATAGAAATTACCTACTTTACTTATTAAACAGGCTAGCAAAATAATTTTCAATCCTTCATTGCGATAAGATTCTTTAAAAGCAAGAATTTTAATCTCAGGCAAAATATCTGACCTTTTTGTTCTTCTTTCCTTTTTTTCTATCAACATGGGAAAGTAGAATGACACTTCTTAACTAAAAAAAAAAAAACATTAACTGAACACCAGAGAACTAATCATAAAAGATACTATAATAAATAAGTTGCAAAATGACACAAACAAATTATTTAAAACATACTGTCAACAGACAGCATACGAGCCAGCGTATTTACGCCCAACAGATGATAAAATAACACAGAAGCATCTTCAAGACAACGAGATAAAATAAAAGAAATATATTATCTCTGAAGTGCGTCAATGTGTCGATGCAAGAAATTCATCAAGTATCCAATATGACTCAAACGAAAGTAACTTTCAAAGAAAAAAGCTTTTCTTTAAAATGAGGAGAAATGTCTCTTAACCAATCTTAAATTTTATCCTGCATTTCACATGTTAACCTGTAGCTAACAAATTATCCCTTTTAAAAGCAGATGAAATCAACTAACATATTAAATATTCTTAGTTCAGATAAATATTAAATATCCTCATAATTTCAATTGAAACAAAAATGAAATATAGTAAAGACACATTTTTTTAGATCACAATATCATACATAAAAGGCAATAAAAAAACAACAAAATGTGCAACAGACAAGCTGAGATAAAATCTGAAAACGCTTTTGTTTGGCAAAGAGCGACAAGGAATGCAACACTAGTATCTTTAAAGATAAATATTAAATCAAGAAATTCCCTGTCATGCATAAAAAAAAGTATCAAAACATACATAAAATAACTCTGAACTGAAATTAATTTAAACACTTACCTTTTAAATCTTAAGAAGCAAAGAGCAGCTCTTAGAATTACAGCTGCAAGTTTAAAGCTGTAAAATACTATTATATATATATATATATATATATATATATATATTAAACCACGATCTTCTCTCTTCAGGATGTCACATGTTATAAGCAGCAGAAATAATAACAATTTGGAGTTGCATGACGTAAAGATTTTTTTTTTTTTAACACCAATTATGAATGTAGAAACATTTACCAGAGCATGAAAAGAGATAAAAACTGAAATATAACATCTAAATCACTGTATTAATTAAGTATAAAAAATGTAATTTACTGTCTATATTATAAAGGACAAACGTATCTGTGCGTAACGCATACGTCATTTTGCGAATGGCAACACTTTGAAATTTGAAAAATAAAATTATGGTTTTGCAATTTTCTCTACTGCAAATTTTTAAATTTCTAAACATCGCACATTTTAAATTTTTACACCGTCGTATGAGGAAAAAAATGCTCTTTTAAATGCAATTTGTTTGAAATCTGTATCTCAATTTATTTTTGAGATATTAATTTTTTTGTAGTTTTTAATACCATTTTTCTAAAAGTGGCAACAAAAGTATCCCATTTCTATTGAATGTAAACGGTAAATAGCCGAAAATAGGAGATTGCTGGATCATTTTGTTGCCTTTTTTTCTCATAAAACCTGAAAAAAAAGTGGAAAATTAAAATACGAGCTATGTCAAGAATATTGTCTGTTATTCCGTGATAATGACGTCATATGCATACTTTTCTACAGACGAAGTTTAAAACTGGATTGTAAAAGTAGATTGCTTTAGCGGATGCAAATGACGTCATTTTATAAAAAAGCGTGTATTTTAATTCTTAAAACTGAATTATGTTTTGTAGAAGTGCGTCATTTTCACAGCCCAGCTGCTTTGAAACTCTTCACAGGTGAAAATGTTTCATTTTTTAAAATAATGTAATCGAAATCACACACTAATAAAACGCAATGTTTTACAAAAATTTCGAGTGTCTTCATAAAAGAGAGGTGACATGCAAATAATAGCGATTTATGCTACAGAAATTGGTTATTCTCGCCTGGATGGATTTGCTTCGCCGAGTTAGACAAGCAAGCAAATAATTAGAGATTTAAAATAATATCATGTTCCTGAATTTTTGTACAAAATTCTCTCGAATAACAAAATTTTAATGCTATTCTTTAGGACATTCTATTATAATTTTATCAAAATAACATAATTCATCAACAAACAACATCAAAATAACAACTTTCATAATTTTATATAATCTATATATTTAAAACACAAGTGTGTTTTTTAGTCATCTTCCCTGATCTTTCTGCTGAACCAATTTGACTAATATTTTTTTTTTAACTGAAAGCTGTTCATTTGTAAATCGCACTATCTGTTTTGTTTTTTAAAATATCCCCACTTTTATATTTTAATTTTAAAAGCATTTTATGAAATTTCTTCAAAATGATGAAAATTATACAGCTTTCATTATTACAGACAAGAGAGAAATAATGAGGTATTTTTATCTTTATTCATGCTGTTTTCTGATGAAAATTCAAAATTGTTGATAAAAATTTTTGTATAGCGTTTAGAGGCGCAAAATCCCATTAGAAGCATAATATGATATTAGGGGAATAATAACGGAAAATGACATACTGCTTTTGAAAACACGCATTTTTCTTCATAAATTTTCTATATTGTTTTTCCTTCTACATGTGTACTAATACTAAGTTTCAGACACTAGGCGAAATGCTTATTTAAGTGAAAATGAAATCATATTTTAAAAAAAAAACGATCATTTTCTTAGACAAAACTAAACAGTTTAACAGAAATGCGTCTAAAAAACATAAGTTACGGAAATTTTTACTCTCCGGAATTGAGATTAGAATCTCAAGTAAAGAGTGCGTCTGTTCACATAAAAGAAGTAGCTGACAATTGTGACAAGTTTTGAGTTTGCTGTTTTTCATTCCGTAATACCAAGCTTGAGATAACCTCAATTGATAACCACATCGTAATAACTGATCGTTATTATATTTTATTGATAACATACCTATATTATAAAGAACAAACGTATCTGTGTGTAACGCTGACGTCATTTTGCGAATGGCAACACTTAACGATCAAATTTCTGTCTTGAAATTTTCGCTACTGCAATTTTTTAATCCTCTGACCATCGTACTTTTTCAGTTTTCGTCGCATCGGGAAAAAATTTACTTTCAAATGCAATTTGTTTAAAACTGATGTATCCTATTTTTTTAAATAATTTTTAAGCATGATTTTTTTAAAAGTTTATCTTATCCCGTGCCGGTTTCATTACATAATAATGATAAATATTTTGCACATAAAGCAACAAACATTGTTCAGCATTTGTTTCTGACTGTTTTTGCATAACGAAATTAATACTTCCTTTATAAACAAATAAAAGAATAATATTAAAAAAACAACACCAACCTAACATATTTGTGAAAGACAAATTAACGAAATTAATACTTCTTTTATAAACAAATAAAAGAATAATATTAAAAAAACACAAATCTAACATATTTGTAACCGTACAATTTAAATTTTTAGATCACCAAATAGGATTTTTTTTTTCAAATGGGATTTCTTTGCAAAGTTCATCTCAGTTTACGGGTTGTCTATGGTTTTAAAATCAGTTTTAAAGCATGAATTTTTTTTTAATTTATCAATATCGCTAGGAGCTCGATTACGAAAGATTAATCCATTCGCCCTTAAAACAAAATAAAGAGCTCATCATTTTCTTACGGCTAATATCCATTAAAAAACTTCCCTATGAATAATAAATAAAATAATATAAATAAAACACAAATTTAACAGACATGTGTAAGCTTCGAAATTATCGGAATATAAAAGGATGCCGTAAGTAGCAAACTCTTGGTCGAATAACTCTTAGCATGCGGCTAATAAGAAAATATAGTTTTTGATAAACTTCAAAAAATTATTTGATTGTATAATTCGTATTTTACATATGAAAAATGCTTTTTTCATGGGCAATCTAAAAAAATTATTGCATATAAAAAAATTATTAGCTTTCAACAACAACAAAAAAAAAATGTTTTCACCTATATTCTGTAACCCGGGAACCCCGGGTACGATTCCCTAGTATTAATAAAAATTAAGATTTATAAGTAAAAGATTTTTTTGTTCGTGTATCTGAACTAAATTATGCAATGTGACATTGTAGTTTTTAAAGTGAATCGTCTTTTTCTAAAAAAAAAAAAAACACATACGTATACACTTTGTATTGCGCATTTTGTATTATTTCATCACATGTCACCGACGATCATTCAGTGAAAATTTAAGTAATGGCAGCAGGAAAGCCTTTTTTTGTAAAAAAAAAAATATATGTATCACCATGTAGTAAATTTCACAGGTCACCAAAAAAATGAAGCGTGGTGAATCGGGACATAGCCAGGTGCACTTTGTTTCTGTAAGAATCACTAGGTTTTACCTTTTTAGCAAATTTCACAAACAAAAAAAATGAAGTGTGATGAATCTGGACATTAATAGGTGCCCTTTTTTGTCAAGTACACTGGTGCTGAACTATTACTTTTTCTTTTTTGTGTTGACACATTATTTTTGAAGAAAACACAGGTCGTATGTAAAAAGTCGAATCACAGATAAAGCACATCTATAAGACTTCAGGAGAGATTGAGCGCAAAATTGGCGTTGATGATAATATCAGGTAAGAAGATAGGTGACATACGTCTTTGTTCCAACATCACTAGTGTAGTATCAGGATTGTGCATAGAGTTAGTCAAATTTTCAATTAAAATGTAAACAGAATTTTTGAAGGCATGTAGCAGCGGTGCTCCGACACATACATCATCCGGATCATTCATAATGTACTGGTGTTTACAGAAACATCAGGAATGGGCAGAGAAGTTGAAGAATAAAATTGTCCTTTTAAAATGTAGGAAAAATACGCAGCACAAAAATATTTCAAAAGGAGGGGGGAATTTCTCTCTCTTAACTATGTATAACTTTTTTTTAAGGTTGGAGAAAATCCGGCTGATGGGCCAAAGTTTGTGACGAGGATTCAGTGGGCTACGTTTACTTAAATTCAAAACTCCAACCATATTACAGGAACTATCAAAATTTATTTAACATTTTTAAATTTAAAGTTACAAAAGAAAGCTTACACATAATTAATTAAGAGTGAGAGAGAGAGCCCACGTTTAAAAGGTACGCCTTGGCGTGATCCACAGTCCACGAAGGTCTTACATCTTTTCTGGTCGATATAAAAAGTTAAAGTGGTCGTGATTTCATAAGAGACGTATAACACTCGTCACTACAACATCGCCAAATTCAAACATTGGCACACTGAAGGAACTGTGGACAAGGGTTTTATTCGCGAGCCAAATGATTACCCCAAAAAATCCAGCAACCCCGATGAAAACAATGAAACGCGTGATGCAAAATGGTTGCCAGAATTAACGGTTCTACATGTGAATTTCTCAGCGACTCTACAAATCCTGGGAATCATTATCTAACCGAAATGATTGCTACATATAATGTAGAAATACCAAGAAAGGCATCTGGTAAAACCACTGACAAATAGACTTAACATACATGAAAAGTGATTTTAAAGAATATCTAAGGGAATTGAATCAAAGGTGTTTCAGAAAGGAGGAAAACAGTTTAATAAAAAAAACGTATGGTTTTAAGAAATGGAATATAATTATCTTTATCAGTATGAAAGAAAAGGGGGAGGATGACATGTTTAAAAGTAATAAAGTTAGGTTTTAAATTAATTTTGAATAAAAAAGAAATATGTGAGAGAAATCTGTCACACTGCCTTGCTGATATATCTTCTATTGTTTTAATGCATTCATAAATCTATAAAAGAAATACCGAAATATCATATAACATTCATGTATATACGAGGGACAAGAAAATGAAGCTATTATTCTAAAAGATAAACGTAGTTTGCATTAAAAAATATATATGGAAATATAATCAGAAGTGACGTAAATCAGTTACTTTCCCCACCTGCTCTTCTTCAAAGGCGGGGTAGTTAAATTCTATGAAATAGGTTTGTTTTATGGCGCGTGTATGTAAAAATCGCTGCATATACCCGGTTACCCCGGTCATTGGAGACTAGGGTAAATGTCGGTCATTGACATAAGGGTTTAAATAAAACTATATGCGGCAAACTGATAACAACACATTTAAAGGGTAAAAGTACTTTTTATCAAAATGATCATCATGTCTCGCAAGCGCAATCAGCGACATTACAAGGTAAGTATTGATTAGGAAAAAATTAAAATGAACTGGCAGCGAGATAACAGGTATAGCGTAAGCCTGTGATTAATAAAATTTGTCATCTACAAACTTGAATAATTTTATCTTATTGGTTTTCAGTTTATAAAGCATCTCTCACCAAATTATTGATAATTCAAAGAAGGCTGATTCATTGCATATGTTCTCTCAACACATATACATTTCTATTCAGTCCGATATAATGTGTGGAATTTAAAATCTTGATGGATAAATTCTTGTACTATTTTTTTATAAATAATCTACAAATGCTGAGTGCTATGACGTCTGGATACCTGAAGTTCTCTTGTTGTATTTGATACATGTTATATGATGTTCTTTCACCTCGTCTAAAACTTTCTCTTTACGTTTCATATGTAATATTGCAATGTTCCATATGCTTTGGTGAACGAAATTCTATATATACCTCATAGGTATATTTATATATTTATATGTTGTTATATATTTTTATACATATAAATATTTATATGTTAAAGATAATAATTGATTTCCGTATATAATTATATTCTATTATTTTGTATATTCTAGTTTAAAAAGTTCTTGCAACCATCACGACCATAGCCTTTGAAAATCGACATCTAAAAATATATTAACTCTTTAAAGCATTTTTCTCTGAATACAAATTTCTATTGATATTGATTCCAAATTACATAAAATTCGCGTTTTTTAAACTTGATTCTGTTTTGAGTTATTTAATTCTATAATAAACTGGATCCATTAGTCACGGTTTCGTTCAAGCAGCATGTAATGCAATATATTTCCATGTAAATTTTGCACTTTGCAATATCGATAGATGTTGCTTGTAAATTTTCAAACCGTGCAAGCAACAAGGTTCACAATATCTAACCTAAAATGAAAAAAGAAAAAAAAAAAAAAAAAAAAAGATGTCGTACAATACATGTGCGGACATAGATAAAAATTAGTAAACTTGCAGAAAAATTGCATAACCAACTTTGTTTTATTTGGAAAATGAATAAATACTTTTCAAATAATATTTGTTTATAATACCCATATTTCTTGAGTAATGTTCATTAAAAAAATAATATACCTATCGTGTTTTATGCAAATATCAATTTATTCATTTTTTATGAATGGGCATATACAGTGGCATAATCATAGTGTTATAGAATTACAAAATCGCAGTAAAATACGGAATTATTTGTGCATTTTGAAGCTGAGAAAACATTCTGTTGTAATTACTTTCAGAAATATAAAAAACTCATAAATCTAGAAGTTGCTGAAATGAATGAAAAATATCAGTAATGTCTGCCTAATTACTTAAATAAAGTTACTTTCCTTAACTTCCTTGATATTTGAATTTTAACAAAGTAATTTAATTAATGTATATAAGTCACAAACAGTAAGTAATTGAGTATAAAGATTTACTATCAACCACAAGTCAGTAGGAATTTTACCTTACTTGTAAATTTAGCAATGTTAAATTAAATTTTCTATTTATTGCTTTCTATTCTTCCACTAATTAGTATATAACCACGGGGCAATGTTTAACAAAAATGTTTTTGAATATTTCGTTTTGTCTGATTATATATTATCTGGTATTTTCGCAAATTGTAGAACTGCTTAAGAAATAGTATGGATTCATTGTAATATTATACGTAAAATGTTTAACGATCGGATTTACTATAATTTGAGAATAGGGGAGAGTAGTACACAGTGAGACAGCAGTTACTTTGACATATAGTTGTAACTTCTTCTCCAAGCTGGCACTCCCACATAACGACCTCATCTTACGCAGCACGTGGATGCCGTTTGCGCATTTTAGTTACTCGACCGGAAAATATTGACTAATTCTTTATTTTATAGTGGTTAAAGTTACATAAACATATATTTTAGAGTTTATTTCCCTCATTATGACATATTTTTTTACTTAACAAAACCAAGCTATTTCTAATAATAGATTATTTGGTCAAAACGATACAAACTAAAGCGATGAAATTGATGTAACAGATGTGGCATCCATTTTGTTGCAACGTATCGAAAGTACACAGTGAGACACACAGTTGTGGTACACAGTGAGAGGTGCCTCATTGTGTACCTACTAAGGGGTTATGATGTTAAAAAAAGTTATTTATTAATAAAAGAATGTTTCCATCTCTCTCTCTCTGTCTTTTTCCCTCTCTGTGTGTGTGTGTGTGTGGGCGTTCGATGACTAAGAATATATATCAAATATAAAAGTCTAATAGCTCAAAATATAATATTTGCCTGAAGATAGCCCAAGGTCTGAGATTGCCCACCTGAGGTTCATATTTTTAATATTTTGAAAATCGAGATATATTAATTACAAATCGTGAACTGCATCTCTAAGTGGCTCATTTCTGATATATGCAACAGAAAACTTTCCCGTAAAAATAAAAACGGAAAGACCTAATCCATAACTTTATTTCAGAAGTCTTCAAAAACACACCAGACGGTGCAGATTGATTCGCCCTTAGATGACACATTTGATGAAGATACACAGATGGTTTTAGACGATTCTTCTGACGACGATGAGGATTTAGGTTTCATGAGAGCCTGTCGTTCGTGATTATGTTCTTGTTCGGTTTCCAAATAGTGTGTTCTATGTAGGAAAAATCTTAACCTATAAGGATCAAGATGGTGATTTCGAAGTGATTTATCTTCGCATGAGTGTGAAAGCAGCAGGCTTCGCGCCTCATGTTCTAGATATGGCGTCTGTTAATGAATCAGATATTTCAATTCTACAGCCAGAACTACAATTTATGATAAAAAAGCAACTATCAGGATACCACCGGTTTTCTATTTCCTTTGGACATTTGGATGTATGTTGAGCTACGTTATCATACTCTTAAGCTTTTATTTAAGAGAGATAACTATAGTTTAATTGCCACAATCCACTGTACGTGTTCAGTTAAGCTTAACATGTTATTGAATTGTCAATAATATTTGTACCTGTACCTATTGAACTTTTTTTTGGCATTTTTACTATAGCTCTATCAAAATTACTCGACCCCAAAACCGTCAGATTGAACTCCAAGTGATAACCACGATTTAAGGCAGTAGTTAAGACATTATTATACTGAAGAAATGTATTGACATCGTGGAAAAATATATGATTTATGAATATATATAGCCCCACTTGTGGCACACACTGAGACAACCACCGATACTTGGTTACCATACTTCTGTGTATTTATAAATAACTTCTTAAAACCATTTATACATTACTGTGCAGCATATTTGTGTAGCTTAAAGATGTAGGAAAATTGTTTCAAAAGAATAAAAATTGTCGCTATACGATAAGAAATAATGTTCTTCGTCTTACTGTGTACTACTCTGCTTATTTGTTTTTGTTAAAAATAAAGAAAGAAAGAAACCGTGATTATAAGTATAATTTTCTAATTTTAATATATTATTCTAACACACACTGTCGAACTCCGAAAATATTGCTAATACACGAAAGTCGCTGATTTGATGTGTTGATTGCAAACCTTATACAACACATAAAAAATAAAAGTAAGGGGAATAAATAAAAATACACTAACTTTACTTTTAAAATGTTACGCCAAATTTACTTGTTTTATTTTCTTTCCTTTTACCATTTTAAATTAAATTATTTTTAGAACGACTTAATAATAAGTGAAAATAATTCTTTTCTAATAAACAATAAACGTATTTTTCTTATTTCTTCGAAAGCCCCCTCGTTTTTGTTTTGCTGCTGTTGCCCAGTAATTAGAAAACAAGTGATGGATTTTTATTTGAAATTTATAAACTTGAATTATTTACCTTTTTCGGGTCCTAAAACTTTCATTTTATGTTCTCACTGAGCTTCGAATTCTACAAATGCGCGTGAGAAATTAAACACCTGAAATTATTTAAGCTCAAAAGAGACTCACAGAAACTTAAATATAGGATTTTGATATTTTGATTGACTTTATATTCTGTGATGCGCTATGCTATTTTTAGGAAAGTAAACTGCTTAAAATAAACAATTTAATTTTTGAATCAGGTTAAAAGAGCACTGTGATTCAGAAATTCAGTTAAGATTCTCACTTCGCTTTTGGATACAAATGATCAGTATCAATAGAATTGATGAACGTGGAATCAATATAGTATTGATTTAAAAATAAGAATAGATAGCGAATTCAAATATTTGAATTTCTTTTTTATATAGTTAAATTAAAACTACATTTTAACTTAATACTAAGTTACAATTTATTACTAAAATGAAAAAAAAGTTAAATTTAATTTAATAAATTAATAAATAATTGTATACTCATTTCAAAAATTATTATAATTGACAGATTGAGTTTAAAAATAAATTTCTATGTATACATTTTTGAAAAATTGTTTTCACACTTTAATTGCATATCAGGAATATATTTCTTTATATGAGTGTATAATTGTTTGAGAATAATCACTTTTATATAAATTGCCAACTTGGCACGGTATAACGTCGACAAAATCCATTATTTCCATGGCTGTAGCATTAAACAGAAAGCATAAACAGGAAATACTGTTTTTCGTATCATGTAGATCTTACAGTCGCTCATACTAACTGTACAATCACTTTTTTACTCGGTTTTTTAATTGAATTTTAAAAATAATTAAAATAATTAAATTGCAGATCTGTGTTATCTACGATTTTAGAAAAAAAAAAATAATAAAAGTCTATAATTTGTACTGCTAAAAACAGTTGAAATACAATAACTTTTGTTGTCATATTACAAAAATAAATTTCCTTAAGGCAAAACTTCAGTAACTATTTGAGTAAAAAATAATGAAAACTTCCATTGAAGTCTTCTAAATAAAGAAGAAAAATAAAAAAAATAATGATTTCTTTAAGGAGTTATCTTACTAAGAAATTCAGTTTCTATGTGTAAAGATTTCATTTTTCTTAACTTAGCCATTTAAATGTTTAAAGAACTTTTTTAAGCTATTGTTTACTTTGAATTTCTGTAACACATTTAAGTTATAAAGGGTTTTGAGCAAAAATATATTATTTACAATCACACTTGTTTTAGAAAATGGGATTTGAAAAATTTCAATAATAACTATCTGTTTACTTTACTTATTTCAATGTAAATTTTTTTTAATAATATAAATATTACCAAATAAAGAAAATTTGGAATAAATAAAAGTCACAGGGACGCCACAAATATTTACATATGTCACAGTTAAAATTTAACATAAACCTGATTTTTTATTAGTTATTTGCATGTTCAGTCTAAAGGAAAAATCGTTTATAACTCTAATCTGATAAAAAATGTGACTTCTTTCCAATCGAGTTTTTCAGATGCCACACTAGGCACGGAAAGAATCAAAAACGCTAATTTTAAATTTAGGGGAAAATTATTTTGAAATATCTCGCTTGCATTTAAATATTTTTAGATTTGTTTTTTCTTTTTCATAAGATAGCTATGGTCTAACTATAACCGGAAAATATTTTACATTTACGATTTTAATTGCATTTTTTTAATAGGGGTAATGTACGTAATATCGCACCCCTCTATAAAATCTTGTATATTTTTGCTATTTTTCAATTTATCTCATAGCATGCACTTGATTTTTGTAGGCGCGTTATTAATTATTCATACCACATCCAATAACTTCAATATCTCAAATAATAAAAAATAAATAAAAAATGTAAAAGCACAAAAGATAAATTTAAGACGTTTGGAAAAAAGTTTTCCTAATATTGCATTATGTGTATTCTTAATACCGCACAGGGCGATATTTGGAATACTTTTTTGTAGTATTCATAAAAATGGAATATGGAAGGAAAATAAATTTAAAGGATATTTTATATTGTTATTATATTTAATAAAAAAATCATTTTTATAAGATTATGGTATTTTCCATAAAAGTCTGGCTATAAATTGCCATTTGTATGTGTGAATGGGAATTAGCTGTTTAAAAGAAATCACATATGTAGAGTTTCTAATAAATAGCTACTGATAGTATTCATGACAATAAATGCGACACCGAAAGCGACATTTAATACAAATGATACATTTTTCTCCAAGTCTGCTGGTTGAGTAAACTTGATTTCAGAAAGGACATTCACAATAATTTTCGCTGTCTTCGTCCTTGTTGGCACTATCAACGGTTGATAAGAATCTTAATCTGATTCTGAGGGTGTCTCCAATAATGGAAGATGTTTCATCTTTTTTTTTCTTCTTTCCAATAGCTTTCTACGGAGGTATGATTTTTTATTCTTTCTTTTTGTGTGTGTGTGTGTGGGGGGGGGGGGGGATAAAAATATTTTTTGCAACCTTTTATTTTTCTTTTTAGCAAGACCAAGTTTCACCAAGTTTATATGGAGTACTTGTCAGAAGCATTTCTGTTGTGCGTCCTCTTTTGCTTACTTGAAACTTTTTCTCGTTCAGATGTGGCAAAAAGAACTATCGGAAAAAGTAATCTGTCGGGAAAACTTTGCTACCATTTGGTGATGGCGTGGAGGATACAGAGTTGGATTGTTTTCAATTAAACTTGTCACTCTTTTTTACAGGTGGCTCGAGACCATTAGATACAAGCTGAGGCTCAGATCGTTCTTGTCTAATTTGACATGTTTCCGCTAGATGACTCTTCAGTGATGGATAAACATAGTCTTCTAGATGTTCATGTTGGTAAGAAGACTCAGCAGAGTCAACAACTGAGAGTTCATGGTCTTGGAATATGTTTCTATTCAAAGGAAAATATTTTCATATGAAAACTCTTAGAAATCCCTTCATAAATAAAAAAAATTGGCATTTAGACCGTTAAAAAAATAGTTTTTGTATTATACAGTGCGATATTAGGACTACAGTAGGAGTGCGATAATAGGAAGAACGAAATATTGCAATACCGTCAACTCTACTGGTGAAACTAAGAATCAAAAGAGCCTTACAGCTATATCAAGTTAAACTACTTAATTGTGTGGTACAAAAATTAAGAACATCACTTACTATGAAAATGATTTTTCGCAGTATGATGAAGTTTCCAAAAACTTTTGGTTTTCACAAAACTTTTAAAAATTAGCATAGACTAAACACAACTGAGTGTTTTTTCCAATCTTACGAACGACACCAGGAAAATTTTAGTAAAATTTTGCTTTTACAGTAAGTAGTTAATGTAACATTTGTTAAACTTCTAAAAAAATCGTTTTAAAATTCCGGTGTCAGTCAATTATTTCATCATTTTACAAGAAAAATTTCCCGTGCCGGGAAGGGTTAACCAAGGAGCTCATATGACTGAAGCCTTGCGCTAGACACTAGTTAAGCCAGTTTTGGACAGGTGGCAGTACCTACGCGAAGAAATCAAGAGGGGTGCGATATAAAGAATGGTACGATATTGGTGACATTTCCTCTATTATCATAGTTTCGATTTTAGAACCGGTTCCGAAAGTAAAAGTACTATAAAAAATCTCAAACGAAAATCGAAAAAGAACAAATTAGCCCGGTTGTAGATCGTCAATAGCTATCAATGCAAAGTCAATGCAAAAAATAAAAATTAAATACAATCCAAGCGAGAAATTTTATATAACGCAGCCATAGGATTAACCTTGTCGTTCTCGTTTCTTCGCGTGACCGGTGTAAGCTCTAAAGAGTCGGGAGAAGAAACGGTGAAAGCTATTGTTAAGTCTATGAGAAAGTTATTTTAAATATCTCTCTTGCATTTTAATATTTTTAAATGATTTTAGCTTCGGATAACTGAGGTCTATCTTTAAAAGTGCTATTAGGTAATTTTTTAAAATTTCCGTTGCAGTTTATTTTTGAGGATTCTCTCAATATAGGTTTCAGTGAAATCGAGGTGTTAAGTGGTTTATAGCTTCCTAAAATCCATATATATATGTGTTTTTTTTTCTTTATAAGTTTTTACTTTAGCAAAATGTCCCAATAATAGAGAACTTAGAATATAGCAATAGTACATAGCTTTTACTTTGAAAATGCTTGGACATTTGACATTTCACCGCACTCCGCAGCGATGCATTTCATATTCGCCTCCCTGTTAGCGAGCGGTTAAAAATATTTGACACTTTTCTGCTGTTAACTTTTTACATAAAATTCAGCTTAATTTGTATTTTTGTTTGTTTAGCATTTACTATGATAAACTAAATCTCAATGATACGGAAAATTTATTGATAAACTGCTCCGGAATCTTTGTATCAAGGCCAAACACATAAAAAAAATCTTTTTCCTTTTCCAATTTTTTAATACCTCATTTTGAATTTTAAATTTAATTTTTTTTAAATGGCAACCCTTTTGAAACAAGATGGCGAATGAAGCTGGCCAACGAACTCGGTCGAGACATTGGTATGTACTATGTACAGACCAAGTTACATCCAAATAGGTTCATAAATACGCCTGTTATCGCGTGACAAAAATCAGGTCGTTTTAAAATGTCAGCCACAAGAGAAATTCAAAATGCTATTACTCAGCCATTTTTTTTAGATATAGAAGAAAGAAAAACTGTTCCGGAATCTTTGTATTAAGGTCAAACACATACAAAAAAAATCTTTTTCATTTTCCAATTTTTTGGTATCTCATTTAAATTTTTTTATTTTTTTATTTTTTTAAATGGCCGCCATTTTGAAACAAGATGACGGATGAAGCTGGCCAACGAACTCGGTCGAGATATTTGTATGTACTATGTACACACCAAGGTACATCCAAGTCGGTTCATAAATACACCTGTAATTACGTGAGAAAAATCAGGACGTTTCAAAATGTCAGCCACGCTAGAAATTCAAAATGCTATAACTCAGCCATTTCTTAAGATATAGACGAAACAAAAACTGCTCCCGAATCTTTTTATCAAGGTCAAACACATAAGAAGAAAATATTTTTTCAATTTTCAATTTTTGGTACCACATTTCAAATTTAAATTTTTCTTAAAAATTTAAATGGCCGCCATTTTTAAACAAGATGTCGGGTGAAGCTGGCCAACGATCCCGGTCGAGACATTGGTATGTACTATGTATAAACGAAGTTACATCCAAATCGGTTCATAAATACGCCTTTTATCGCGTGACAAAATTCAGGACGTTTTAAAATGTCAGCCACGCTAGAAATTCAAAATGCTATAACTCAACCATTTTTTAAGATATAGACGAAACAAAAACTGCTCCGAAATCTTTGTATAAAGGTCAAATACATAAAAAAAAAAATATTTTTCCATTTTCAATTTTTTGGTACCACATTTCAAATTTAAAATTTTTAAAAAAACTTTTAAATGACCGCCATTTTGAAACAAAATGGCGGATGAAGCTGGCCAACGAACTCGGTCGAGAGATTGGTATGTACTATGTACACACCGAATTACATCAAAATCGGTTCATAAATACGCCTTTTATCGCGTGACAAAATTCAGGACGTTTTAAAATATCAGCCACGCTAGAAATTCAAAATGCTATAACTCAGCCATTTTTTAAGATATAGACGAAACAAAAACTGCTCCGGAATCTTTGTACAAAGGTCAAATACATAAGAAAAAAATATTTTTCCATTTTGAATTTTTTGGTACCACATTTCAAGTTTTAATTTTTTTTTTTTTAATTTTAAATGGCCGCCATTTTGAAACAAAACGGCGGATGAAGCTGGCCAACGAACTCGGTCGAGACATTGGTATGTACTATGTACACACCGAATTACATCGAAATCGGTTCATAATTACGGGAGCTACAGTGTGACATAGGTCAGATATATATATATATCAATTTTGAACGGAGGGTGGTTTCGGGGTCTGGGGGTCATGATCGATGAAAATATAGCAAAATTTTTTGAAATCGCTTTCCTCCGAGCGGCTGCAATAGGTAGCTTTTTTGTAAAGAAAGCTACCTAAAAGCTACCTATTGCAGCCGTTCGGAGGAAAGCGATTTCAAAAAAATTTGGTATATTTTCATCGATCATGACCCCCAGACCCCGAAACCACCCTCCGTTCAAAATTGATATATATATATATATATATATATGACCTATGTCACACTGTAACTCTCGTATTTATGAACCGATTTGGATTTAATTCGGTGAGTACATAGTACATACCAATGTCTCGACCGAGTTCGTTGGCCAGCTTCATCCGCCATTTTGTTTCAAAATGGCGGCCATTTAAAAATTTTAAAAAAAATTAAAATTTAAAATGTGGTACCAAAAAATTGAAAATGGAAAAATATATTTTTCTTATGTATTTGACCTTTATACAAAGACTCCGTAGCAGTTTTTGTTTCGTCTGTATCTTAAAAAATGGCTGAGTTATAGCATTTTGAATTTCTAGCGAAGCTGACATTTTGAAACGTCCTGAATTTTGTCACGCGATAAAAGGCGTATTTATGAACCGATTTGGATGTAACTTCGTTTATACATAGTACAGACCAATGTCTCGACCGAGTTCGTTGGCCAGCTTCATCCGCCATTTTGTTTCAAAATGGCGGCCATTTAATAATTTTAAGAAAAATTTAAATTTGAAATGTGGTACCAAAAAATTGAAAATTGAAAAAATATTCTTTCTTACGTGTTTAACCTCGATAAAGAGATTCAGGAGCAGTTTTTGTTTCGTCTATATCTTAAAAAATGGCTGAGTTATAGCATTTTGAATTTCTAGCGTGGCTGACATTTTGAAACGCCCTGAATTTTGTCACGCGATAACAGGCGTATTTATGAACCGATTTGAATGTAACTTGGTCTGTACATAGTACATACCAATATTTCGACCGAGTTTGTTGGCCAGCTTCATTCGCCAACTTGTTTCAAAAGGGTTGCCATTTTAAAAAAATGTAATTTAAAATTTAAAATGAGGTATTAAAAAATTGGAAAATGAAAAAGATTTTTTTTATGTGTTTGGCCTTGATACAAAGATTCTGGAGCAGTTTTTGTTTCTGAAAATGTGTTCTTTTGTTTATATCTTAAAAAGTGGTTGAATTATAACACTTTGAATTTCTATCATGGCTAACACTTTGAAACGATCTTGTATTTGTCTCGCGATACCACACGTATTCGCCTATTTCGATGGAAGAAGGCATGTGGATAGTATACATCAATATCTCGACCAAGTTCGCTGGCCAGCTTCATCAGCCATCTTGTTTCAAAATGGCGGCCATTAAATAAAAAAAAATTATATTTAAAGTGAGGTGCAAAAAAATTAGAAATTGAAAAAGGTTTCTTTCTTAAGTATTTGACCTTGATATAAGGATTCAGGAGAATTTTTTGTTTGTCTTTATCTTAAAAAATGGCTCAGATATAGCAGTTTCAATTTCTAACGTGGGTGACATTTTGAAAAATCTGATTTTTTGCCTGCGACAGCACTCGTATGTATCAACCGATTCCGATGTGAGTGAGCATGTGCACAGCAATTACTAAGGTCTCGACCAAGTTCACTGGTTAGCCTCATCCACGATGTTGTCTTAAAATGGCAGGCACTTTAAGAAATCGCCGAATTTGGCAGCGAAATATAAGTTACTTTAAATAAAAGCAGCTTGGATAAAGCTGACTAATTTTGCGAAACTCTCATTCATAATGATTTAGTATTGATAAAAATTAGTATTGAATCTCCTACATTCGGTCTCCACTTAATTAAGCTTCGTGTGTTTGAATAATATAAGTTGGCTTTTTTAAAATAAGAAATATGAAAGCTACCTCTTCCTCCCGGCACTGACCGGAAGGACTTTTTTAATTAATACAAATATAATGTCAATATTGGGTGTTCATATTAAAAATTTCATTTTTGTATACGTGTGTTATTATTATTATTATTATTATTATTATTATTATTATTATTATTATTATTACTCTTGTATTATGTGTAATTTAAAATTTTGATACAGCCTTCCAAATATGCTCATTTTAAAATAAATTATTTCCCTGAAACTATAGTGCGAATTTCATGAAAATTCGTTTTTAGACTAATTAAGTGGTGTAGAATTTATTTACGGTGTCAAAATTGTGACTTGCTTAAAAAAAAAAAAAAAAAAAAAAAAAAAAAAAAAAACAAACAAACAAACAAACAAACAAAGATTGAGTTTGTTTTCATATACATACATATAGCCCCCTAAGCAAAATTTATGTACATTATTTAACAGTAGACTTTATTTCCGATTGTTTGGCACCAACAACTTTCTGCTATGTTAATTTATTGCTTAATTTGTGAAGGCTGTTTAATTTTTTTTTTTTTTCATTTATTATAAAGATTAATCTAGAATTTGAAAAAAAATAACAAAGTAATTTCAATTTTTTTTATATATAAAATTCATTACATTTTGCACTTTTCTTCTTAATGGAATTATTTCTAAATTTTCTTTTATTACATAAAAAATAACATAAGTTAACTTGACAAAGTTAATCAAGCTTCATTTCCCCTATAAAATCTTTGTCTTTTTAGTAATTTTTCTTCTTAACTTTTCTTTTTCTGATTAAAATATAACTTATTTACCGATATATATTTTTATATGAAAACCTTAAAAAACTTCAGATACGCCTAACTTTTAGATTTAAATGATTTGACATTAAATTAAAATAAACTTAATAAACAACAATTATACGAAGAATAATATTGTTTAAAAAATGTCAAAATCATAATTTAAGTGAAATAAATAATCTTAAATAAGGTTTTTTTTTTTTTTTAAGGATTTGTTTAGGCATAAAAATCTAACTTTTCTTCTCTTTTGAGTTTTATGTCTCTGAATTATTTACATATATATATGAATTACCGGCGCTAGATTACAGGCAATTTATCTTGTAACTCTCTATGTCTCTTTTTACCTCTTTTTTGAATCTCCATGTTGTCCAGATTATATTATCTTTTTCTATGCGCAATAAAAACCGAGCGATAGTTAAAAGACATCAAAGATTAATTGTTGGCAACCTTGGTTTTTGCTATAATCTTTGCTAAGCCTTTACTGATCAATAACCAATAGATCAAAAAACGTTCCATCAAACCAGTGTGGGGAAATAGAAAATTAATGATGTATACCGAAAAGAAAGCGATAATCAAAACCGTACTTTCCGGATTCTCCGAAAACTCATCAATCAAGTACTCAATCAAGCACTTCCGTTAGGAAAGAACCTGAGCCCGAAAATCATTTAGAGTGGGAAATGTAAAAGATGATATAGGAGTCGCATGGTGCCAAAGTTCAGTTCTGAATTTCAGCAAGATAAAAAAAAAAATTCTAAATAAATACTATTGGCTATGTTCTCGCTATAAAACCTGCAACGCAAGAATTATATTAAAACTGAACCAAAGTTCGTTTGTAATTCTAGGCACAAAAACAGATAATCTTAATGGGTACAATATTTTCAACAATAATTTTTAAATAGAAATTTTAATAAATTATGTACAAATTAAAATCCAATCTTAAGTTGTAGATATAATATCTAAATTCATAAAGATTGCATTCAAAAATATTAACTAATCTAAAATACATCTTTTGTGCGCAATTAACAAAAAAAAAAAAATGGTTTTTATCTTTCTGAGAAAAATATCTTTAAAAGTGTCTTTTAAATCATTGTTTGCAGTAAAATGGTGAACGCATTTTTATAGTCATAAGTTACGTAAAACTAGAAATATTTCTATGCAAAATGTTTTAAAATGCAACAAACTACTATAATGTTCTTTCATATATAATTTTTTGAAAAATCAATATTTTGGTGATTAAACAGCACTACTGTCTTAAAATTTCAAGATAATAAGATTTTGTTTCTAACAAAAAAATGCTTTTTCTTTTATAATCAGAAATATTTAAATTACATATACATATATATCAATCTTTTTGAAATATGAATCTACTCATTTTAAGGTAATATCATCTCTGCAATATACAACTCTTTTTTTAAATAGTCTAGTGAATTTTCACGGGAAACAATATATATATATATATAATATATATATGGTTATAATCTGTTGATTTTAATGCATGTACAGAAGAGCGCCGATTATCGGAACTCCAATCAACCGAACTTCCAACTATCCGAACAGCCTATTTCTCTCAAAAATGTTTTTAACCGAACTTACAGTCATCCGAACAGCCTATGTCTCCCCAAAAAAATTTGTAACCGAACTCCCACTTATCCATTGGCTTGAAATAAAATTTTAAATGAAGAAAAAGCTGATAGTGGATCAGGAAATGAGGAATGTAAAACAATAAAGGAGATGGGAAGAAGGTATGAAGAAAATGAAATTAACGAGTGGTTAGATAGTGAAGTAGTACATAACGCTGGATATCAGATTTTAAATGATGATGAGATTGTGGATGAGATTCATGATGAAAAAGAAGTTGTAGATAATGAAAACGAATGCTCTGGAAATAACCAAGGTCCATCACATAATGAAGCATTTGAATATTTGGAAACAGCTATGAAATGGCTCGAACGGCAGAAGAACGTTGATCGTATTCAACTAACGTATTTAAGAAGAATTAGAAATAGGGCAGCATTGAAAAGAATTTCTTCGTTTAAGTAAGCAACAATCAAAAGCTTTTTTGCTTAAATTATAATCTCTGGAGTTGAGAAAATGATATGGAAAGAAAAAAAAATTAATGGTAAACATATAAAAAAAAATAAAAATAAATAAACGTGCCAGCACTAACTTGTGCTGCCAGACTTAAGCTTAGATAAGGTATGAAGGTTTTAGTAAAGTCAGAAACATTCCTTAAATTATCTGTCCATTTATCCGAACTTTTGCTTATCCGAACCAGGGTCGGTCCCAACTTGTTCGGATAATCGGCGCTCTACTGTATTCAGTTTTAGATTTTATTTTGTGCAAACCGTTACATACAAAACTTTAAAAGGCAAATTAATTAAAATAATTAAAAAAAAAAACTTTAACTTATATGTTCCATTTTTTTTAAACATGTCCTTCTGAAAAATTTGTTGATGCACATTTTCATTAATTACGTCAAAATTTAATGTCTAAACTCATCAATCAGTACAATACTTATGTAAACAATATGCTTTCTGTGAATCTTAATGTGCTAAAGTTCTGTCCATTATGGACATTTTGAGACGAAAATTTTGCTAAATATATAAGATTTCTACACATTTGCTTGTAATAGCTCCTAAGGCTTCTTTAACCTCTTAATTCTCGCGCCCGTGATATTCACGGGCTGTGTCTTTTATTCAGTTTTTTTAATACCCACCAGTTTTATAAAACAGTGTAATTGGTTTTATTATGGTATCATTTCACCTTCTATTAAATAAGGTGAATATTTCTTTAAAAAAAAAAAAAAAAAAAAAAAAAAAAAAAAAAGGTGCCAATAAGCAATTTGAATTTTTAAACTGTAATTTAATGCGACAGTTAAGGGGTTAATCTGAAGACCGTGAGCCGACGCATTACCACTAATTCAATATCTAAAAATTGTCTTATTTAATAGCAGAAACTTTGCAATTAAATAAGGCGATAAAGAGTTCATAAATATTACCTTTTGAAATTTGGGGGGGAAACCGACTATATATTCACAAATTAAATAAATTCATGAAAATAAAAAACACAGATTTTTCGGGATGCTTTGAAAGATAAAAGTATTCATTATGTAAAATATTTGAAAGATATTTTTTTGTATTTAACTCGGAGTGCAACATTCAAAGACAAAATATTATAAATAATAAAATATATATAAACTCGTATTAAAATATTACAAAATTTAATAAATTTTTAATTTATAAAATACTTATATTTTTATAATACTTTCATACTAGATTAATTTTTTTATATCTGAAAAAAAAAAACCCTCAAATAGAAAAAAAAAGTATTTTTTCATACTGGAAAAGCAACCAGTACAACTAAAAAAATAAAAAGAAACTCCAAATTTGATTTTAATACTTTTAATAAGAATGTCAACGATTTTAATCAGACAATTAAAATTAATGATTAAATCGTGTTTAAAAATTAAAGATTTTTAAAACGGTATAAAAAAGCATTGAAATATAAAGTGAACCTAATTTGTAAAGTTTCTATGGATATTTTGCCGTAATGAATAACCGAAAAATGCTTTAAATACATGTTTTAGCTTAAATGATTATGTTTATAAGAAATTAAATATGATAAGTTTGTAAAAAGCAAGTTCTTATCTGGCGTAAAAATCATTCAATTTAAAAAAGATATTTAAATCTAATGCTGCTATTTTGTGGATTTCAAATATAACTTCAGATATAAAATTGGTCATTCTCATATTTACTTTGTGTGCATAATTTAATGGTTTCCACCCATTTTCATAATTTGTTTTGATTAGCAAGCATATACCTGCGTGTAAGTTTTCATTTATGGTGTTAACAGTAATTTTTATAAGTTGAAATGCAAAAATTCTTGCCATGATATTTGTTTGATTTGTTATTTGTGTTAACTGATGAAATTACTTATGTGAAGTTTTTATTATTTCTGTAATTATATTAATTATAATTTTATTAATCAAAACGTAAAATGTGTAATGTTCTAACAAGAGAAATTATTGTTTAATAACTATTAATTTAAATAGTATTAACAATTTTATATTAAATTAAGTTAGTAATAATTTTAATAAATATAAATGTCTGCAGTATTTAATATAGGTTTACATAATTATTACAAAATTTTAACATGCATAAGGGTATTACTAACTGATAAAATAACTAATTTGCTGATTTAATCTTTTAGTACTAATAATAGTTTTATTAATTAAAGCATAAAAACATAGATTATGACGCATGTTTAGGAAAAAAAACCTGACAACTGTATAAACTCCTGAATGAAATTTTAAGATGCATTACGCAATCTCATTTTTTTTTTCTTTCGGAATTATAATCAAGATTTTTTTCTTTACTTGCGTGCTGATACTCAGATCTCGAATTCTTTGACTTTGAAACCCATACCATTAACCAAAATTTATCCCTAGAAGGTCTTGGCTGCATTACAATAGTTTATTCACAATAGAATGTTTCCAGCTCACATAAATAAACAATATAAGAATCACATTTTTTTATTTAAATAATAATAATAATAATAATACATTATTATTATTATTCAGAAGCAGAGCTAACACAATAACGTTTCCGAAAAAAAAAAAATTATATTGCTTGCAATTTTTATTTGACAACAACAAATATCTGTATCTCACAAATAATACATTTGAATTCCATGATAATTGGATTAATCATATAAATAATAGATTACCGAAGGGGAAAAGAAGGGATGTAACAGTGTGCTGCTACAAGAAAATCGAAAATGGTTTGCCTATATTTTAATATTTTATATTTCTATTTAAAATCTTTAGATGAAAAGTGTTATAATAAACAGTAAAGCTGTAAAAAAAATAAAATAATAATAACTGTAAGCAAATTTATAGACGTTAGAAAAAAACTTGCCCACAAATTTATTTTCTAATAGAGTAAAGCCTGTCTGTAACGGAATCTCACTTTAAACGGGAAAAATCATGTTCTTGCCAAAAAATACCATGCAATTATACCACTTCAGACGTAAAAAACCTGTGTAAAAAGGAATTCTTTACTGATAAATTAAGTTTTCGTCTTAGCAGATATTTCTTTATCATACTTGTGGTGGCATTCGAATTATTAACGGGGCCGGTTGTCTCTGTCTACGGTCCTGTTTCGGCATAGTATGTCCCTTAAAAGCGGGGTATGCAAAATAAGCGAGATATTATTTTTTATATTACACACTAAATCTTTCCTACATATTTCTTCAAGGCCGTATACTAATTCACAGCAACATCAAAATATGCACGTAAAAAGGGGGGGGGGGGAGACACATATACAGGAGTTGGATAATCAGATGTCGACGAACCTAAAAATATTCTTATATCATCGAATATGTGACCCCTCTGCTGTGACATCAACATGACGTTTGGGGGCATATATACAGGGGTCGGATATCCAACTCTCTCACCAAAAGTAAAAGCCTTAGCATTGGATATCTGACCCCTTGATATGTATCCCCTTTGCTCTGACGTCAAAATTACGTATTGGGACAGATATACAGGGGTCGGATATCCAAATCTCTCTCCAAAAGTAAAAGTCCTAGCATTGGATATCTGCCCCCTTGATATGTGTCCCCTTCTGCTGTGACGTCAAAATTACGTATGGGGGCATATATACAGGGGTTGGATATACACCCTTCGACGAAAGGAAAATTCTCTAGGACTGGATATGTGTCCCCTTCAGCTGTGACGTCGTATGGGGGCATATATACAGGGGGTGGATATACAGCTATCGACGAAAATAAAATGCTCTGTATTGGATATGTGCCCCCATCTGCTATGGGGACATATATACAGGGGTCGGATATACACCCTTCGACGACAGTGAAATTCTGCAGCACTGGATATGTGCCCCCTTCTATCTGTGACGTCAAAATGACGTATGGGGGCAGACCTACAGGGGGTAGATATCAGCGTCCCCCTTACGGCTTGTACGAACTTGGCGGACGCATTGCCGTGCTCCCAGATATAAAATACGATCCTTCGTATTAGATCAATTTACAATGTTATGGTATTGTTTTGTTAATGTGTGCAATTATTGATGTTAAGAGTAGTCATTGTCGAATATTACAACGTGGAGTTATGTCGTGCATCTCATAAGCACAAAGACATTGTTCCTCAAACGTTACTTTATTTGGTGCGTTCGTAATTATATAAATACGTAGCATCTATAGGCGTCGTCTGGTCCGACTGTCTGTCTGTCTGTTTGTACATCCATCCGCATACAACAGTGCAAAAACTACTCAAACGAATGGTTTGAAATTTAAAATATGTAATTGTTGCATAATTTTGTCGCGTCATTTCACATCTTATAAGAACTGGATGCATAGTTTAATTACAGGGACAGTCATAATTATTCCGTTTCATTACAACGAAGCGGAAGAAATATTTTTAACTGCATTTTAATGATGTTACAGCCTTTCGAACAGTATTAAATTGATATGCAGCTATGAAGTGCACTAAAATATACATTCAGTACAATATGCGGTGCAAATAATATTTATAAAACTTCTTATAGTATGAACGTACATAATTTGCCACGTTTGACGTACAAATTCCAAATTGTTATACCTTGTGATAAACAGGATCATTTTTAGTTGATCATAGAGCAAACCCTCGGCAAATAAATACTGCTGCTTGAGAGAAGACCAAACTCGTTACATTTACAGCACGGCGATCAAGGGGGATCATTACATTCTCTCAGAGCCTTGGGCTTTGGCAAATTAGTTATACATAAAAATAACTTATAACGTATCACTTGGTGAGATATGATTGAGAAGAGATATGTGTTACATTTCCGTGAAGGAATGACAAGTGTGGAGCGGAGGAAAAATGAACGTTAATTTAAAATATAACGAGAAGTTAGAGACAAAGTTTATATATACTGAAATAATTTTGTACGTCGCAAAAATGTAGGGATAGCTAGATGGGAATGTCAACGGTAAAAACGAATAGAGGTATTACAACTTGGTAATATTGCATAGCAACAAAATTAAGAATGCGAATTAAATGTGAAAAGTGTTGCAAGGCGTGGAGAAAAAATACTTTCTTTATTTTAATAAATTGCGCTGCAATTAGAAAATTGCATTGAGATAATTAAAAACGAAATTTTAATTTTATAAAAGGTAAAGACCGTTACTAAATTAATTGATATCATCTGAAAGCTGTTATTTAAAGTTGAGATATTATTCAGAACAGTATTCTGAGGAGAGCGGATGAAAATGCACTTACCATTAAAAATGAATATGTGAAGGTACCATTCACAAATCTGCAATAAAAAGCTAACACAAGGATTAATGTTTTGAAATGTTGATAGCATAAGCAGAGAAATTCTAGGAGTTATGGACTCATAAGTAGTGAGCCAAGTTGTCTTTTCTAAGTTAATATTTTTACATGATAACATAATGCTTGTAATACTGAAGCTGGTGCTGTAAAAGTAACAACTAAATGAACACCCGTGTGTATTCATTACTTTTAAACTCATTATCTGTTATAAAATATTCGTTACTTTCATTATTGTTTTGAAAACGGATATTATAAATCATCGTAAGTACTACAACAAATATAGTATTTTCTAATTTTCTGAGCGTTGTTTCGATTATAATTAGCTTTAACTATTCGTTAAAATAAAAGATAAAATGTATCTAGATACTTGCACTGATTTAAGATTTTATAGGTTATAAACTGAGCGTTTAAAATACTACATGTGAAATATATGGTCACAAGATTGCAGGAAATCTAATTATATACTGTACTTGAGGTATTTGCAAGAATTCGTTACTGTTACCTAGGCCCATAATGAAATCTTGTGCGAAACCTTTCTGTAACGGAAATCTGCGTAAAAGTGGAAAATAATTACTATATAATAATAAATAAATACAACCTGTGAAAGTTGAATGGATGAATTTGGAATGAATTCCAATAAAATTTCCATGAAAACTATACAATGCAATTTCATCTGCTAAGACGAAAAACCTGTATAAATCGGACTTTTCTGTGGTTTGTCGCTATTCAATCTCAGCAAGTATCACTGGATATAGTAAAGGGAAAATGGTAATTGAGTATTTTAATAGAAATATCCACTGCTTACTGAAATCAGGGAAACGTGCGACAACGGAACCTGCTTATAGCGGAAAATTGCTTTAAGCCGGTTCTCAAAAACATATTTTCCCCGCTCAACATAGCAAAGCTTTGTGACATATTCATACTATAATGCATAAAATCATAATTACCAGTCATTGCAATGACAATGATGTGCAATCAAGTAGCATTTTTCACTTTTTTATATGTGTACAGAAGTCGAATGCTTTTATATGGAAACACTTCAATTAATGTCGGGTCAAGACATTCGATTGAAAACACCCATTTTGTGCAGCATCTTGAAACAAATTCTTTGTTAATTAAAATAATAAAACTTTGTAAAAAATCACCATAAAATTAAAACAAAACACAGGACGCGTTTCGAGCTAAAAACATAACAGCTCGTCATCAGCTAAGCATGCACGTGTCCGTAAACGAACAAGTTCAAAAATGAACTGAAGATAAAGAATGTTGCGAAGAATGCGACAGATGGCGCTACCTGATAGAGGGATATGCAAAAGGGAAATGTGTTGAAAAAAGATAGAAGAGAAAATGAAATGGAAAAAATGGAAATAAAAGAAAAAATAAAAATAAAAGAAGTAAATTAAAAATATAAATAAAATAATAAATAAAGAACTATAAAAGAACAAGAAAAAAATCCAAATTATTATTATTATTTTTTTTTATTTATTTATTTATTTTTTTTATTATTATTTATTTATTTTTTTTTTTTTTTACAAAATAAAAAGAAAAGAAACAAGAGAAAAGGGAAAAGAATTACAAAATTAATTTCCACGCTGGAGATAGGAAAGGAGATGATGGGAGATCATTGACAAGATTAGCAGAATTTTTAGAAATAAAATATGCTTCATGAAAATCCAAGTGAGAGGGAGAGGCAGGGGAAGAAATAATTCTCTCCCTCTCACTTGGATTTTCATGAAGCATATTTTATTTCTAAAAATTCTGCTAATCTTGTCAATGATCTCCCATCATCTCCTTTCCTATCTCCAGCGTGGAAATTAATTTTGTAATTCTTTTCCCTTTTCTCTTGTTTCTTTTCTTTTTATTTTGTAAAAAAAATAAAATAAAATAAAAAAATAATAATAATAATAATAAATAAAAAAAAAATAAAAAAATAAAAAATAATAATAATTTGGATTTTTTTCTTGTTCTTTTATAGTTCTTTATTTATTATTTTATTTATATTTTTAATTTACTTCTTTTATTTTTATTTTTTCTTTTATTTCCATTTTTTCCATTTCATTTTCTCTTCTATCTTTTTTCAACACATTTCCCTTTTGCATATCCCTCTATCAGGTAGCGCCATCTGTCGCATTCTTCGCAACATTCTTTATCTTCAGTTCATTTTTGAACTTGTTCGTTTACGGACACGTGTATGCTTAGCTGATGACGAGCTGTTATGTTTTTAGCTCGAAACGCGCCCTGTGTTTTGTTTTAATTTTATGGTGATTTTTTACAAAGTTTTATTATTTTAATTGCTTCATATCGCCAGTTTTCGGTGCTGTTTCGCCAAATTCTTTGTTATTAAAGGAAAAGAGATGCGCTTATCGATTTCTTAATTTTTGATCAAGAGCGCCTGCTGATTTTATGCGTGCACGAGTAAAAATCAATAATTTAAAAGTTATTTTTCATAGAAATACTTCATCATCCCTTCAATAGAGCTATAACCTTATTACTTATTATATTCTTTAAATGCAGCTATATTTATTCTACTATAATAGTCCGTCCTTTTTATAGTAAAATTAAGAGCAATTTTAATAGATCAAATTCATGATTAATACAAAGTTAGCCAATTTAAAATCTTAAACGATAAACACATCGTGTCTGTTTATTGCGTGGCTCCATGCTTACTTTTTTCAAATACATACATGAAAACGTTATTAATTTATTCCTAAAAAAAAATCAATTATTCTATCCATGTTTGAAAAATGCATGTAACATTTCATATTTGTGAGATATAAAGTTATTTCCTTGAAAGAATAAACGGCCATACAATAAACGTTCTTCTAAAAGCAGTTTGTTTTGATAGTGAGCATGCAACTCCGAAAACTTCCTTCAAAAATTCACACGGGAATTGTCGATGAACGAATGGGTGTTAAATTAACGAAACGACTAAATGAACACAGGTTTGAGATACCTATAAGGGAACAACCGATTCCGAGTCCACTGTCCGAACAGAAACTCTCAGCATTCCCCATCAGACTGTACGGCTCCATTCAATAATTACGAAAGGAAGGTTTGAAGTTTGTTTCATTTAGTCGTGGAATACGTTGATGCAGTAACGAATAACGAGTCATATTCCAAAGTAACTATTCGGTAATTCGTATTAGATATAATATCCTTTGTTCAGTAACGAATACATGGGTTTTGCAACAACTCTACTGGTTACACCAGAGTGGAGGGTGCATATTTTCTTAAATTCTCATTTTTAAAATAAAGTTTTTTCTGGACGCTTTACAATTGTTTACTTTGTGTAAAATACCTAAGGGTTCTATTTACAAATCGTAAAATATGCATAATAATGATTTTTTAAGTTGCACGCAATATAAGCCCTATTGATGAACACTCCATAGTAATTGCCTTCATCACTTTATCACATACTTAATATCTAAAACGTCATGGTGACTTTAAATTTTTTCTAAAAAAAATGAAAATGTTTTAAAAAATATATTCATATTTGCACATATTTGACGGCGACATGGGAAATTTTATTATAGAAATACACTTTAGAGGTATGCCGAAAATCATAAAATCTAATTTTTTACTCAAGAAAAATCAAACGAAGTTGCATTAAGAGCAAAAATGTGTTTATTGAAATTTTAAAAATTAACTTGAAAACTTCTCATATTATAAACATTACCAAGCATTTCAGGTAAGTAGCCATCATATATAACTATACTAATAAAATAATGATATTTTTGTGTGTCTTTTTGATGGCTAGAAAACTATACCGCCCCGTACAAGTATGAAAATTTGAATGCCCTTTTTTCTAAACTAATCGCAAGTAAATACCGATATTTAAAAAATATATTTTTTTAATTGTCCTTTGTACACCTGACTAACATAATGTATAATATATATATATATATTTGAACTATTTAAACAAAAATGAATAATCTACAAAATTTTCGCTAAGAACATCAATACATGGGGACTTTTCTATTATTTGTTACAAATAAATATCCATAATTTTGCACGAAAATCTCGCACAGGCATTCGAAACTTTGCATTTTTAAATTTCGAAGGGTAAGAACTATTATGTTTATTAGATAAAACGGACGAGGTGAAAAATGTGTAAGAAGAAAACATAACCATCTTACAACTAAATATCAATACATTTTACACATCTTTTACAGAGATTTCAAAAGATATTTTTATTAATTGTTTGAATTTTAAAGCGTTTGGACAGCAAGAAGAATTTATTAACTATTAAATGAACTAATGTTAAGCAAAAATATTTCTACATCCCGTTTAACTACTAAATATCAAAATTTCTTCCACGATGTTTTCCTACAGACTTTAAAACTACTGCATTTATTACTCTTACAAATTTCAAATATTTTTACAATAAGAAGTATATATTTTTTTAATATTAAATGACAGAGTAAATAAAAAAAAATAAATCTGCACACTTTAAAATTCTGAATCCGCTATGTTTTGTCAAAATACTAAAAAATACATAACACCCTTTAAAGAGCCTACATTTTACTATAAAACAGCACATTCAGTTTTAAAATATATAAATATCACGTCGCCACCCATATGAGATTAGTTTTGAAATATTTTTGCTTTAAAGTATAATTTCTTACGAAATTGCGTTAAATACACTATAAAGTCATACAAATTTGAAATATAACTAAAATACAGGAAGGCGGGAGCACAAACAATCACCTCATACAGTTCACGCCTAAAATTCCAGAATTAGTTAAAAATCGATTCGCAAAACGCAATCGGTCTGCAAGTCATATGTTGGTGGACTTCAAAAGACGATTTTAGCGGTTGACTAGTAGGTTTATCATCGTGTTTTCCTGCACCCAGTCCTCCCTATTTTCATATCTTTGGGTGCAGGTAAAAACAACAGTAAACCTACGAGTCAACCACTAAATCGAGTTTTCGGGTGTTTTCTGACAAGATATGACTTGACAGACCATTTGCGTTTTAATATGCGAATCAGGTTTTAACGAATTCTGAAATTTCAGCCATGAACTCGATGAGGTGATCGTCTGTGCAGCCGCATCCTGGTCTATAAGGATAATATCACGAGCCCGAAGGTGTCAGTTAGTTATTAATAAAGCATAACCTCAAAGTCAGCAAAAATATAACCACGTTAATCTGGATCATCTCCAAGTTTCAAGAACATTAACTATTTTCAATATGTTCCAGATAAAGAGAATCCCTACAAAAGTGTATACATTTTTTTCAGTTTATGGAGTATGAAATTGTGTTACTGTTAATTAGGATATTATTATTTATAACATGTGAATAAAATAAAAACTTTTGAAACACATTCTTATGTAAGTATTTTTATGAAAGTATTGTGTTTTAGTCTAAATAAGAAGGAATCAAATTCTTCTGAAATAAATTTTCACAATTCGGAAATTTATGAATAAAGATCCATTAATCAGAATACGATTTGCATTTTTATATTAAGCATTTGAGCCCAAAATTATGATTCAAGAAATTCACCTACCTTAATAAATGTATTTCTTAATATTTGGAAATATATTACAAAATTTATTTAAAATTAATATGAAGTTTAAATATGAAATTTTTCATTGAAAATGATTTTATATATCGGTAGTTATTCAGGAATAATTAGAATAATTAACACAGTATACTGTTATTGAAATCTGTTAATTATCATAAAAGCAATGTATGTTGATCCTTTTTGCAAATGTAAACATGTAAATATTTAGCATTACAATTTTTAATCAGACAAAAGCTACACATACACTGGTGGAAATTGATTTATGAAACCACGGTTTTTTAACAAGAACTTCTATAATATTCATTAAAAATGAATGAAATTTCACGGGATATACATAGTATGTATAACAAATGAGTTACAAAAATAAAATTTCATACACAATATTAAACATAAATTAGATTTTCGTAGTATGCAAACATGGAAATTGATTTATGAAATATCACATTTCATTGGCTATTCTGAAGTAATCTGACAAAAATTAGCATACAACAAGGTAGCGTGACATACACAGTAGACACAAGAAGTGTTATATTTTGGAAGTAATACGTTTCAGTTATACTTTTCACGATGGGTAAACGAAAGTTGTTGTCTGAGGAAAAAAGAGCTAAAATCAATGCATATGTAGGATGTGGAATGTCTGTCAAGGAAATTAGTAAAATTAGTTAAAAGGTCAGTTGGTGTGATATATAACTACAGAAAAGATCCAGCAAATTATGGGAAAAATTTTAATAAAAATGTAATCCACGTTTAAGTAAGAGAGAGAAAAGGGGGATTCTTCATTGCATCAAAAGCCAACCACACTTCAAAGAAGATTTATGCAGATATATCCCTTCCTGTTACTTCTAGAAGCGTTAGGCAAATTTTACATTCTTCACGAAGCTTGAGTTGAAGCTTGAGTCGAAAATGAAGTCTGGTCCAAAATTACTTCCGCACCACAAGCAGATGCGTTTACAGCATTGCGGGAAGTACATGACAATGTGTGACAATTGGAAGAAAGTCATTTTCTCCGACGAAAAAAGGTTTAATTTGGATGGCACGGATGGTTTGACGTATTATTGGAGGGATCTCCAAAAAGAATCAAAATCTACATTCAGCAGAAATTTTAATGGCGGAAGTTTGATGATTTGGGAAGCGATCGCTTATGATGGCAAAAAGGAAATTGTATTTTTAAACGGTCGCCAGACTTCTTATGATTACAGTTTTGTTTTAGAAAATTCACTTCTTCCATTTGCATGACAATATTACGGTTTAGATTACATCTTCATGCAAGACAATGGAAGTATTCACATTTCAAACGCAATGAAAGATTGGTTTGACGAATATTGTCCTTTTAGATCATCCACCTGTTAGTCCTGATCTGAACACCTTCGAAAACGTTTGGGGACAGCTTATTCGAATGGTATTCAGTACATGTCACTTATAGAATTGAAAGCTTCAATCTGTCAAAACTAGAGACTAATTGATCAGAAATGCATTCAAAATCTTGTTTTATCAATGCCATCTAGAATTTAAAAAAACTCTGATGAATAAAAGCGGCTTTACTAAATCTTAATTTCAATTAAATGTAACATTTCTTAAATCGATTTCCATGTTTTTATGTTACTAAAATCTAATTTTTGACCTTATGTTTTAGTTTATTAATATGTATGAAATTTTATTTTTCTAATTTATTTCTTGTACATAGCGTATATAACGTATGAAATTTCATTCGTTTTTAAGGAATATTATAGAAGTTCTTGTTAATCAACCGTGATTTCATAAATCAATTTCCCCCAGTGTATTTAAATCGTTGAGAAAATAACCGTTAAGAAATATTTAGCTTCAACTAAGTCGGTATATATTCCAAATATGATCTAACAAAGTGTTTTGTGTGAAAAATAAAATCTTCTTTTATTAATAAACCAATTAATACAATTTCTATTAAATATTCTTTAACGGAACTTAAGGGTACCGTCGTAGCTGACATGGCATATTTTATGGAGATCAGAGATTTTTTTTTTCAATTGTAGAATTAGTTTTATTGAATATCAGAAACGTGTGACGAATTTTCTATCAACTGGACATTTAAAGAAGAGCTATACAGTACTATCGAAAACTAATATAGAAACTTAAAACAGACTATTAGTTGCAGAATCACATATTTGCGTTATATATAATAACACAAAAAACTGGATCTTAGGAATAATATGTATACTTTGTACAAAAGTTATCAATAACAATGAAAATATAACTTTGTAATGCTGCACTAGTATTTACATGTATTTGTGCATGTATGTATGTATGCATATTTATACATGCATATACTAAATATGAAAAAAACATTAAAAACACTTGAACATTTATTTAAAAACTAAAATCACAAGAAGTATAATAAATTTAAAAGTAATGATTGTGTGCAACGCAAAAATAAATGACTGTAAAATAAAAACTGTCCTGAACATTTAAAGTGTATATCATTATTTTTATTTCCATAATTTTCCACTTACGTCCTTCTAATATAAAATGAAATAAAATAACACTTCGGGCTACATTTATATTTCTAATCGTCGTTTAAATGTTTTGAACCCATATAATTATTTTCCGATACGCTTTCTTTTTTTTTATGCGTCTAAATCTGACTTCACAGCTGGTGTGAACATTTTTAATGTAGATCAGTCTATGTCTAATTCCCCATCTAAAATACTTCTTGACGTTTGACATTGCATGTCATAAAATTTTGCATCCAATAGCCTAATTAAAATTTCTATTTCCGCTCTGTTGCGCTTGAACGTCCTGTGTTTTCTCAAACGCACATACTTTTATAAAGTTGCCAAATCAGACAGCAATATGTTTAAAATTTAAGAATTTGTATCATACTGTTTGTCCTGCTGTCAATATATCCATGCCAACGGTTGTCATATATTTGTACACCTTTTTTCCTAAGTGCAATTTCTGAACATGGGATTTAGCATTAATAATGGAAAACATTTTATAACTTAATTCTTCTATATCTACACTTCTTTAGTATAAAGTTATTTAGCCTCAAATAATAAGTATCCATCTATATCGTTGTATATTAGGAGATTACGATTACACGAAGAAACTTCATTACGAAATGTTTTTATATACGATATCCTAGAATGGACTGACTATATTTATGAATTTAATATTTCTAACTGAGCGAAAAAATGCCCAGGATGGGAATCGAATCCAAATTTTTGGCTTGCAAGGCCAATACATTACCGTTTAAGATAACTGGGCAGACAAGCAGACAGGGTCAACCAGGCGGAGAGGCCTACCAAATGGCTAAAGCACTCACTAGCACCGCCCAGAAAAGCGACAACCAGACAGCATATTTCGCACAGATGACCTTATTGGTAGTAAGTTACGTGTTGCCGGGCCAGTTATTTTAAACGGTAAAGCATTGGTCTTGCAAGCCAAGGATCTGGATTCGATTCAAAGCCTGGGCATTTTTTCGCTGAGTTGGAAATATTAAATTCGCATGATAACTTTACAATAGGTTTGATTGTGTTAAAATAATAGTTTGACTATTGTAGAGAATTTAAAGAAAGAAATCCTTGAATTTTTCTTATTTTTATTTCACAACACAAAAACAAATCTTGACATTCATGAAAACTTAACACACAATGAAACATACAGTTCTGGTTTCAGAATCAAATTTCTCTAGTTAAAATTAACACTCTAATTACTATGCTATCATCACATGAAAGCCTTAAATTACATTATAAAAATATATCCCCTGCCTAAACTGGTTGCAGATAAATTAAATAGAATAAAGAAAGGCAATAATGCAGCAGGAGCAGCATGCTCCATACCACACTCTCAGGAAACCAGACATCAACTCTGATGATGTGATAATTTAGATTTCACAACAGCACAGAATGCATAGTGCTGCCATCTGTCAACAAACAGAATAACTAAAACCTTAAATTTGATTCCTAATCAGTTTAGCACTGAACATACCCCCACCCATCAAGAAGCTATTCTTGATACAAAGGAAGTAAACAAAGTTTTACAATAGGTCTTTTAAAAATACCCCTAGCGGTTTTAACAGTCACTACATGGACTATACCATCCTTACCTGAATTAATTTCAATAATTTTGCCTAATGGCCAAACAGAAGGAGGAACATTCGAAGGAGGAACTCTTTCAAAATCACTACATCATTTACTTTAAAATTTTCAGTATTTACTCTCCATTTTTTTCTATTTTGCAACGTACTCAGATAATCAATACTCTACTTTTTCCAAAAACATAATTTCAATTTTTGTACAATATCCCAACGAGATCGTAAAGACAAATTTTCCTCATTTAAAGGCTCAGCTGGGGAAATTATGACATCACCAGTTAAAAAATTCGATGGAGTCAAACAATTCACCATAGGAATTGTTATCAATATCAATTGCCACTAATGGTCTAGAATTCCAGATAGCTTCAATTTGAGTTTAAAATGTACAAAGTTCTTCAAAAGTTAAATTAGTATTTCCAATTACACGTTTGATATGAAATTTTACGGAACGAACAGCGGCTTCCCACAGCCCACCGAAATGCGGACTCGCTGGAGGAATCATATGCCACTCAATGTTTCTTTGAGACAAAAAATAACAAATATTTTCATTTCTTTCAATTAAATAAATAAATTTATATAAATCTGAGAGTTGCCTTTTAGCACCTACAAATGTTGTGGCATTATCACTATACATATGTTGAGGATCTCCTCTTCGAGAGCAAAATCTGTTTAATGAAGCAATAAATGCCTCGGAGGTTAAATCACTCACCAACTCTAAATGTAGAGCTTTAGTTGCAAAACAAACAAATAGAACAATATAGCATTTAGTAGTTTCCGCTCCCCTACCTCGATATTTCAAAATATTAATAGGCCCTGCATAATCGATTCCACATGCAGAAAATGGCCTGTTAGGAGTGACTCTGTTAAGAGGAAGATCTTTCATTAACTGTTTGGAAGAAGCTGCCCTATATCTACAGTAGGTAACACATTTATGAATACAATATTTAATTATCTTCTTGGCACGTACAATCCAATAACTCTGTCTAATGATACCCATTAACATATTTAACCCAGCATGAAAATGCATAACATGAAAATATTTAACAATTAACACACTTAATTTATGTTGAGTTGGCAAAATGACAGGATGTTTTGGATTGTACTGCAGGGATGAATTTCTCAGCCAACCTCCCACCCTAAGTAAACCATCACTATCAATAAAAAGGACAAAGTGAAAAAAGAGAACTTTTTTTAGAAACTGGTCTGTTTGATCTAATACAACTAATTTCATCTGCGAAATATAGCTGCTGAATATAAGAAATAATCAAATTACCTGAATGTCTTCTTTCGTTTGTCGATAAAGGAAGAAATTTACCTTTACTGAAAGGACTGGTGTTCATTTTGCCAACTTTCTGTTTGCAATTTCTCACAAACCTAATACAAAAAGCTAAAACATCAACAATTTTAGTAAAAGAAGAATATTTTTCAAAAAGTAAATCAATCAAAGAATTATTCACAGTTACTGGAAAACAAAATTTAGAGTTCTTTTTCTCTTTATTTACAGTGTCTAAATTAGTTTTTATTTGAGGTTGTTTAGGCCAATGTTCTTGACTTAAAGAAAGCCACTTTGGACCCTCCCACCAAAGGGAACAATCAGGAAGATCCTTAGGAGATAAACCTCTAGAAGCAATGTCAGCTGGATTTTCCTTGCCTGGAACATACCTCCAACAGTCAGATGGAACAGAGTCTAGAATTTCTGAGGTTCTATTGGTCACATAAGGTTTTCAACACCTAGGATGAGATGAGAGCCATGATAGAACTACTTGCGAGTCGGCCCAAGCATAAAACTTAATAATGAAGGTATTCAAAATAGTCACTAATGCAGAATATAGTCTGGAAAGTAGTAAAGCACCATTGAGCTCCAGCCTTGGAATGGAAACTGATTTAAGGTTTGCTAACTTGCTTTTAGCAACTAAAATGGTCACCTTTGACTTCACTTCAACAGGTTGAACCACATATATGATGGCGGCATATGCTGATTCTGAAGCATCACTAAATCCATGTAAAATGAGCTCTTTACTGGAAATTTGGATCCATCGGGGAATTTGAATAGAATAAACTTGTTCAAATTCCTTTTGGAATTTCTTCCAATTTGCTTGGAAATTTTCAGGGAGAGCACTATCCCAGTCTAACTTGATCAACCACAATTGCTGGTAAAACATTTTTATAGAGACAGTACATGGAGTCAAAAATCCTAATGGATCAAATAATTTAGCAGATTGTGAAAGAAATTTTCTTTTAGTTATGTTATCATCAAATTGTAAATTAACCTTAAAGACAAAAACATCGTTTGATGAATCCCAGATAAGCCCTAAGGCTTTGGAACAGTCATCAGGATGAATTTCTAAGTTTGTTGACTCAAGAGAATTTGAAGATAAATGAACCACTACATCAGAAGAATTCGATCTCCACTTCCGTAAATGAAAATCTCTATTTTCTAAAACCAGTGAAAGTTTTTCAATAATTCTAATAGCCTCTTCACTCGCGATTGAACCGGACATACAATAATCAACGTATAAACTATCTTTAATTATTGAAGCTGTTACAGGATCTTCCTTTTCAATATCTTTTCCAATTTGAAATAAGCAACGAGTAGCTAAGAATGGAGCTGATGATGTACCATATGTAACAGTTCGCAGCCTGTATTCCTTTATAGCTGAGTCTCGCCAAACAATACGTTGTAAATCTTGATCCTCTGGAGCAATCAAAACTTGTCTATACATCTGCTGAATATCAGCGGTAAAAGCAATAGGATTTGCTCTAAATCTTATCAAAATGGTGAAAAGATTTGGTTGTGGAATTTGTCCAACTGCTAAAACAGAATTTAACGAATTAGCATTAGGCGGTTTGCATGAACCATCAAAAACCACACGTAACTTTGTAGAAATAGAGTCGCTTTTTATAACAGAATGATGAGGAAGATAATATACTTTGTTGCTGGCGGGATTTGAATTTTTGTTGATAGGTGTCATATGACCAAGGTCTTCATATTGCTTCATAAAATTTCTATACTCATTTTCAAAATTTTTATCAAATTGAACATTTCTCTCCATAGCAAACAAACGTAACACTGCCATGGATTTAGAATCTCCTAATGACATCACATCTTTATAAACTGGCAATTTAACTTCAAATCTACCTTCTGGTGTTACCTTGTAATTTGAACAAAAATGTTGTTCACAAAATTCTTCTTCCTCAGGCAAATGGGGTTTATTAACATCTATTTCTTCTGCTTGCCAAAATTTTTGCAATAATAGATCAACATTGGATTCGTTTTCAACACTAAGAAAATGAAATTGAATACTAGAAGAATATTTACATTTAGGCTCCAATTTTCCGGCTACCACACTACCAAACATAGTGTTTTGGGCAATTGGCTCATTCTCGGTACTAACAATTCTACCGTATCTTAAAATAGCAAAGAAACAGGCAGATCCCAAAATAATATCACATTTTTGTGGTTTCATGAAATCTTCATCTGCTAACGTAATATTTTTAATATACTCTATATTTTTTGTATCAAGTAATTCCGCAGGTAATTGAGATGTCACTTTAGGCAGGATGTATGCCTGAACCTTCAATGTCTCATTAGAAAGCTTTGAACCTACTGTAAGAGTTACTGAACCACGAGTTTGTCCAGCCAATACTCCAGCAATTCCATTTAATCGAATTCTGTCATTCTTTCTTTTTAACCCTAAAGTTCTTATGACATTTTCACTAACAAAAGAACATTCCGAACTAGAATCGAGCAGAGCTCTAAAAGAGTGAGGTTTATTTTCATTATTATATAAGAGAACTTTAGCAGTAGGTAGGAAAGAAACACATTTTGAATTATTGAAAGAAGCACTAGAATTAATTTGTAATTCGTGAGATGTTGACTCCTGTACAAATTCTTTATTTGAATGGTGGTTTTTATTCTCAGATAAATTTGGAAAAACTTTATTTTCAAACTTAGCAATGCAAGCATTATTACTTTTATTCTCTTCATGTAAGAGTGTATTATGTTTATTTTCACATTTAAAGCATTTCAAATGAGAATTTGGACATTCCTTAACTTTATGAGAATTTAAACATAAAAAACAACAGTTATTACGCTTAATAAAGTTCTTTCGAGCAACAACATCCATGGATTTAAATTTAACACATTTATAGATTGAATGTATTCCTTGACACTGTAAGCACACCTTTGATTGCTTATCATTTGAACTGTACTTGGAATCAACAAAATTTGAACTTTTGGAATGTTTCATATCACTTTCATTGTTAGAGATGAGCTCTAAAGAAGAACATCTTACACTTAAGAAATCAAAAAATTCTTTCAAAGTGGGAAATTCATTTTCTGTACTTTCAATGGACCAAAGCCTTCGACTTTCCGGATCAAGTGTTTGAAATAACAAATATATTAACCATGGGTCTCTATTTGTAGCTTCATCACCAACAGCTTTCAAACCCCTAATAACTTCATCACTAGTATTCAGCAAATTCCTTATATTTATACTATTAGGATACAGAATTGATTTTTATTCTAAAAATAATTTAATCAAAGAATTAACAATTTGTTTCTTTTTATCATATCGATTTAATCACTTTTCCCAAGCTTCTTGATAAGATTCATTAGAAAGGGGAATGTGCTTAATTAATGTAGCTGGTTCTTCAGAAAGTAACCCTTTAAGATACTGAAATTTCTGAATGTTACTTAAACTTACTTGTGAATGAACAGTGAAACAAACATATCCTTAAAATTTGTCCATTCTGAAAACTTTCCAGAAAATACTGGAATATTCAATTTTGGTAGTCTAATATTACATTGATTAGGAATAGTAACAGAAGAACCTTGCACAGAATTGTGTGTTGCAACACTAACAACTTCTGAAGGATTCAAAGAACCTAGTTTGTTTTGATATTTAGTTTTTAACTGAAAATACCTGTCTTCAAATTCTGCTAATTCAGAATCATCATCATTTAAACAAGAATCTAATCTTAAGAACTCTTTAAGTAAATCATCTAATCTTTGTAATCTAATCAAAATTTCATTCTTAGTATTCACATTATCAAAACTATTCTCTAATCTAGTTACACAGCCTTTCACCCTACCTCTCTCACTTTTAATTTGAGCAGATTTTTTCTCATAATCATCCATTTTATACAATAACTTATAAGCAGAATAATTTCCAAAATAAAATTAATCAGATAACTTCAAAACAAAACTAATCAAAATTACTTCAAAATCAAAAAGTAATCAGAATTGCTTCAAAACAAAACTAATCAAATTAAGTTCAAAACAGAAGTAACTGAATTAAATTCAAAAAACAGAACAAATCAAATTCAAAAACTACTATAAAAATTCTACTATAAATATAAATTCTACTATAAAATATTCATAATTATTCTTTTATACAAACAATAGAATTTTCTGTTCTCAAATGTGCATAAAATTAAAAATCTTCAAAATTCTTCAATGTAAAATAAAAATTCACCATAATAATTAAATATTCAAATATTTCAAGCAAATAAATCATAATGTTCTTGAGAACAACAAGTAAATAAATCATAATAATCTTGAGAACAATTGGCTTAGATGCCGTATGTTCCCTCCGCCGTTGTTGTTTTGAAATGTTTGGCGATTTTTTGTTGGCGTGTTGGCGTGTTGACGGTGGTTATGGATATGGCAACCTCGATATGTTGAATGTCGTGTGACGTGTTTTTGTGACGTGTCGTTCTGGCAACCAAGAAGTAATGTCGGAATATTGTGAATGTATTTTGATATCGTATTGTATAGTTCTGCCTTTTTATTTTTATGTGAAATTTATTGAATGTATTTGATTAACTATGTTTTCTGTAGTCCGTTTAAACGCTGTTGTTGAAATAATTAGGAAATATGAGGAAATTTTGACAAGAAAAGAAGGTTTGTTTATAGTTTGTGAATACGTATTGATAAGCATATTTAGGAAAATGTCGGCGATAATATTTCGAGCTGGATCTTTCAAGAAAGCAGATGTTTGTTAAGGTATGTTGATAATTTTATGTATTTTACTTCTTTTGAGTTTTTTACATTTTGTGATTGCTAGAAAGCGAGAATTGCTGAATTTTGAGAATTCTATATCGCGAGAAATGCTGAATTCGGCGATGTTTTTTTCGGAAAATGTGCGCGAAGCCCACATACAACGATTGCTGGTTGCCATTTTAGCGAATTTTGTTTTTTATGTGTATTTTTGCTTTAAAAGTTTTTTATATTTTGAGATTGCTAGAAAGCGAAAACTGCTGAATTTTGCGAATGCTATATCGCGAGAAATGCTGAATTCGGCGATGTTTTTTTTCGGAAAATGTGCGCGAAGCGCACATACAACGATTACTGGTTGCCATTTTAGCGAATTTTGTTTTTTATGTGTATTTTTGCTTTAAAAGTTTTTATATTATGAGATTGTTAGAAAGCGAAAACTGCTGAAATTTGAGAATGCTACACCTCGAGAAGTGTTGAATGCAGTGATGTTTTTTTTTCGGAAAATGTGCGCGAAGCTCACATACAAGGATTACTGGTTGCCATTTTAGCGAATTTTGTTTATTATTTACATTTTATTTTCGTTAAGCTAAACATGCGTATAAACCGGTGCTTGGCGACATTTACTATTTGTCGGAAAAATGGTTTTCACGCAAAGAAAATTCCAAGATGGCGGCCGGGGGGAACTTATGACATCTGTTCCGAACAATTTTCTTTTCAAGAACTATCAAAACATAATATTGTAGAATACTATTTTCTTATTTTATCAATTGAATAAAGAAGATACTAGATTGTTCTCATATTCTAAAATAATATCTTGCTAAATGCAACTTCAGAAGAAAAAATTAAGCTTTAGCATCAAAGAACAATTTCAAAACAGAGTAAGTACTCACATATCACGCATAAGTGCCTCCAATTTTTTTTTTTATGTAGAGAATTTGAAGAAAGGGATCCTTGAATTTTTCTTATTTTTATTTCACAACACAAAAACAAATCTTGACATTCACGAAAACTTAACGCACAATGAAACATACAGTTTTGGTTTCAGAATCAAATTTCTCTAGTTAAAATTAACATTCTAATTAGTATGCTATCATCACATGAAAGCCTTAAATTACATTATAAAAATATATCCCCTGCCTAAACTGGGTGCAGATAAATTAAACAGAATAAAGAAAGACAATAATGCAGCAGGAGCAGCATGCTCCATACCACACCCTCAGGAAACCAAACATCAAATCTGATGATGTCATAATTAAGATTTCACAACAGCACAGAATGCATAGTGCTGCCATCTGTCAACAAACAGAATAACTAAAACCTTAAATTTGATTCCTAATCAGTTTAGCACTGAACAACTATATTTAACCCTTTATATCATTGTGGATTAAATTCCGTCCCATGTAATTTTAATTCCTAAATGCCATAACGACACCAGTTTCTTAAAATGGATTTTTGTCTTTTGGACTGTACGCGAAAAAAAGCTTCTACTTATTTTCGAATAAATTTGTTTGTAAGTCCCGGTGTCCTTCAATTATTTCAAAATTTTAGCAACAGAAGTACATTGAGCCGAAAAGGGTTAAAATGAAACAACAAGTAAATAGTATCAGCTATCGCAGTTGTTGCGATCCAGTCAAATTTTGAAATGACTGGACAAAATCCTGCAACGATTATGTATATTAAATTTCAAAGAATTCGTTACGTTTTTATATAATTACGAATGTGCCTAAAATAGCAAGAAACGCAATGTATCAAATTGCAATATAACTTTATAGTTTAAAACACAAACCTTTTTAATTTTTTTTTTGTTTCTATAGCTAAACAGAACAGTGTAAACTTTTGTTATAATTAGAGCAGAGATATAAATACGCAGGTTTTAAGGTGTTTTGGTGTGGCGTTAAGTATAAATCACATCGAAGAAACAGTTTATTTGAAAATAACAGTTCATTTATTAAATGCAGCTTGAATTTTAAAAACTTAAATAATAAAGATATATACATACATCTCCAGCTTTTGCTGGGAACTTTGTTATATTGACATATTATAACTGTAGCAAGGAGTAAGTTTCAACTTCAGCTCTATCGTCCTTCCATTAGATCACCTCAGACCACTACACCCTCCATGGAGTTGTTTCACACTAGATATACTTAGTGAGTACATCAAACTGGAATAAAAATATCCATAAAGTTACAGTTAAAAGAGAGTGCCTTTACGACCGAAATGGAAAAAAAAAACCTGGTTCGGAACGATATAACTTCCGAACAAACCAGACGACAAATTTTGGGGACAAGACTTTGTCCAGATTTCAAACAACTTTCATTCATATTTATAGGTTAGTTTATATTTTAACTGCAGGAGACAACGCAAGGTGTCCATCAATGCTTTAGAAATTAAACAAGGGAGTGCGCAATAAAAATTCCAGTCTACACACTGCAACGTGCTGGAAGAATAACATCAATAGTAAACTTTTAATTGTTACTGAATTTTTAAAATTATCAATCATTTTCAGGACACCTGTTAAAACATTTGTCCATTTGTATGACAATTATCGAATGATCTACAGTAAAACCAGCATAAAGGACATTCCGGAATAGCAAATTCTATTTAAGAACACTTTTTGAATCCTAACACCTACGTTATTTGTGTAATTTTACCATTATACAGGGAGTCCGGTCTCAACGGTGTCCAATGGCTAATTCCTAAACCGTTAGTCATAGACATATAGTTCCAATTACAAATATGTTTTAAATCACGTAAAGAAATATTTTAAAAGCGATTTGGGTCAATAAAAACATTTCTTAAAAAAATACGAAATTTAAATTTTTATACGGTCCCTCGGTCCTATAAGTTATATTTAGTGAAATTTTCCTTTTACACTGACAAGTAATACAAAAAAAGTCCCGTTATTCTACGATTAAAATTGACCGAGTAATAACTGTTTAAAGTTGGAGCATATTTTTTGCTGCAAACTGGGGGTCATTCACAAATGTAGTCGAAATATAATTTCGTCAGATATAAAAAATATCTGGGAGTAAATTTAACAATTCAATATAAATTTGAAATCTTTAATCATTCTGGCATATTAATGGAAAATATACAATTTGTAATAAACATTTAAGAAGAAAGAAAAAACAGAATTTCTCTTAAATAAAATGATTCTAAATTAACAGCCTCATTTCTTTACAAAATGATACGTATTTTAAAATATTATTAGATTGCACAATCCTGCAAAAGTTGGGTTATGTCATGTTTTTTAGCTAATGATAATTGATTCTTGTATACTCTGTACCGCTGAATCCAAAATTGACCTTCATTTTTAACTATCATATCAGGATTTTTCGCACACTGCAAATTTCAAAGTTCTGAGTTCAATGTTAAAATTGAATTTCCTCCCCCATCTCATCGGACCACTCAGCTGTTTAGCTGTAAGAATCCCAGGATAAGCAAAAATATCGAATAAATTTTTTAATAAAATAAAATAAAATAAAATAAAATAAAAAATGTTTTACATATGTTTTATAGTATGAGATTTTAGCTATATTTTAACTTACACATTTGCGATTTGCAAAAAAAATTCTAACGTGATGGTTAAAAATGAAGGTCATTTTCAGATTCAGTGCTAAAAAGTGCGTAAAAATCAATTATCAAAAGTTAAAAAACACAACCATCTCCGCTACTTTATACTATTCGATTTTTGTTATTCTTTAAATTTGAAAATTTATGATTTGCGAAATATCCTGACATGACGGTTAAAAATTAAGTTAATTTTCGGATTCAGTGCTAAAAAATACATAAATGTGAAAAACCCAACAATCGCAGTCTTGTATTATCTAATCTAAAACTTTTTCTTAAACTCCTTGGCAGAAATTTATCCAAAATTTTTTGTGTTATCCTGTAAAATAAGTATAAATGGTAACCACCGAAAATCTTAATAATATTAGATTGTTATCGGATTTGCGCCAGTATGTAAAATGCAATCTCGATCGGATATTTAAAAGTGGGTCAAAGTTCGAATACAAATTTTGAACTGGAAAAACATACATATGATTGTTGAAGTAACATAAAAACTTATAAAAAAACATAATTTTTGTTAAAAGAAATCATAAGAGAAACAGTCTCAAATCCTGACAAAATAAAACCTATGTTATTTTAGCCAATTTGGGACTTAATCATAATACTTGTAGATTTTTTTTTCAAAGCGCAGATACACATGAAGTAAGACCTTCGAATACTTTAAACACTTGACATATGATCCCTCAAAGCCAAGCCGAACTCATTTGTTTTCAGAGTAGAAAAGTGGCATAAGTCATGCATTTTTAAAGTTTCATAACTCGCTCAATTTTAGCGTTATATGAATGGGACTTTTTTTGTCTTGTCAGTGTAATAGGAAAAATTACTAAATATAACTTATAGGACCGGGGGACCGTATAAAAATTTAAATTTCTTAATTTCTTAAGAAATGTTTTTATTGACCCAAACCGCTTTTAAAATGTTTCTTTACCTGATTTAAAACATTTTTGTAATTGGAACTATATGTCTATGACTAACGGTTTAGGAATTAGCCATTGGACACCGTTGAGACCAGACACCCTGTATAGCCGATACCTACGAATAGCGGATAAAATTTGCGGTCCTTGAGTGTCCCTTATTTTAAAGTTTTAGTATATTTTCAGAAACGATAAAATATATTTATTTATCTTTGATAGTTTTTAGTTATTTTTATTTGAGTGTTCAGTCTTCATAATACAAAAACTATACCACGATATGAATAATTATCTAAAAGATTAATAATAACGCTATAAACATAAAATCATTAAGCGTAAAGAAGCATACTGTTCAGAGCTACCAAGTTTTTGCTTTTTAACACGTTGAGTCCCACGGTGACTGACGCTGAAAAATTTTCAATGTTAAGTAATTTTTAAGAAAGTATAATCCCGTAATAAATAAAAGGTAAGTAAATTTTAAATAAATTTTCAGTAATTACTTAAAACAATATATATATTTTTTAGTTTTATATCATGTTTTAGACGTCAGTAAATGGTGAATGATGCGTTCTAAACGGAAAGTTCAGTGTCAGTCACCAGTGACTGACGTGGCGCTTAACGTGTTAAATACAAGTATATTAGTATAGAATGTTCAGTTTTATTTAATTGGAGAATCCACACAAATAGGAAAACAGCATTTTCTTTAAGGTGTCTCAGGACTCTTAAAGCTCCAGAATCTTCGAAATTTAATTTTTTTAGATGGTAAACTTCTATCTTTTCTGAACATTTTGATGTAATTGATTCCTTGAAATTCCCATTTGAACAGAAATTATGGGTTTCATAATTATATACGTTTAATAGCTAAAGCGGCGTTTCTGAAACTTTGAAGTCATTTTTCTCCAAATGATGTTTTTGGGTATAACGAGCAGGATATCTCAAAAATTTCAGAATATATTTTCATGAAATTTAAAAAATGTATGCTTCATGTTAGTCTGCATAAACTGAACGTAAACTTTCCTTTTTATTGTTCAAATAATGTATTTTTTAGGCAATTATACAGTTGAACTTTCAAAATTTGTATTGGCTAAATACAACTTCTATTTAAAATATAAAAATGCTTTAAATGCACATTTATTTAGATTCAGGGTAATTACTATAATCTGAAGGATAAGTAGGCACCAAAATTTTCATTCTAGGTGCAATATTTATTTTGTAATCCTACACTTAAGCTGTTATACCAATTTTCTGTCCGTCAAATAATTAATAGTTTGGGGCCCCCTATAACTGTTAATTCTGCATCTTTCAATTTTTTAAATACATGAAATGAAAAAATATACTTATATCTTTCATCCCAATAAAAATTGTGTTTTAAAATTATATGCAATTTAAGATACTAAATACTGAAAATGTTCTTTTTTCGTTTTTCCAATTTTAAGAGTTTTGAGACCCCTTGAGAATATACTGTTGTACAAAAAAACCAGTTACTTGGCAACTCTTATTGTGAAATAAATCAATTTTAAGTTAGTTTACCAAAAAAAAAAATACATCTTATGAAATATAATATTTGGAATTGTTTTAAGCGTTTTTAACTACTTTTATTTAGCTGCATACAGTAAACTTCCGATTATCCGACTGTGTGGTGGATAATCCAAATAAACGGATAATAGAAAAACACTGAAATACTGCGACTAAAATTGCATTTATTTTTGCCAGTTTATAAGTAAGAATATTTAAACGCTTTTTATTTTTGCCAGTTTATAAGTAAGAATATTTAAACGCTTTTTATTTTTGCCAGTTTATAAGTAAGAATATTTAAGCGCTTTTTATTTTTGCAAGTTTATAAGTAAGAATATTTAAACGCTTTTTATTTTTGCCAGTTTATAAGTAAGAATATTTAAGCGCTTTTTATTTTTGAAAGTTTATAAGTAAGAATATTTAAACGCTTTTTATTTTTGCCAGTTTATAAGTAAGAATATTTAAACGCTTTTTTTCATCTGTTGTGTACATTCGTTAATAAAACAAAATTATAAGGGTCGTTCTGAAATAAAGTGGAAATTTGACTCAATCAATTTTTTTTTTACTTTTATGCAAATAATTGTTCAACTAAATAGATAATCTATGAAGACACATCTAAAACTTGTACTAAAAAAATACTTTAGAATAAATTTCAAATTTAAGACTATTTTAATAAAATTAAAATCATATAAAATGTCACCTCCATGGTATGTACCTCCATGCTTGCTTTTACTTTACAACATGAAAGTATCCGATAAGATAAACGAAAAAAACCGTATAAAATATATTAAGTTAATTAATGAATATACTTTACTTACTTTTTAAAGGAAAATTTTGAAAATTTATATATTTTTAAAAGTTACAGACTAACATACTTCTATCCCCAGAATTATAGCTACTTCCACGACGTATCAGTTATAGTTATATAAAAATGTACTAGGTGGCAGAAAAATCTAGAACTTGAAATACAAATTAACTACAGGTAGCTACTTATTGGATGGAATATTTCTGAAGCATGACAAGTTGTTACTTCATCTAGTTTTAATTTAAAACTTTTAATTACCATAGTGTACTTTAATTGGATGTCAACTCCATGGCCTCATTAATTTTTTCAATTTTAAAAATAGCAGAATTCTGTTGATAAGTAGCTTTAAATTGCTTTATTTAATTTTGTATCCAAGTAGGATTATGTTAATGTTGTGCATAGTTTAGAAAATATTAGGCCTAATCTCAGAAATGTCACCTCAATGAATGTCACCTCAATGGCATTGTTGTATCATGGAGGTGACATTGACCCATGGATGCGACATTTATTAGTACAAACAATATTTTAAGAGTGCTTAAAGTACATTTTTAATTACTGAACCTACATTTTTATTTTAGGGATAAATTTGTATTAATAATTTTTTTTTTTTTTGAAACTGAAAATATTTAACTCTAAAATATATAATTTTGTATAAGTTTGATTTATTAATGCCTTTCAGTATTTTTTTCAATACAATTTAAATTTTATTTTTAATTAAATTTTATTTTAAAGCCTCTTATTGAATTTCCTGATCTCATAAACTTAACAAAATAATAATAAAAATAGAACTAAATTAAAATTTTCAGTTTTTCTCTGCTAGCCAATTTGATAAATTAAAATAAAACACAAAATGTCTGTTTAATATTTAATATATTTAAATAATATGGCCACACTAGAGTAGTCTACAGTCGTATATTTAAAGCGCTGTATTTTCTATTATCTATTAATCTACTTATTTTTATCTAATTGCACGTTAATGTTTTTAAATAATTTTTAGTTATCATGGCTCGAGCAAAAAAAACAAAAAGATTTCTGTAGAAAAGAAAAGAAAACTCAAACGAGAAGCAGAGTAGAAAAGACGGGGTAAAATTAAAGAAAATCCAGAATTTCAAGAAGAATGTAAGAAAAAAGAACGCAAAAGGTATTACAAGAAGAAAAAAGAAGGAAAAATAAAAGCTATTTCTCAAATCAGTGAACGATAGAAGCGTGCACAAAGAAAGGATTGGGTACAAAAAAACAAGGAAAAGTCGAGAGAAGAGAGCAAATAATGAAAAATTACAGCATTTTTTTTTTTAATTCTGCTACACCAGAAACAGATAATGATCCAGAAATTATAAACAATCCTATTGCAAATGTTAAAGATGCGCTAGGAAGAGCAGGTACCAGCCGGGTAAAAAGTGGTCGAAAAATTGTTAACAGAAACAAAAAAAAGGCATACTAAAGAATAAAATTGCTTGAAAAAGAGCTTAAAAATATTATGAAATGTTGAAATATAAAAGATAACTGGTTGGATGTGCAAATCCTAAAACTTTCTTCTATCTCGTGTCAATATTTCATTTTAATTAGTTTTACTAGTATTTTTATTAGAATTATGCCTAACTCCATACACTTTTCGATGGTACAATATTGAAAATTGCACAAAAATCGCTATTAGATAGCCCCCTTCCGGCGGATTTTTTCCAAATTCAGGAAGGAGCTTCTTGCCATGGACAAAAACATACACAAAGAATTGGTTCAATTCTATGCATAACTTCGTACGCTTTTCGATGGTGCAGTATTCAAAATGCGCAAAAATCGCTAAACAGCGCCCCCTACCGGCGGGATTTTTCATTATTCGGGAGGACCTGCTTGCCATAGCGAAAAAAGTTTTAAAAAAATTTGGTTCAATTCTATGCATAACTTCATACAATTTTTGATGGTACAATGGCGACACACGGACACACGGGCAGACAGACATTTTTATAAACATGTTATTTGTGATCTATGACCCCTAAAACATGTAAATGCGTCGAAAACCAGAAGTCGACAAAAATTTCGATTATAATACTTTCTTCTATTGACGATAGAAGAAAGTAAAAAAGATTATTATAATAAAAGATGTCAACGCATCATAAGCAAAATAAACAATTTAAACAGTCCAAAAAAAGAAGGTACAGAACATATTGAAAGATGAAAATGTTTCTCCTAAAGTCAGAAAATGGCTGGAATTCAGTTCAGCATTGACCACTCAGATCGAGAAAATTTTTGAAAAAAATGAGCAGTCTTAAAAGTCAAACAAAGCCTTCGGACATGTCCTTTCTGAAAGAATAAGAAAGAAGTGCGGTAGTATGCACAAGATTTCAGTTAGGTCCTGTTAATCTGTATTTAGCAAATATGACCTCAGTTGAAGATGATGTAGAAGTTAAATTTATGCAAAGATGTTCGGGATCCAAGAAAAAATTTGTTTTCAGTAAAAAGTAAGAAGCAATCATTAGTTATGAAAAATAAATTTGTGTGGTTGAAACAGCCGAAAGTGAACAATCAGTTACAATATATCTTTAATTTAATCCGTCAAAACTGCAATATTATTTAATAAAAAATAAAATTTGAGCTTTGTTTTCTTTTAACATGTTACTCAGTAGTAGTGTTTTCTTCCTGTATTGTAATCCAGTTTTTGTTTTTATGTGTTCTCTGACTTTCTGTTCATGGATATAACATATTATATCTCTTAAACAATAAAACAACCTAATATCGCAACCATAAATATTTTCCAAACTAGAAAATGTACAATAAAACTTATATTCATCATTACTATTAAAGGTTGTCACGTCCATGGAATAATGTGTCACCTGCAGTTTTATATGAAAAATGAAATTTAATAAAAAAAAAATAATAATAACCTTGACCTCCAATCATGATTTATTTATCTCTAAAACCTTAAGAAAATGTTGGAAAAACAACTTAAACGCGACAATTTGAAGTTTTATTTTTTAGAAATTACCAAAAGTGAATGTTCCACTTAATTTCAGAGACACAATAAGAAATCAATTTACGTGACAAATTTAGAATTTTACAGAATAAATATGTAAGTACCTGGTACACCGAGAATCACTCGGTGATTTTTTTTTTATTCTGCGATCATATTGCATTGAAAAAAATGTTATTTATTTATTATTTAAGCGTATTTATTTCTACATGAAAATGTCATTTCTACTTTCTAAAAATAATAATAATACATACTAAGTATTTGTTTTTTGAGCTTTTTATTTATTTACAAATCTATATCCCTTTCTTAGTAATTTCTAGTAAACCATTTTGTTACGTATTTCTGCAGTCTTTTAAATACTAAATTGATTGGTTGTCGGTGTATTCAATACTTCTTTCCACACAGCATTATGAGTGTGATGAGGATTTTCTCTAGGTAGAAGTACCTTTAAGTTGTTTTGCCTCTAATCCATGGAAAAAGCAACGTAGAGCATTCCATGCATAAAAACAGGTGTCCGTAAGTCGACGCCAACAAATTCGAAGGTCTGACCTTGAGCTTTATGTATAGTTATTGCATATGTTGGCCTCACAGGAAATTGATGCTTTTGCATCGTGCAACTAAGTTGACCTCTGCTTGAATCGAGAGTTATTCGCGGAATATGTACTTCGATACCTAAATATTCTCCTGTGATTATTTTTGCTTTGATTATATTACTGCAAATATCTTTAACAATTGGCCTAATTCCATTGCAAAGGCCTTCTGAAACATCTAAATTGTGCAATAGTATGATTATTGCGTTATTTTTAAGCTTTAAATCATGAGGTGGCAAATTAGCTATTTCGATGGAATTAAGAAATTCCGTCGTAAACTGGACTGCTCCTTGTGGTTGATCTTTGACGGAATCGTAGCTGTGGTATATTTTATGCTCTCCAGGAAGCTTTTCAATAATTTCGGCGTTAATTTTGCTGACATCTTTATTTAATGGCGCAAGGATAGCTCGATCATTCATTTCTTCATAACTTCCTTTCTTTAAGCAGTTTCCAAAGATTCCATCAATGAGATGACCATTTGAAAGTATTACGGGTAGTTCAGTTTCACCCATCGCGTTCTTAGATAGCTCCCCATTTCCAAGTTTCGAAAGATATTTGGCAAATTGTCTTTATTCCGGATCAATGCGCATGTTATCTGTTAATGAAATTGAATTGAAGTGGTGCCACAGCTCACTTTTTTTAATTGATAAATACAATATTTCACTTCTGTTTACTCGCATTTTTACGGGAAGACATTGACGGAAGTCCCCTCCTAGGACAATAATCTTTCCACCAAATTGCAAAATTGGATTTCCAATAGAGCGCAGCAATTGATCTATGTTGTGAAGTCCGTATTTTGGCAGCATAGGAGCTTCATCCATCAAAAATACATCAACTTTGCTGAGTTTGACTGCTTTAGAGGATCTAGGTTTGATGTTCGAAATTGAATCCGATGTCAATGGAACTTTGAGTCCAAAAGTCTTGTGTGAAGTACTTTCATCAGGTAGTAGAATAGAAGCAATCCCAGTAAATGCCATGCACTTTACTTTACGCTTTTCTCCTGAAAGAATGTAATAAAAAGTTTTGTATACAAAAGTCTTTCCAGTGCCTCCATGTCCACCAATAAAGAAATATTTTGATCGAGGGGTCGAATCGTTTACTGAATGTAAGATGGTGTCAACAATTTCAATTTGTCTCCCTTTTAGAAGTTTATACATATGTTCTCCAATAGAAATAGACTCATTGGTGTTCATAGTTTCTTCATTTAGCACATTCTCGTATCCATCAATATCGTCCATACCAAGTTGATGAACCCAGTATAGGAAATTCCTATTTTCAGTAGCTTCTGTGTTTAACTTGAATGCTATAATTAGATAAGCTCGCTTAAGCGCTTCTTCCACAGAATTAACCAGCCGTCCTGTTTCTCGGATGAAGTCTTCAGCCAAATCTTTCTTAAACATTTCCCATAGGCGTCTCCGATTTTCAGGAGATCAAAAAATGAGAATCTGTGTAAACAAGCGTTCTCATGACTTTAGGCATCTTCGAAATAGCAGATTTTCGCAGACTTTCAATCCATTGTTGGTCATCGTAAGTTAGTCCACGAACTAAACAAACTTGTTTATATGATGCATATGTAATGCCATCAACTGTTAGCATATCTTCGAAGCTTGTTGCATTCTTAACATGGTACAGCAACAGTCATAACTGGTAGAGTTCTGGCTGGGAGATGAAATTTACGTTATGTATTCGGCCAATAACGCGTAAACGGCGACTTCTCTGAATCCATTCGCTGGATTTTCCATCCCGTTTGAAGTATTCAGGAATTTGCCAATAGTAGTGATATATAACTTCTTGAGAATTTCCGTTCAGAAGATTATTTTCTTCTATTTGTTTTAGGCCTCGATTATGCTGGAAATATGCCTCTAATGTTGAACCTTTATGACCCGTATCTGCTAAATCTTCTTGTGCTAGATCAATGTTTGCAATTCGAAATTGACCTGGTAAATGGATATCTAAGCGTTGAACAGAATGGCTTTTCTTTTGAATCTCGTTTCCAAATAATCGCCAACATGCTTCTGGTGGAATGATACATCGACCTTCAATATAGGTGTCTACTTCATTGTACATAAGTTTCCTTTAGTTTTCAACGATCTTTATTGTTGCACAATCATGCCGTTTGTAGATATATTTGTAGAGATATTTTACAGCACGAATATTTCCTACATATTCAACGTTTATATGACACTTCTATCTCTTCAACAGATGAGCATTGTATGGAGCTACGTGACAGTTATCTCTTGTTATTTTGCAACCATTTATATCCTTTCGATAAACAGCATTCTCGTGCAAAAATTCTAAACTATATTGATCTAACTGCGGATTATATCTACGCCGATAACTTGGTTTTTCATTGTCCGCTAAAGAAGAGATTTCGTTAAATATTTTAGGATAGTTGAAGCGACATTTCATGCACCCATTTTTATTAATCATACATGGTGTATTTGGGTTTAGTTTCCAACACGGATAATGAATCATCCATTTTAGCGCCAGATTTCGTAACTCAGGATCAATATTAATGGGAATTTCCGCTGAAATCAGGTCATCAAGTTCCTCTTGGTTACGGATTCTATCTTCAGGAGTCATAATCAGCAGCAGATGCATATGTGGGAGGCCACGTTTCTGGTATTCTATTGTATAAACGTAAGCGGCAACCTTTCCAAATAGTTGTTTTTTTTGTCTAATTCTTCAATAATGTCATCGAATTTAATTTTACAAGCTCTAGCGGCGAGATAAGGTCCATCTTGAGAATGTTGCTCGCTTATGTATTATTCTATTTTCCAAGAATTTCACACGTTTTTCTGGAAAATGAATTGCTATGTAATGAATACATCCAATGTTAAAAGAACCCAATTTTTGGTATGTTGCTTCTTTGTTAACTGCGCACTTGCATGTTTGCATTCGTTTCTTTACTAAAATTTCTTTTTAGTGAATTAAAATTTCATTTATTCTACGGCATCTTTGTGCTTCTAAATCTTTATCTTGTCGCTTACTTATTTCATTTGCTATGTGCTGAATGGAACAATGCTATATTTCACGTATGGGTTGAATGCAGCTTTCGTTTGTTTTATCAACTCTTTTCCGTCTTTTTAATGTACACAATTGATCTAATTCTTGGGATCCAGATTCATTAAGACAATACATCATATCTGCGATCTTTTGTCGGCTCTTTTCTTTAGCAGCACGTATTGGTCTATACGTTGAAATATCATTTTCAATTTCAGTATTTCTAATCGGACTCGGCATTCTTTCGTTAAATTTGAATTCTCGTTTTTTTTAGGCCGTCCTGCAGACATAATGAATTTGTTATACTAACTAAATTTAAAGAAAAATGAATACTTTAGTTCTAACTTCACAGTATTATAAATATTTACTTTTTTCAGTAAACGTACGAAAGTGATAGTTACAATATATTAGTAGAATATCAATAAGTCACGGAGTTAACGTTTGTATTTACAGCTCCTAGTCTTAGCACGGTCAGAAACTAAAAGTCAGAGAAAATGATGTCATAGATGGGCAAAAGTTGAGATATTTCACTTTTAAATAGAAAATATACTAGTTTTCTTTTAAATATAGTGTCATTTATTCAGTGTGGGGGAAGAAATATAAAATTAATTTTTTTTATTCCGAAGCATTTATTCGAGTTCGTAAATAAAATATTTTAAAGTAAAAAAAGTAAAGGAAAAGAAAACTTTGCATATAGCCAGAAATTTTGATTTTCATATATGAAAATAAAGTATTTTTATATGCATGCGATTATCAAGCATATCCTTAATGCTATACTCCATGTTTTATAAATTAAATGATTATTAACAAGATACGTTATATAAGTCAATGTTTGACAACAAAAATGAGCTATGTGGAAAGATTGACATTACCTTGCTTTTAAAATTGTTGCTAATTTTTCGCCAGGGTATATCGCCATGGCAACAAACTATACAGATGTTTGTAACAATATGGCAGTTGTTTTAAACTTAGCAAAAGTATAAGCACGGTTATTTATCAATAAATATTACTAATGTTTATGAAAATATTTAAATTCACGAAATTTAATTAAAATCAATAATTATAATAAATCAATTTTTTTTCTTCTAGCCAGTTAAAACAAATTTTACCGTATTTTTGATCTACATAAGCCTTATCTAGAGCTCGATTAAGTGTAGAAGGCAATCTTTTAGTGCTACTTTCGAGATTACCTTTTATTGTGTTGACGAGGATTCCGATTACGGATGATTAAACATAAAAAATTGCTTAAAATTACATTTTTTTTTCTACCTAAGTCGAGACTTAGTTGGAAAGTTTTCTCATATTAGAATAAAGTATATTTCATAAAAATCGTCAGAATTTTTTTCGATTAATACCACTGTTTTGAGTAATGAGCTTATTTTAACCACAGAAAACGATTTTTCTCGAATTAACGACTTAGCTAAATCGATTTCTTGATCTCGAATTGGAATAGGCGTCAAATTTTATGAAAATCGTTAGAGCCGTTTTCGATATATAGCAACATTTTCAGTGTTGAGTTTGTTTTAATCGATAAAACGAATTTTCTTGAATTCGAAAACTATCTAGATGTGTTTCTCGTGCTCGAATTAGTATAGAAAACAAGTTTAGTGTAAATTGCATGAGATTTTTTCTATTTACAGCAAGCAAAAGTTTCAGCACTGATCTTGGGTTACCCTGTAAAAACGAATTTTCTTGAATTCGGGACCTAGCTAGATCTTTTTCTCGTGCTCGAATTAGTATAGGTATCAAGTTTTGTGAAAATCGTTAGAGCCGTTTTCGATCTGTAGCAGCATCCTCAGCGCTGAATTTGTTTTAATCTGTGAAAACGAAAATTCGCGAATTCGAAACCTAGCTAAATGGGTTTTTCGTACTCGAATTAGTACAAAAAACACATTTCGTGTAAATTGCACGAGCATTTTCCCGATTTATAGTAAGCAGATATTTCAGCACTGATCTTTGGTTACCCTGTAAAAACGAATTTTTTTGAATTCGGGACGTAGCTAGATCTTTTTTTTTTGTTCTGGATTTAGTATAGGACGCAAGTTTCGTGAAAATCGGTTCAGTCGTTTACGATATCATCCGTAATCGGGAAAATCGCTTGCTCGTTTAATATATATGATATCTATTCCGTCCAAAGTAATTCATCGTATATTTTTGCTTGCAATTTTACTGCAACGAGGTTCTATATTCTATGCTGCGAAACTACTTGCATATCCTTCTTTCTGGGCAATTCCAAACCAGTGTTACTATTTTTAGTATTTTATTTTTTACATCAAACAAGTAACTCTTTTTATGGTATTATTAAACCTACATATATATATATATATATATATATATATATATTTTTTTTTTTTATTTTTTTTTTTTTTTGCAATTAATTTTATAAAATTTTGAATAATCAAAATCAATGAAATCCATTATAATCAGTATAGCTCCTTTTTATATTTTTACTAGGGGGCTCTGCCCCCTTGCAAGCTACGCTCGCCAACCCCCGTTCAGACACTGTAGAATCTAAAAGCACGCTAATCTGATCGGTTTTAAAAAAATACGAGAAGATTGAATTATACCGAAAAAACCTGTAGCTATCTCCCTGTAAACGAGTTTCCATTCAATTCCCTTTGATTGCAAAAAAATTAAGGTAGAATCAGTTGCTGTTAAGACACCTAATGGTTGTTTTCGTGTTTGGTTAAAGAAGATCAGTTAAACATTTGAAAAGAAGCTAAAGAAAATGAATTAAGTAAACAGAGTCTTTGTCTCTCGATATTTTTTAACAGCGTTGTAAAACGAGTGACATAATACAATTACTAAAATTTGCTGCTTTAACCCTTTCAAGGGCGGTGGTTCATTTTTGGACCAATTAATTTTAACTCTTAAATGCCACATTAGCATCATAATATTGAAACGAAAATTTCCCAGGTAAAATTTCCTATCTCATGGGTGAAGAGGATTTGTTTGGAAAATATACGTAGTGATTGGCAAGAAGATTGGAGACACAGCGTTAAAGGAAGGGACACCTACAAAGTTTTTAAAAATGTAGATGACAGTTTTATTTGTGTGAGCCAAGTTATTCAATATTTTGTTTCTGCTCATGGAAGCTTCCCGGAATATATGTTTAAAATTGGAAAAAGAAGTAATGCACTCTGTGATTGTGGCAGCGTGGGTAATGTACATCATTACCTCTTTGGCAGATGCCCTGTGGTACCATTTTTTTTTTCATTTTGATAATTCACAAAGTATCAGTTATAATTTCAGAAGAGTCCTATTTGACAAGAAAAACTACAGCAAGTTATGTGCGATATATAATGCACTTAATGCAAAGTATTCTTTTATAAGATATCGCTTCTAAAGCAGTCTATTAATGGAAATTTTCAAGTATATTATAGTTACCAAGTTCCACAACTGTTATCAATCTCCCTTGTATTTTAAAACTGTCGATTTTAAAGACTCAGATTTTATGAACATTATGTACAGACTTTTATTTTTACTGGACTTACAAGTAACTTACAAGTTCAATAATATAATTGAACTTGTTCATATACAGTGGTTCTGGTGGACACGCCTATTCTTCACGTTGTGAGTGCTTGAACGTTTCATCTATTACGCAACCCTTGCTGGTACCTGTAGTGCTGTGGCTGGATTCCTACGTACTGGCGGACTGATTGTTGATCTTGCTGCGTAGTGGTTGTTAATCACTGGCTATCAGTTTTTCCTGCATTTTATGAAATTAAGTTTTTAAATATTTTTGATTTTAAGGACTATTTATTTTATTGGACTACCTACAGCTATTGATATTGTTTCTGTTCTTCAGTTGGTTGTGGAGTTACCCATAAACCCACACTCTTGTAAAAGTTGCATGGTAATCTCTAAACATGCTTTTTGTATATTGTTGATCATAGCGAGTTGCTATGTTTTGTATAAGAGTTTATGCTTTTGTTATTTATTTTGTTATTATATATGCCGTTGGTTTGCCCGGTCCTTTGGTAGTGCGCAGAGCTGGTTGGTGGAGGGGTTTTTTTTCCCGCCAGGACATTAGTTCCATAAACCTCACGGTTGGAGTCCTGGCTGGGTGTCAAAAAAAGTAAGTGAACAAAAGCATTTTTGTATTTCGAAATTTGTTTGTAAATTCTGGTGCCATTCACTGATTTCAAGATTTTACGAATAGAAGTGCCTTGTCCGTGAAAGGGTTAAACGCATATTAATGTATTTATTATTTTTAAATTTACTTTTCCCTTTAATATTCACGTGTAAATACAATTTTCAGGACATAATTTTCAATATTTTCCTGGCTTTAACACGTACTCATTTAATAGTAATTTTAAAGTTTTTTTCTGTTTTTAAAAGTCACGTGAAAATAAATTTTTAATCGTTAGGAAATATTATTATTTGCGTTGTTTTTAAAATCGAAAACAATCTCTATAATAATAACCTAAGTCATGTGACTATCATGAACAGCTCCAGGCGGATCCCTTCGCTTTTTATATTCCAAGTGGCCATTTTGGTACTTTAATGTTAGCCAGCCACAGGTGTGATAAGTCGCCGAATATTATTCTATCCCCATTATTTCGTTTATATTATAATAGTCCAAGTCATGTAACTGCCATAAACAACAATTATTTTTTCGAATAAAACTACATAAAAGTTACCATGATCACAAAGGATTCCTGGTACTTTTAGGTTAGCCGGGTGAAAATCTCGCCAATAGCTTTTTTTTAATTCGCCAGTCAGTATTTTTTTATTTTTCGAGTGGTAAATTAAAACGGTGCTACTTGGTTATCCCATCGACCAAAAATCTGTCGCCAAACTATAAGATTAAATGCCAATAATGGTTGATCGTAAATGTCACATTCACTTGACTTTAAGGAAGTTACACATGTTCACGCCATCAAGTGATTTTTATTTCGACTTTTTATTTGTATTTTTACTAATGTTATACTAATTTATTTGTTCTTTTGTTATTTAAAAAAAAATGTCAATTTGTATAATCTGTCTATTTATATAATTTGGCGAAATTGGTCGACGGGAGAAGTAATAACATTAAAACGTTGCTTTGAAGTGGAAATTAAATCCCATGATTTGTTGCATTGTCACATAAGCACCGGGTTTAGCGAGAGTTTTTTTTTTACGACAATTTGCCGAAAACCTTGTTTTCAAATACCTGTTACACATGTATTTTTAAATTATTTCCTGTTATTTTTAAAATGAAATAACAATAAATAAAAAAAAATTAATAACTATAGAACAAAACAATTTATAACATTTTTTGTGAATAAAAAGAAAATAAATTCAAATAAACATTTATTAATAAATAAGCAACAATAGCCGGGTTACCATGTCAGGCAAAATAACGCCATTTTGGCGCCAATTAGGTGCCTCGTTGCGTACATGACATCTGTGTCTATTTTGTTTTTTTTTTGTTTTTTTTGTTTTGTTTCGTTTAAAAAAAAGAATGAAGTAAAAGCCACATATTTTAAAGGTTTCAATTTTAAATGAATATTTTGTATTAAATAAAATAAAATTAAAATTGAATTCTGAATAAAAGTAACATGATGCATTTCTTAGCATACATTTAAGGTAGGCCAAACTCGCTGCCAAATTAATTTAAAATAACCTTTTCTAAAATATGAAAAAAAAAATATATGTTATGATTAAAATGTGAGTTGCCATCATTTGAAAAAAAGTATTTAAAATTGGAAAAAAATTAATATTTCGAAGACTAATTCTAATTTTAAAATTCAGACACCAGTTTTGAGATCTGTGGATCAATACGGATTTTTGGTGTTAATTTCATCGCAAAGTATTCCATATTTTTGGAGAAATCGCCGTGAAACTTAATCAATTGTTTAATCAGTCGTTTCATAGATTCATTACATAAATTCGTTTCAGTTCGATTCATTAGGATTACATATATATAGGGTAGATTTGTTTGTATGCTACATATTTGCTGTTGATCTGTTACAGGAGAGATTACATATTTCTTAACTATATTGTGAAACCGCCAAATTTTTTGAAATACGTATGTTTCTGAAATCTTTCGGAATGAAAATACACATTTTTGTTATAATAAATTATAGATTATTTTATAATACAGATAAACATAAAGTTATCTTAAAAGCATGTTAATTCCTAAATAAAAAATATATTACAATTCATCAGACATACAAGTAAAAATTACATAAATACATTTAATACAATTAAAAAACAAACGTTTTGAGCTAAATTTTAGCCTCTCATCAGTGCAATAAATAACATTCAAATGACAGAAAACTATATGTCATGTTTACAGTTAAAACGTATTAGCAGTTAAAATTAAATAAAGCATAATAATATCAAAACTATGCTGTGTATTCAGGTGGAAGTGCACATGATTCATTTGACATTCATGAAACATGATATATAGTTTTCTATCATTTGAATGTTATTTATTGAGGGGCTAAAATTTAGCTCGAAAAGTTTGCTTTTTAATTGTATTAAATGTATATATGTAATTTTTACTTGTATGTCTGATGAATTGTAATATATCTTTTATTTTTAAATCGTATATCAGAGTTAAACAATGATTATTTATTTTAATGTTAATTCCTGTTTTTCTGTTGCAATACCATTTTCTAATCATAATTATTTGATTTAAATAATTTATTAAGAATAAATATATTAATTTATTTTCAAATATGATATGGTAATTGTAGCCATCTTTGAATTGCATAACTATATATTTTTTTAAAAATAAGGTAAGGTAATTTTTTCCTCTGTGACTGATAGTCTGTTAAAATGGAACTGTTTTTCAAACAAATAACAGATATAGAGAAGAGAGTATACTCTTCACATCTGCATGACGAACTCTTGCTTAATCATTCCCCGATTAATCACATTCATCCGCTTCCGATTTCTTTCGCCCCAAAATATTCTGAATAATTTCGCCATCCGTTAATTCTTTATAACCAAGCATTTTTCTCGGAATAGCGCCCCGATTGACTCGAGATTACTGTGCTGTTGAGTTTTCGTAATTCACTTCTTATAAAAAAATATATTTAAAAGAGGGGTGACGGTTAGCCGACGATGGCGATTGATAGAGGGACGAATAATCGGATGTTTACTGTATTCACTTTACATTATTATTATATAGATTACAGTATTAGAGTTAAAGAACGATAAGCATAACAAAAAATATATATTGTTTAATAATGCTACAATAATAACTATTCCATTGAGTCAAAAATGGCACAGAATGTTCAAATTATAAATGCCTCAGACACGTATATGGGAAATAAAAAAAAATAATAACCAAACGTTTATAAAACCATTGTTTCACTGCACACTCAATTGCGATAAACTTTAAATACCAAAAGAAAGTTATTCAAACAGCAATAAATCATCATATATATTTCCAGTTTGAGTCTGATAACTACATATTTTATTAGCTATTATTCTGTGAAATAAAGTAGCGTTTGTTAAAAAAGTTTCTCCAAATAATAAAATGTATGTCCAGCCACGTTCGATCCCAGCCGCATAGGTCTTGGAGTAATTCATTGAATGAAATATTTGAAACCTTTAAAGACGATAATCATGCATTTTCATTATGAATTTTTTTTGTGCAAAGATTTGTGTTACACAAAATCTTATAATCTCAGTTATAAAGTTATTTTTAAGAAATATTTTGGTTACATAAAAATAAAAATAAATTAAATATTATTTATTTTACATACACGCATGCATATTTACGCAGATCTATGAATAATAAAAGTGTATCTGCACATAACATAGGTATGAGGGCTTGTGAACAAATATTAATGTTTTCTTGTATAAATTCCATACTAAAATTTTGTCTAAAGTTACATTTGAAAAATGCTCGCTTTTGTTTTTGTTCGAAACTCGAGAATGAAACAAAATTTGGTTTCGGCCTATACACTGTTAAAAATTTGCAGGAAAATTATCAGTCATTCGTCCGCTTTTATGGAAAGCGGTTACTTGATGATAATTTAACTGCATTCTGACCATAATGTTGTCAATAATATCGTCATAATATCTCCTTAAATGGTCAAATGACCAGTATTTTTAAAAACTGTCGAATTACTAGGCAGTTTGCTGCAGATTTTTAACAGCGCAAATGAACATGTTCCGTCGGAGACTATTACACACACACACACCGTTTTCAATATGAATCTAGCACGAATTTCAATCGAGAGAAATACAAGATGTTTCCATTTATCAGTGTAGTCTAGAAATTACAGATATTTCTATTGGTTCGAAGCATTTTTATAGAAAATATTTTATTAAGCATAGGTTTACCCTTATTATCAATTGATAAACAGATTTTTTAAACAAGGCTCTGATTGCAAATTTTGCATAAATTATAAAGTTATATAAAAATCATATATATATATTTAATATACTTAGTATTTAAAAAAAAATATAAATACAAATAAGAAAATAACTATTACAATAAAAGCAAAATATAAGAATGAAAATGAATTTAAATCCCAATTTTATATACAGAATGAATTGAAAGCTATCACTACGGGAGAACTTTTCCAGGAATCGAAATATACTGGGACATTTAGTCATTTCCTCTGAAGGTTTCAAATTAATAATTGTTATTCTCATTTTCTAATTATTTTTGGGATGAGTATTTTTTCAAATGTGTACATTTAAAATTTCGTAAAAAACATAGACACTAATGAAAAAAAAATAGTGGCGGCTTAACAAATATTAGGAAGTCCAGTACACCATAACAGTTATCTTTCTTTATATGAACGTATATTTCAAACATTTAACATTATTTCTTTGCACCTCAATGTAAAGGAAAAAAATAAGTTGTTGCATTTCTGTTAGCTTTGTTATTGGATTATCGAAATGCAAAGGACCAGAAAAATAAACTTTTCTTCCAACGCACGGAGTGGTATTTAATTCCAAAACATGGCTAAAAATGATTATTTTAAAAATTGGTTTCCCATCCTGTTTTATTATTCCTCAAAATGTTAAGTAGTTACTGCATCCCAATGCAAAACTCGAAAGGCGGATTGTACGACACAGGGGGTCACACAATCAGTCGGAAGTTGCCGTTCGCCTACAGTGGTCTTGTGATTTCGCGATGCGCTCAGATTTTAGTGTTTTAAAATCACTTGTAGCTTTGTGTCTAAACAATTTATTGGTTATTGTTGTGATGGATTATTCAGAACCAGTTATGTACTTTATGCACACTGCATTTACATAATGAATATCCATCCGATTTTGTAAATAAGGTCGATAAGGTAGATGTAATTAACAGTGGCATAAATATAATTATCTATAATATTTAGAAAGCATTTTGTTATATTTCTGAACATATCTAAGATTTGAAATCTATTGTGTAGCATGCAGTACTTAGTATACAAGATAGTTATAAAACAATCAGCCGCCCGAAACCGTCCTATTATTTTTCATGATTTTTTTTGTTAGTTTCTACAATTTCTGAAATAAATTACTGCAATTCTGTTTTTCACATATTTTGTTAGCAGGGCCGTCTGGATTGAGGTCTACGACTCGAAATGAGTTGTATGCCATCATGCAACATTTAAATGAGCCAACATTTGATGAAAAGCTTAAACTTATGGAACAAAAATTATTAAGAATTTCTACTGAAGGTGATCCAAGGATACTTGATATGAAGAAAAAACTCTCCGTTATTAAAAACCAATTCTGGGTAGCTAAACGAAACTTATTTGTACTATTAGATATATATTAAGTAAGTACTTGCTTCTATTACAAGAGTCAGTCTCGGTCGTCCTCAAAAATCTTTTGTAGATTCAAGTGAAAGAAGCAAACGCCGCAAAACCAAAGACCTTCGATCAAAAGACGTGCAACTATTGACCTATGCTACATAAATGAAATTCCGGAAGTCAGGCAAAGTAGATGCTTTCAATATCGTAAACGATGTTTCGAAAATTACCATAAGAGCAAAAAAAATTGTAAAGGCTATGAAAAAAAGTCGTGAACAACAAGAGCAACCTCTCCAGTTATCACCTTTACATGCTTTGTCCATGTATACAGAAGCAGGGCATACTAAACCCCTATATGAGGGAATACGAGAAATGAATAAAAGCGTTTTTCCGTGCTATTCTGTTCTTCAAAGAATAAAAAAAGAATGCTATACAGAAATTCACAGGATGACAGAGACATGCGCTGAAGTAAAAGTGCAAAAGTTCATGGATCCCACGGCAACACGACTGATTTTACATCTTAGGGAAAATGTAGAAGCTTTGAGTGATGACGAAAAATTTTAATAATTAAGTGGGGTTGTGTCACAGCAGATACAATATAAAGTGAAGTTTGAAAATGAAGCAGATTCTGACTCCGTTATTTTTCGAAGTTATGTGGTTCCACTTCAATTAGTTTACGAGGCCGAAAAGAAAATTCTCTGGCAAAACCAAGCACCATCATCACCTCGCTGCTGTCGACCTATAAGAATTCAATTCATCAAGGAGACAAATGACATAACAAAAGAAAACTAAAAAATATCAAGTCACAAATAACAGCACTTAATAGCACAAAATTGACGATGTGTCCATAAAACATAGAATGTTATTCCGCATGGTGGATGGAAAAGTATGAATGCCGCAACACACACCAAATATACGATGAGGTGCTACATATGTGATTCTACTTCATCTCAGTTTAATGACACATCAATGAAGAGGGAGTCTAAGAAAGAAAATTTAAGTTTCGGGCTTACCTTGCTACATGCTCGTATACGATTCTTCGAGAGTAAATTACATGTAGCATATAGATTACCTGTAAAAAATGGAACGTCTGCCTTTCTGTTGAGGAGAAACAAGCGGTAGTAATTTTAAAAAAAGCCATTTAGGATAATTTCAAACAACAACTCGGGATTTTAGTTGACATCCTCAAAGCAAATTTTCGAAATACTAATGATGAAAATACCAGCAGACGATTTTTTGAGGAATACGAAATATCGGCGGCAATAACTGGAGTCGATAAAAATTTTATAAATCGGCTATAAGCGGTATTAGGTGCATTGTGTTGCGGATACAAAATTAATACAGAAAAATTTCAAAAATATTGCCAAGAAACGGCTGAACTGTATGCGACACTATATGGTTTTTATCCTATGTCCCCTACAATGCACAAAGTACTTCGTAATGGAGCAGAGGTCATAAAAGAAACTATTCTGCCAATAGGCCAACTAAGTGAAAAAGCTACAGAATATATTAGGTCATTTAGATTGAACTGCACAAGACAGTTTTCTCGAGTGACCTCCATCAGGGATGTCCTGAATGGGCTTCTTTTAACTTCTGATCCCTTAATAACGGGCATGAGATGAACACAAAAATGAAAAGAAAGGCTTCATCTTCTGAAGATCTAAAATAGTTATCAGAAAGTGATATCACAAATATTAATATTCTTGAACGCAGTAATAGTGATGAAACTGATAAATAAATCCTTTGATTTATAAATAAGACTTTATTTTACCAGTTTTACTCTATAATTCAACTAAAAACGCAGTTCTGCAGCTGTTACAGGAATAAAATTATTTTGGCCAGGTTTTGGGGCTAAATACCACACAGTGCAACGGTGTAAATAATCAATGATGCTGACAGATAACCTTCTATAATACACTGTAAGTTTTAAATGTATTTCTTTTATAACTTATTCTTTATGGTTAAAAGTACACAAAATATGTTTAAAAAAATACAATACACAATAGGATATAATTGATCTTTTTATTTATTTATTTTTCGAATACAAATTCGAATTCTTTAATATTTTTTTACTTATTACAGAGCTATTTTGTTAAATATTTTGACTTGAATTTGTAACATCACTTAATTGATGACTAGTCATTAAACGTGTTTATCTAATCTTTTTTCATTTAAAATAATACAATACAAACTATAAATTTAAAAACAAAACAGTAAAAAAAAAAAAAAAAAAAAAAAAACTAGAGAAGAGGAATTATGCTTTTTCAGAATTTAGTGTCGCCCCCGGCATTTCCAGTACTTAATTTTCTTCTGATGGACTAATGGTTTCTATTATTATGAAGCAGCCATTATAAATGAAGTGTTAGGTGAAGATGAAAGAGCAGTCGTTAAAAGTTAGAATTCTGATTTTCTAGTCAGAATGTGGGAAAAAATGACCATATTTTATTTTTAATATTGTAACGCTCGAGCAATACGCACTCCATCATATTTTCTCTCCTTTTCATTTCTTTTCTTTACTTTCAAAAGAACTGACAAGCTGAGAAAATTAGACTTTACGAGATGAGAAGAATGTCTACAAAGTTGTTGCCGACAAGACATCTACCTGAGCTAAGCCGATATTTTAAATCAACTGAGTTATTTTGTAAATAATAGCATGTAAATACGTTGTAAATATTAAATTTATTAGTTGATACAAAAGTTATCACGTTTTATTTTGTAACTAAAATAGTTTCCACCCCGGATTCCGAATAATATGTTGCAGAAGTGGCTCCCCAACGTCGGGCCCGAATAGAAGCAAGATATGAAGATAAGTAATATTTTAAATTGTATTAAACTGTTTTAATAAGAAAATTTAGATACTAAAGTACAAAAATTTATACAAAAGTACTTTTGATTCATCCGGAATCTGAGGATTATTGAAAATTGTATTTGATTCGTCCAGAATCGAAATATTTTGGAATTATTCTATTCAACCTGAATGATATTTTCCTTGGAATTGAAATACGAAAAAACCGACTGCAGCTTCAAGTATTTTAGTATCTGAATGAAATGAAGATATTCATAAGAGAAATAATTCTAATAATTATTATTGAAAAATAAAAATCGCTTGCTTTATTTTATACATTTATATAGTTGCACTGAGCTATTTTATAATTGAAGTTATTATTATAAATGAGTGCTTCGCATTATTTTAATTATTATATGAAGAATTGATTGATATTATTGTGTAGAAAAAAAAAGGGCAAATAGTTGGTGTCATTATATTAAGTTTTGAAAGATGTTGTATGTTATTTATGTTCTATATATGTTATAAATTACGTAAAAGTAAATTATTTTGCTAAGAGTTATTCGTAACACGAATTACGTTTGAAGTTAGCTAAAACATAGTTAGTTCAAATGATGGCGTTTCTTTCTAAGGGTAAGAAAATTGATTTAATCACATTAGCTTCAGATTTAAAAGTAGAAATAAGTAGCGATGATAAAGTCCTCGAATTACGTGATAAAATTATAAATAGTGAGGTATTTAAAGATAACGTAGATTTTGTACAGGGAATTTATGAAAATATCGTAGAAGGAAGAAAGACTCTTGAGGAAGAGAAACGTTTAGCCGAAGAAAGAGAATTTGAGCTACAGAAGCTCAGGTTAGAAGCAGGAACAAGAGATGTTGTTGCAAATAAAAGCAACCCTCTAGAAAATTCTTCAATCCGCGTTGACTTGAAAAGGGTTTTACCCGATTTCAATCCTGAAAAGGATGATATGAATTTATTTTTAATAACTTTTGAGAGGCAAATGAAACTTTTAAAGGTTTCTAAAGAACTGTGGATTACGTACTTAATTGTAGTCCTTCCAAATGAAATTGGTAAATTAATAGCGCGTGAACCAGAAGAAAAATTTGAGGATTATTCTTATATTAAAGAGATATATTGTTGCAGAGATTCAAATTAACTGCTGAAAGGTATAGAGTTTTGTTTAGTCGACATCCAAAGCGAATCGATATTAGCTGGAAAGAATATTATTTTGAAATTAGAAGCTATTTTCAGGGATGGCTATCCGAATTAAATATAAATTCCTTTGAAAAATTATCGGAATTAATTATTGCTGACCAATTAAAGAAAAATGTTTCCCCTGATTGCAAAGAACATTATTTAGACCAATGGGAGAATTTAACAGATCCTGTTGAATTAGCTGAAAAGTTAGATTTATATGATAATTTGAGGTCACACAAAGTAGAAATAAAGAGATCAAATAAAATCAGTGAGGTGGGGAATTCTAATCGCTTTGACAAAACGCCTTTAGATTTTAAAAGAAATGAGTTTGGTAAAATTGGCAATCAAAAGGAGTACAAGAGAAATAAAATTAATTATCCTTCGAATTTAAATCAACCAATGTTAAGTTGCTATGGTTGTGGAAACCAGGGGGTTATTAAATCCACGTGTCCAACCTGTTCTCCGAAAAATGTATCGGTGCACTTTCAATCACTAGAATTTCGTACATGTAATATGCAAACATCACCAACGTTATTGGTACAAATAAGCATAAATGGTCTCTCTGGCACAGCTTGTGCTGGCACTGGTGCAACACATTGCGTTGCGGGTGAAGTTTTGTATTCTTTATTAAAAGACCAAGGTGTGAAGTTTGAAAAAACTCAAATGATCGTAGTCTTAGCGGATGGCCTACAAAACACTACCGAAGTTTATAAAACAGAAGTTCATGTTAAAATTGAAGGTCACGACGTTAAAACAACACTTTATGCTCTGCCGAATGCCAGAAATAATCGTACAATTTTGGGAATCGATTTTTTACGCAAAGCAAAAATTGTTTTGGATGTAGTAAATCAAGAATGGTTCTTTGCTGATAGATGTATGTAGAAGTATAGATTCGCTTAAGATACATATAGACCTTTCAGTGAATTAGCGATAAAATACATTGAATTAGGCACAGTTTACCTTAGACAAGATGAAGGTAGACATCTCACTTCAGAGCAACAATTTAGGTTGAATGAACTGCTTGAAAAATTTACTAGTAGCTTCCAACTAGGGGAAGAGACTAAACCTAAAGTTAAACATTATATTGATACAGGATGACGGATGGGCATAATTTTATCTGATGAAAATGATAGTCCTGCACATGATAGAAAAGGCTATGTAAAAGATTGCCGTAGGAATTTCGATTATAAGGGTAAGAACAGAAATTTTAATAGACCAATTGTTAACAGAATCAATAATAGATATGGCCAAAAATATGTTAAACAGTCATTTAACCATGGAAATTTCAATAAAAATAGTTATGAGAAACCTGGTTCAGAGAAATCTTACCAAGATGAATCAGAGACTCCTCAAAATTTTGAGACTAAAGATTCTTTAATATCTCAAGATATGACAGAAAGTGAAGGTTTGGTGAATAATTCATCGGATATGGTTGAACCTAATGATGCATCTGAAACGCTAGAAAGTGCTTCACTTACTCCAAAAGTAAAGTATAATACAATTTTTTTCTCCTAGGTACAAAAATAGAGGCTACTATCATGCTCGAAATAATTATATTTATGATGGCCGACGATCAGGTAGAGGTAGCTATCAGGAGCAAAGAAATTCCCCACCATCACACAGGTATAGTGCACAGCGAACTGCAGATTCGTCTAGCAAATTTGAAAAGAGATATGAAAATGATCTTAGAACTAATGATCGAGATAATTACAAATAGGATTATAGGTCTGGAAGTTACAGACATGATGATGGGTACTATGGAAAACAAAGGTGTACAGCTTCTAAAGATAGAGATCAATATACAGAAAGAAATTACAGGGAAAATAAGTATGCTGATTTTAAAGATAGAGATCAAGATACAGAATATATGAAGCCATGGGATAACTCATCTGCATAACGTGATAAGTTTTTGTTTTATGTTTATCTGTTTATTTGTCTAAATTTATGTGAGAAGTAAATTTTTGTAAGAAGTAACTGGCGAGGTCGCCAGAAACGTCAGACCCCCAGCCAGCAAATATTTACGAAAGGATAAAAAACAGGAGACCAATAGAGGATTTTAGGCACCAGAAAGCATCCCGAAGGAATCCACCCACGAAATGCACACTGCATCTGAGGGACCAGTTATGCAGTGTGAGGGGAAGAGTGTAACGCTCGAACAATACGCACTCCATCATATTTTCTCTCCTTTTCTTTTTTTTCCTTTTCTTTCAAAAGAACTGACAAGCTGAGAAAATTGGACTTTACGAGAAGAATGTTTACAAAGTTGTTGCCGACAAGGCAACCTGAGCTAAGCCGATATTTTAAATTAACTGAGTTATTTTGTAAATAATAACATGTAAATACGTTGTAAATATTAAATTTATTAGTTGATACAAAATTTATCAAGTTTTATTTTGTAACTAAAATAGTTTCCACCCCGGATTCTGAATAATATGTTACTATATGGTCATTTTCCCCTTATTCTGACCAGAAAATCAGAGTTCTAACTTTTTACGGCTCCTCTTTCATCTTCACCAAACACTTCATTTATAATGGTCGTTTAATAATAATAGAAGCCACCAGTCCATCAGAAGAAAATGACTCGGTTAAGCGGGACTCTACTGCAGTACAAAACATATTTCAATTTTAAGACTTAAAGCACACGTTTTATTTTATGTAAAATGACGTCATTCGCATACGCTTAAGAATTCCACATTTACGGTCTACTCTTAAACATCTACAGTACAGCGTGCATAGCACATCACTATTGCGAAAAAATGCATAAATGCAGAAAACGATGCCTTCATTTAAGAAAATCGACAAAAAAGCGGCTATCTAAAGATTCATAGATACTCATAATTAAATATAGTTTATAATAACTCCATTGTTTTAACATAAATCATCCGTTTTTATTTTTTTTTCAAAATTGCACGTATTTTAATTACATTTTCTTTCCGTTGTTATGAGAAAATTGCAACAAAAATATATAATTACTATTTTACAACTATTTTTTCTTTACTTTCTACAGAAATGGAGTACTCCCGCTGCCAATATTAAGCAATTGACTCTAAAAACTACAAAAAAAATTAATATTTCAAAAATAAATGGATATGCAGTTTTCAAACCAATTGCATTTAAAAGAACTTTTTTTTCAATACGACGGTATAAACATTGAAAATGTGCAATGCTTATAAGTTAAAAAAATTGCTATAGAGTATTTAATCGTACTGCTTTGTTTTACGACTGGCTTCTGAAAGGTAACGTTATTTTTTGGAATACACAAAATAAGCTGGGACAAAGAAATAGCATACCGTAGCGGGGGCTAATATTGTAAAGCTACTTTTGTAGTTTTGTAGAGCTAAAATACTTTTTTATCATATTTATGTAGCGCATAAACAAATATACACGATTCTGCTATCGTTCTTCTCCACGGGATTAGGAAGGGAAACTTCGTCTCACAATTCCTTTTTAATTTTGCACCTCCACTAGTATCAACCAAAATAAAGGTATTAGTTGTCAAGGCACCAAATGCATGTTCCTTATAACTGTTTTCTTCAATAACCCATAGTTCTGATCTCTTCTACGTTGGTTTCAAATGCAACAGATTTAAAATTTGTCTTGTAACTCTATTTAACATGACTAAACTCTCTTAACGTTAGTTTTTCTACTTTGATGTGCTTGTTTTCCATTACCTCTCCTCAATAACACACACTCACACACACACACACACACATATATATATATATATATATATATACATATTGAAAGAGATACAGGATGCTGCCGAATTTGAACGACAAATTCAGAGGAGTGATAGTAGGTATCAAGATGAACAAAATCTGGAATGGAACTTTGTGTCGCAAACCACTTATATTTAATCAAAAAATACAGGGTGTTCATCCCTTACTCAAATTGGGTTCCCGGAAATAACGTTCAGAAAACTGAAATATATTATAATGAATCTTTTAATGATTTTGTTGTAAATGTTGTAATATAAAAAAGCGGTAGAGGTTTTTCATTACCCGTGCCAGCAGTATACACTTGTCGCTTCACATTTTTGAATGCGATTACCAGTTCATACGGTGTCATTGACAGCGTGAGCGCCCTGTGTTAACATAACTTTTAGTACTGTTAACACATTTTACACCCGCTAACCCGAGTTTAGTTAGCGTGAAACATCCTGCATTTGTGATTAAATAAATGTTTTGCGACCCTTGTTCTATGGTAATTTTCCATCCTCTTGATGCCTACTACTACGCACCTGAATTTGTCGGGCGAATGCTATGTATATTTATGTGTGTTTGTACCGACCGAAACATGTTCTTTTACACTTTTATTGTACGTATTGTGTGTGTGAGTGTATATATATATATATATGTATGTGTGTGTGCGTGTGTGTGTAGGGGTTTGTATACCATGCAAGTGTAGGATTGTGTAATTTGCATATTGTTAAGACTTAAAAATCTGCAGCAAACTGTGTATTAATTGGGCAGTTTTTATAGAAACGTTACTAAAAGTTAATTATATTCTGATTTTATTATTGACTATGTTATGGGGCGAATAGAGGTATATTACGGTTATAAAAGCATTTTCCATAAAAACGGCTAAATGACTGTGTAATTTATTACAAATGTTTAAAATTATTGATTATTGATTGATTAAATTCTTTTAGATTCGACCAGTACTCAGTCGAAAAGTTTTCAATTCTTAGAAATTTATTATAGTCTGCAGAACAAAATGCTTGATAAAGTGATTTGAAAAAGATTCCTTTACTAGATTTATGACCAGATTTTCACTAAAGAAAAATCGAAGAAAATTTTTCATATAAATTTTTAAATGAAATCATATATTTTATTCTATTGAATTTTATCTGAAGTAGATAAAACTTTATTTTTGGCGTCCATTTGATTTGTTCTGCATTAGTGGCAGACGAAATGAAATCAGTAAGTGGATTTCCTACAATGAAATATTAAATTTTCAACATATCTCTCTTTTATTTTCTTTTTTTATTATTTTCTCTCTTTTATTAGTCTTCCGAGGATAAGGTAGTTGTCTATTTTATATGCAAAAGATTTTATGTATGAAATATTTTTAAAGAACTACTAATGGTTGCTCACATTATTAATTATATGTAAATAAAAATGTTGTCTCAAACTGTCATTTTTTTTCCCGTTTTGCTCCATTTTGTAAAGGGACAAGAAACGTTTGAAATAAACAAATAAATATATTTTTCATTATTAAGTTAATAATTTGCAAACATATGAGAATGAAGGACGTTACATATGAGGGAATTTTTCCAAAAATTGCGGTTGTCCAAAAAATAAATATGATAAATGGCGTTTAACTATGAATAATATTCGATAAAATATTAAACTGAACATTTTGCTAACACTATTTTTCAGCTGTTTTCTTTTAAACGTGAGAACAGATTTGAAAGCTTTTTTCCAAGCACTACATAAATTAAATTCTCAACAAACTTCACATGTGGGTTTTGGTAAAAGTTAGAAAAATGCCCGCGTCCCTTGGAATACATCATGCCCCCTCTCTTTGAAATACCGGTCGCACAAATGTGTTACTGTGCACACTGACGATATAGGAAAGGACTCATAAAATGTAGCAATTTCACAAATTTCATTCAATTATTTCTATGTGAGGACAAAAACTTATTGATACACACTCGTACTTATTTGAAAATCATAGTTGCTATCCAAGAACTATAAATACGTATAAACTGGTTTTCATGATAGAACGTTTGGACTATCAAGGAAATTACATTAAATATATGAAAATAAATATCATACATGTGTATAACTAAAACGTTTTATGGTGTCAGTCATGTTTCTTAATTAATAACCTATATTTAATGAAACTACTAAAAGAAACTCTACATTAATTGTCCTCATATACATATGCATAGTTTGAACATCTTGCATATACTTTAAATAGACAAAAACAGAATTTTTAAATAATGCTGCTTTAAATAACTCCTGCAAAATGTGTGTTTTTGAATATCTTAAAGCAAAGACAAAAAATGGAGATTAATGTATTCGGTTTAGGTTACTTTGCATTGCAAATGAGAGCTATCAGATTTTGGGAACAGGTTTAAATGAAAATGAATTAGTACTTTTATCCGATAATACTCAATGAATTTAGATATTTGCTGTGGAGATTACGAAAACATCTTTAATTTATGTTTTACTTTACGGTAAAATACAGAGATATTTCATGATTTGTAGAAAGATTGTTGTTTTTACGTATCTTTAACATTCTTCTTATTCTTTCTACGGATTAAAGGACATCGATAAATGCGTTTGTCTAAGAAAATTTATAAATGTTAGAAAGATTTGGAAATTAAAGGGCAGCGGGTTGTAACTTTAAATAAAAAATAAATAAATAAACGGATATCCGTATACATTGCTGTTCTTTATTATAAAAATATTCTTTTCATGTGGAGGTTTTTCTGTAATTCTCAATAAACTTAGAATTTGATGCGGGGATTCTAAAAGTATCTCTAATCTATGTTTTACTATACAGGGTTATTACAAATGAATCATGGGGGTTTGATTCGTTACTACGTGCGAACTAGGAAACGTATATGTTTCACTGACAACTCAATGACAACTTAAACGAGAGGGCATTAACTATAGTTTCACGCTGCGTATGTGTCATGCGCGTATGGTTGCGATGGTTGCTGCGCGAAGTTCATATTCAAAAGGGTGACCGGACAGCAGAAATTTTCCACAACATTGGCTGTGAAATGGAGAGTTCGCAGTTAGCGCGATTTGTTCTTTTCTTGGGACTACGGATGAAACTCTCTCTAACTCGGTTCACTGTTTCTTCAGTAACGCTTCGTCTACCGGAACTTTTGCCTTTACATAAACAGTTGTTTTCTTTGAACTGTCGATACCAGCGCAGAATGATTTGTCAGGTTGGTGTTTTGCATTTGTAAGCCTTCCGGAATGCTGTCTGAATGGTAAGCGATTCACACTTTGAAAATGCTATGCACAAAATGCTTTCTGCTAACCAGCCGTCATTTTGAATATGACGTTCGCGCAGCAACCATGGAAACAACACGCGCATGACACATACGCAGCGCAAAACTACATTTAACGCCCTCTCGCTTGAGTTGTCATGAAAACATATATTTGTTCTTGTTCGCATGTAGTAACATATCAAAACCAGATGATTTATTTGTAGTAACCCTGTATAGTAAATGACCGGGAGATTTACAGAAATGCAATTCTTTTAAAAAACATTTAAATGTTTATTTTCTATTATTTGTCGAATCCGTTTAGAGCGAGCTCCAATTTAACGAGGACACGGTTTTGACGAGGGAAGAAAAAGAAAAAGAAAAAGTATCCTGTACATAAAAATTTATTGTAAAAAACTCAGTTGTGAAAAGAGATATTAATATATGTCTAGCAAATATTTCTGAATTGAAAAAAATACCTGGTTTTATTTTTTTTTCTAACAAAACTGTATTAATTCAGGTGCGTTTTACGCCTTTAATGCAATAATTGACAAAAACATTTCAAAAAGATTATCATTTAGAAATATCAGATTTTCTTACAAGTACAACTTGTAGTATTATTTGCTTTATAAGTTCATCAATGTAATTAAAATAGAGATGCGTTAACAAGAATATACAGTAAAACTACCAAAAAGGGCATTCTCGAATAGCGGACACCTTTATTACAAAACACTTTTTCAATGTGCAGTAGGGTGGTCCTTATAGGGTTGATTTTAATTTTTTTTTATTTTCTTCTGTCTTACCCTCAAAATTTGTTCCAATATAGTAAAAAACAAAGGAGAAAAAGTTTGAATGAAAAAGAAATATATTTAGAGGTAGCTCAAGCTTGCTGAAGTTTGGCGATTATACTAAAAAACATGATGATATTGACAAAAAGAAACTAAGCCAAAAGGATAATTTTTATTATGATAGTAAATTAATTTTACTTTTGTATAACACAAAAACACAATATTAAGCATATAAAAAGTTGAAAGTATCAGTAATTAGTTTAATTTGTTATGTCTATTTTTCTGCAGTGAGGGTACGCTTTTTGGTGCTCCTCCACAACTTTCGTCAATAGCTGAAACTGAGGTTCATTTCTTGCAAGAATTCCAGTGTACTCTTTGATCAAAGCAAAACCTCTCATAGCATGATCATTTACCACTTTAATAGATTGCACAATCTCTAATGCAATCATATAATCAGAATTTGTGCTCCAAAGTGTTGGGTCTATTTGAAAGAATCCTTGCAGTAAATACGTTTCTTTGAACTTCAAAGATTCTTTGGTAACAAAATCTTCAAACTTCTTTCCCTGAAAAATTTTAAGGGAAACAGTTATCCTCCTATAAGGATACTTTGTACCTTTTTTATTTTGAAGGTCTTCAACCATCTTTCTTTTGGTTCAAATAGACACGTTGCTATCGAAGAAAGATAATCCAGAAAAATCTTCTGACATATACCACAGGTGCTTTGAAATTTCTCTGATGCAGACTTTCCAATTTCTGCATGTATTCTCGAGTACTCTAATAAAATATTCATCGATTGAAAGTCATTATTGGGTGAGGTTTCTGTTATTGAAGTAGTGATCCAAGCTTTAATACACTATAAAAACACAAACACCACGAAGTCCGCTTTCTTCCTCGTCGGTAAGCTTGAATTGGAACTTAAAGATGACTATTTTCAAAGAATATATTACCTTAGACATCCCTGTCGAGCATGATGCATTGCCCTTGGAAGCCTGAAACGAATTCCTCTGACGGATATTCCCCCAAGGAAAAAGACAAGTTTGACAAATTCTTGGGAATCATCTCTTAGGCCACACGATGATTCTTCTGTAGTGGCAAACTCCAAAATATCATCTTTTACATCTTGCACAAGAGCTCGAATATTATCATCTTTCAAGCCTGTTTCAAATTTCTCTCAATCTAGAAAATTCCAGTACTGTTGGAAACGTTTGAATAAAGGTAATTCTGGACTTGATTACGAAGTTCCCAAAGAAATATGTAATACTTTTTCAATGATAAAGTTTCGTTCAAAACTTTTCTTCTAAAAGGACACAAGCACCTTTCTCTTTACCAGTATTTGCTGATGTGGTGTCAAAGTTCATCCCATTCATTGAAAGCTTCATAAATTGCATGGGCTTGTACTTCGCCCATTGCAGAAGGAAGTTTAACAACTGAGAGTATCTGAGAAACTCCTTTTCCAGAAATTATAACTGGTAGTCTATCTATTTTCTCTTTACCGGTTAACTCTGGTAAAAGTTTTCCATCCCAATGAACAATGAGGGGAACATTTCTTTGTAGCTGTTATTTAATTTCTGCGATTGTTTAATTATACTAACAATTCTTTTTTTACGAATTGCACTTCTGTTCAGACTGACTTCTTTAATATCACATCCTAAACTCTTTGCTGTTTCTGCAACTACAAATACTGCTTTTCAGTCTGAAAATTTTGTCCTGTCTAGAGTTGTTGCTAATTTTGGAATTATGATAGCCATATGCCTTTTCTTAGCTTCAGATGTCCCAGGATCAGATGCTGCATCCTCAAGTCCTCAAACAGTTCAATTTTGTGATCGCATTCTTCAGTTTCATTTCCATCTTCTACATTTGAGCTATCTGTAAAAGACTCAAGTACTTGTATTGCCATTTCTACTGCCAAACTTTAAAACTCACAGTAAAATAGTAGAATTTAAAAATCAAAATTTCTTAAACTCATTAGCTTATAAGGCAAAAGCTTTAGACTGATTAATCAAATTTAAAAAATATTCATCTATAAACAAACAAAGCACAAACCAAAACCAAAAGTAAGATGATCAATAAAAGTTTAAAACTCACAATAAAATAGACCAATTTAAAATTTATTTAACACCTATTTGCTTATCTAATAACGCAAAAGAATTAGAAAATAATAAACAGATAAATAGTTCTTTGTTGAATCTATGCTGCTAGTACTGCCATCTCTGAGAGGCGAGAGACATTTCTCTTCCTCATATCAATGAAATTATCTGTAGATAATTATTTAATAATTGCATTTACAAATGCTTTTATGGATTTTATAGTATAGATAATTGACATTTTAATACATTGAAATAATTTATCAATATTAGAATTAGAATTTTTTTTTTCAAGTAATAGGAGAAAAAAACAGCAAAATGACCCCGATTTGTGAAACTTATACTTCTTTTAGCTACCTCTAAATATTATTTTTTAGTGATTAAATTCTACAAGAATTATTTTTAGATATAATGGAACATAATTAGCGGGTAAGAGCAATAAATTTTAAAACATCGAAAATAAGGACCACCCTAATGTGCAGTATCTACGCATCTCAAAAAAAAATTAGGGGATCAAGCAAAAAAATGAAGAAAACAGTGTGACACAGCCATACATGGAAATAAAATGGATACAGGAAAAAAAGACGCAAAAAAATTGCAAGAGAGCTTTAATTATTTCAAAGGATGGATAGACCATGAGAAGATGGTTTAGGGCAACAACTTGCATACATATAAATGCAAGAAAAAGTACTGTTTAGGACTGTTGCGAGGTGCTTAATGTGGCATGTAGCCCCTTCGAAGAGATAAAACTTTCGCACACCTGTTTTCCATGGATTCGATGACATTATCGATAAGCTTTCGGAGAGTACCATTCCACTCAGAAAGAATTTCAATATCCATGTACTGGACAATAAAAGGAGGCTTCCGTCTCGGTCAAAGCATCGTCCAAGTGAGTTCCAAACATGCTCTATCGGTTTCTGGTCAGAAGAGCATGTTGGCTATTTTATATGCTGTATTTTTTAAACTTTAAGCGTGTTCCCCACAAGACGAGCTGTATGCGGTCTGCTCTCTAAAAACGACATTTTCAAAACTGAGCAAAAAATACTCAAATCTGAGTATATCGCATAATCAAAATGGCTCCGAATCAAAATTACTCAAGTTTGAAAATCGTATATACTTATTTCTGAAAACACGGACATAATCAAATATGAGCACATTATGGTTTTTTCTTCAGTGTGTGCATGTTTTCAGAAATGAGTATATGCATGTTTCAAACTTGGGTAATTTTTATTCGAAGCCATTTTGACTATACGAAATACTCAGATTTCAGTATTTTTTGCTCCGTTTTGAAAATGCCGTTTGCACAGTGCACGCAACACGGCTCATCGCTAACCCTGATCATAAGACAACATATAGAAATTAAGTGTGCATACAATAAAAATAGGGATAAATGCTTCGAAACAACAAAATTAAGGAAATTACTTTCTTTAATTTTTCAATGAAATCTTGCGAAGCCTTTCTTTTACGAATTCATACATTCTTCGATTTCAAAGGCAGAAGAACAAACTCTACGCTTCTACGATCACATTACGAAGGCTTTTAAGTGTTCTTCCGTGATTACGATTAAAATCTAGTTCGCCGCATTTCATCTAAAAAAATATTATTGAAAGGCGCGTTTCATTAGAAATCATAACAAATGAAATAACATGAGTAAATTCAACTACACAGGTAAAATTTACTACATTTAACGAGTAAAAAGTAATTTTGTTTGAAACTGAGTATTTTCGGTATTTCAGAATTGAAAGCATTGAGTCGTGATATTTGAAACAAAAAGCTTCAAAACAAAATGAAAACATCGATTTGCTCAGATTTGAAAGTGTCATTATTCTCAGTTTGTTATTATCATACTTGAAAAAAAAAAGAATCACCAGTTTCTTCAACGTAACATAAGTCATGAGGTCTCTCTATCTCATCTCTGTAACTTGGGGCCACCAAAGTGCCTTTCAAAATGATATGCAGGCCCGTACGCCCACCTATACTTATTCCAGCTTATAACATCAACCCACCTTCGTCTGTAATGTGATTTTTCACGATTAAATGTGGGATTATTCTGAGTGCCCCTTTCTCTCCATGCCAAAACACATCGAATTAGCATCTAGATTGAATCGGGGCTCGTCTGTAAACAGAATTTGACTCCAACAACTTTCCTTCCAAACTCGATATTCAGTTGTTCACCTTCTATGGACCGCACAGTTGATTAAAATCAACGGAATATAGACCATTGGCTTACATGCATAGAGACCACCCTAATGAAGTCTATTTCGGACTGTTTGGCAGGGCACCATTCGTCGGTCGGCCAAGAACAATAGTGTTTGAATCTCAGTAGCATTACCCGTTCCATATCGACGAGATGTTAACACTGTTAATCGGCCATCAGTTTCTGTGGTAGCATATGGTCCACCTTGCCCTTCTTGATATCCACCATTCTGTGTGTCTTGGAATCGATTCCACAGACTTTCATTGACACTTCTAGTGACTCCAACAACGCCGCTACAATTCGTTATGTTTCCCCAGATTCAAATGTCCCGATAATACGCCAAGCCATGAATTCTGCTAAATCACATTTTTTGGCATTTTCAAGTCGCATTTTTCTCAAAACACAAGCTGAGAAATTGCAAACATACAACTGAGATAGCGAAAGAGATGTTTCCGCAAAATCCCGATTTCTGCACTTATCTCCTTTTTCTAGTTTTTGACGCCATAAACTTTGATTTGCAAGTGAAGTTTTATTCACCTATTTTCTACTACTCTTTAAATTATGGATGTTTTATTTTACGTTACTTATCGGTGTAAATATTTGTGAAATTATGTTAAAACTATGTGCTTCCCTAATTGCTTTGAGCAGTGTGCATTATTTGAATGTGTTTGGCGATTTTTTCGAATATCGACGTGATTTGTTGCCCCGAGGAATCGGTTATTTTAAGGTTTTAATATAATTCCAGAAAGTAATAAAATATAATTATCTATTTTTCATCGGGATTAGTTATATTTATGAAGCTGCCAAGTCACCCTGACTAAAAGTATTATAGCACAAATATTATACAACGTTATGAATAATTAGGAAATTATACTTGAACAATAACGCCACAAAAAACATTAAATATTAAGAAACATAGAATGCTCAATAAATAAATTTGAGGTCAATTTACCAAAAATATATTTTCACATCTGATGAAATTTATTTATTTAACACACTTTTTAATGGTGTTTAGCTCCTTTTGTTTTAGATGCATAGTAACTTTCCATCCTGATTAATCACACTATAGAACAGGGTGGTTAAAATTAAACTGACGGTATTCGGAGGCTCATAGCTCCAGTTCTACTGAAGGGATCCGAATGAAACTTGATATATATGTTATGTAGATCATGCGGCTGAGTTTTTGGAAGAAAAAAACTGTTTTAAATTTCACCATCAGATGACGTTTTACTGCTAAAACCATATGCAAATGAGTAGCTAGTGCGATTTCGCTATACAAGCTCTACTTATGGTTCAAAGAAATCATTCTTCCGCAGTGAACATGCCGCTGAACAAGAAGGAATGCACCTTGATCGTAAAACATTTTCATCAGAATGAGAGCAATGCTTCAACAGCCTTCCGTGCTTATCGATGGATGAAAAACTTCAGTAGGACCCATGTCCGTAAATGCAGTTAAATTTATAATTCGTAAGTTTAAAAAAATTAGCTCTCTGGATGTTTCATCGGAAACAGGACGACGTACAACTGAGCCATCGATTGTTGAGGAAGTTACAATTGCAACAGCTGAAGCATACGCAAATGCTTTAAATGCTAGTGTAAGTGGCCGCTCAATAGCACGAGCATTGTACATTCCGTGAGCAACCGTGTGCATTATTTTTCGGAAAATTCTAAAACTCTACACTTACAACATGCATATCGTGCAACAGTTGAAATCACAAAATCACTCTGCACGACTTGATTTTGCGTTAAGTTTTCTGGCGATGTTGTAAGTGGATGAGTACTAGCCACTGTATATCATACGGACAGAGGAGGCTCATTTTCACTTAGATGGTGCGGTGAACATACAGAGCTGCCACATATGGAGTTCCACCCATCCTCATGCTGTGCAACAACAACCTCTACATTCCCCATACGTCATGGTTTGGTGTGTATTCGCGGCGAATTTTATTTTGGGCTCGTATTTTTCGAGGAAGTCAAAATGAACGGGTTTGTTAGGCGTACAGTAACATGTGACCGATACAGCAGAATCCTAGAGAATCATGATGTTCCGACGTTAAAACAAATAGGCTATTTGACTACCACAGTATTCATGCAAGATATAGCAACTGCTCATAGGGCGATATGTGTAAAGAATGTGACAACTTCTCTAATGAAAGTGTCATCTCGCGTTCTTCTCTAATTTCCAGTCCAGCAAGGTCACCAGATCTGAACCCTCGTGAGTACTGGCTGTGTGGTTTTCTCAATGATCATGTTTATCAAGGACGTGTAACTGAGTTAATGGACTTGAAAGCTAGCATTGTACCCCATATCTCTCTCATTTCTACTGATATGTTGAGTGTGGCTGTTGATAACGCAGTGTACTTTCAGCATTTTGTTGACAAACAAGGCTTGCACATGGAGCACACAGGTGTGTAAATGAATATAATATTCCGTTATTATTTCATTTTGGAATTGTTATCTTTCATTTAAGATTGTTAAAGCGCCAACTGGTGGTGAAATTTGAAACTTTTTTTACGAAAACCTCGGACGCATGATCTACATAACATGCATCTGAAGTTTCATTGGAATCCGCTTAGTAGAACCGGATTTATCAGCCTGTGAGTACCGTCAGTATAATTTTAATCACCATATACATTTGGCGCAACATGTCCCCTACAGGATTTTGCCCCATAAAACCCTATACAACCAACCAACCAACCACCATATACATATGTTATACAAGAATAATAATAATTTTATAAATATATTTTCGAATAATGACACCGCAATAAATACACCATTCAGTGTGTAAAGAACTAATTCATTACAGAAAACTAACATTTTCCACCGATAGATGGCGGTAGTCATCTGAGGATAGAAGATTGTTCTGTTTTTTCGAACTCCGAAGCGAGAAGCTGGAGTGAGCGCGCAGAGTGTTTTTTTTTTTTTTTTGGTTGTGAAGGTGACTCGACGAATGATGTAGTTAAAAAAGTAGAAATTGTTACCGCGATTATATTTTGTGTTTTGTGTTCGTAAATTTGTGTTTTGTGAATGTCATATTAAATCAAGAAAAACCATCCGATGGCCTCTTCATTTATCAACTGTGTTCATTGTTAAAGTATACCATAGTCTCCTACATTACACACGAGTAAAGATGGTGGCAGCCCGGTACGATTCCATGGTGAAATGACCAGTGTTCTTAAGTAAAGATGCAACTAGCAAGTAAGCCAGTTCCATATTTTTGTATTTATTAGTACCTTTAATCATCTGTTATCGATTAAATTTCTTTTAATCTGGATTAACTAGATTTAATTGCTTGCGTAAATTAATTTCAAGCTTTAGAAAAAGCGCGGGTTAATTGGACATATTTCATGTACTGATATATACTGAACTTATTTTCATCAAATCAAATAAAAAAATTTGAATAATATTGAAATTTATTTCATTAAGCTGTTCTCTTTATAAAATATTGTGTTCTTAGGCATCTTATCTTAGAGATATTAAGATCTGTTCTTAAAGTTGAAATAATAATAAATAAAATTTATTTATATATTTTGGGGGATACTTATGATGGTGATAATTCTTTTGAATCAAAATGATTTAATATTAAATGGTATCATTTCATTCTTTAAAGGAACGAGATTTTGAAAAAAATAAAATTTCCAATCTTACCATTCTGTTATTTGGATCGATGCCAAAATTACAAAGTTCGAAAGAAAAAGTGTTGAAATGCAGATGAATTCTGTTTTGTTTTTCTTTCTTTATTTGTTTATTTAGTTTATTCTAAAAATAGAATAGATGAGGTTCTCGTTCTTTGATTTCTGATTGAAAAGTGAATGTGGATTTTATATTTTTTTTGTTATTTTTAAAGAAAAAAGTTATTGAGTTTAAAACGGAAAAATAAATAATTCTGTTTTGTTTGTTGAGTTTATGTTAAAAAATAAAAACTTGATAAGTATCGAGTAAAAGATAAAAGTGTTATTTTCATTTGGAAAAAGAAATTGAGTTGAATATTTTGTAATTTACTCTTTTCATGTAAAGAAATGAAAATGTTAAGTGGGTTATTTTAAATATTTTTCTTGCGAGTAATTTGTTATGCTTGCATAAAAAGGGTTGAGAATTAAGAAAGATTCTCGTATTTACTTAGTTTGATTGGTTTAATTTTAATTGCGTAATTTAATTATTGTTTTTGAAATAAGTGTGTTTATTGAATAAAATACAGTTCTGAATGTTGAAAAAAGATTCTTTTATCATCTTAATTGTATTTTTGACACAATTACATATTTACTTATTTAATTTGTTTAAAATGTTGCACAGTGTTTAATTTACTAAGAATTTGATAGAGGTGGATTTTAGAATTGCTTTATTAATTAAAATTTAATATATCGGCTTAAAAGTTTTGTTGCTAGTTTAAGTAGGAGACTTCTGAGTTCTATTAATTAGAAATTAAGCATTCTGATTTTGTTTCGGTTTATCTAAACTTAAGATGGCCTATTTAGCAAAAGCTAGAAGAGCAGACTTGTTGGAAATTTGTGATGAATTGGAATTGGAAGTTGATCTTTCGAAAAAGATTCCAGAAATTAAGAAAATTATTGTAGAAAGCGAAGTTCACAAGGAAGAAGAGGTTAGACTCATGTTAGACCGAGTAATAGAAGATAGGAAAACGAGAGAAGAGAGAGAGAAAGAAGAGAAAGAAAAAGAATTCGACAAGAAGAAAGGGAAGAACGTATGGCTAAGGAAGCTCATGAACATGAACTAGAATTAAAAAAATTGGAGCAATTGCAAAGAACTTCTGAACAGAACGATGGATCAGGAAGAAAGGTTGGTGTCGGACCAAAAATACAGTTGGCACAAATTGTTCCGAAATTCGACGAAAAATCTGATGAGATGGGTCTCTTTTTACTTAATTTTCAGAGAAGAGCAGAGATGGCTAAACTTTCGAAGAGTGAATGCGTTGCATTCTTGTTAGCTGTTTTGCCCGCAGAGGTTACAAACATGTTAGCTAGGGAATCGCCTGAAGATGCGATTAACTACGATTTTGTTAAAAATCTTATATTAGAAAGATATAAGTTGAATAGCGAGAAACTGAAGCAATGTTTTTATCGGCATCATAAAACGCCAGACAAATCTTGGAGGAATTATGCGCAGGAACTCACAAGTTATTTTACAGCCTGGATTACAGAATTAGGTGTTGAAAAGTTTGATCAACTTAAAGATTTAATTATTACAGAACAGTTAAAGTTTCGAGTGCCCGCGGAAACAAAAGAACATTTTCTAGACAATTGGTTAAATTTTGTGACGCCTTTAGATTTGGCTAAGAAATTGGATGACTATGAAAGTATCAAAGAAAGTTTTAAAAAGAAAGAATTTCCCAAAAAGACCATGTCTAATTTTCGACCCCAGTTTAAAAATTCGAATAACTTTGATTACAAGAAAGAAAGTAAGAATAATAAGCCTAAATTGCCAATTAAATCAGAATCATTAACTGGGAATCATAGAGAAAGAGAATTTGATAAGAAGAGAACGTTATGTTGTTACGAATGTGGATCAAGCACTCATCTTCGTCCTCAATGTGATAAACTTAAGAAATCGCCAGAAATCATTTCTCATGTTAAGGTGGAAGTTGGGCAAGATTCGTCAATAACGCCTTATATTAGTGTGGGGAAAGTAAACGGCGTACAAATGGAAATTTTAAGGGATACGGGTGCGACAATAGAATTAATTGCACAAAGGTATGTCAAACCGCATATGTATCTGAACGAAAAAGTGTGGGTACGGGTGCCCTTACACGATGGTCTATTCTTTTTACCTCTTGCAGAGATTGAATTAGACTGTGAAATGGGACATGTGATAACTAAAGCTGCTGTCTCAAGAGACTCTGTAGATTTAGGAAGATATTTGTTAGGAAATAAAACAGCCGCTTTATTTGAACATTGTAAAGAAGAAAAGGCAGTGAAAGAGCATATGATTAATGCTGTTCAAACCAGAGTTCAGAAGAAAATTCTGGAAGCAGAGAAGGTTTCTCATGAAGAAGCTGAAATGCACGAAATTTCTGATGAAACTGTAGAAAAGAATCATAGCAATAGTATAGAAAGAGAAAACAAAAAAAAAATGGAAGCGAAAAAAGATAAAGATAAATCAGAAGAAGAGAAGTTAGAAAACCAAGAAGACTCAATTTTACCAGTATGTCAAACTGTCTCAGTACAAGAGCTTATAAAAACTTCTCCTAAGACATTTTCTGAAGAACAAAAGAAGAGCAAAGAGCTAAAATCTCTTATCGAAGAAGCTAAAAAGAAAAATAGCAAATATAGCAAATTTATTTTGGAGAAAAATATGGTTTTTTATAAAAGAAAAGATAGGAATGGTACTGAAAGAAAATTATTAGTTGTCCCGGAAAGGTTTCGTGAGCAGTTAAAAATTTTTTGTCATGAAACTGTTGCAACTCATTTGGGGGTAGCTAAAACTAAAGATGCTTTGTTTAAGACTTTTTATTGGCCAAATTGCTTTAAAGATATCGAAGATTATGTAAGAACATGTGACTACTGTCAACGAGTTGGAAAGCCTCAAGACAAAAAGAAAGCACCTTTACAGATTGTTCCAGTTATTTCAGAAATATTTACAAAGCTAAATGTTGATGCTTGTGGACCTTTACCTGTCAGTACACTAGGGAACAAATACATAATAACTGCAATTTGTTTAGCTTCGAAATATTCTGACGCGGTTCCTACACCTAATTTGTATTCTACGACGATTATTGATGCTTTATTGCAAATTTTCAGTAGACTTGGATTTCCTCGTATACTACAAACTGACCAAGGAAAGTCATTTATGAGTGTACTTAAAACGGAATTCTTAGAGAATTTGGAGTTAGAGTTGTGCGAAGTTCGGTTTATCATCCACAAAGTAATCCAGTTGAAAGAATGCACAGGACTTTGAAACGGATACTCAGAGTACTTTGTTTAGAATCTGGAGCTGATTGGGAGAAAGTACTGCCTCCTGCCCTTTTTGCATTAAGAACTGTAACTCACAATAGCACTGGGTTCAGTCCAGCAGAATTAGTCCATGGCCAGAACTTAAGAACTCCAATGATGCTACTCTATGAAAAATTGACTGAGCAAGATATAGAAGAAGATAGTGTGATATCCTATGTATTTGACTTAATGAACAGAATGAAGAAATGCCAAGAGCTTGCTGCAGAAAATATGGAAAAAGAGAAACAAAATCAAAAATATTGGTATGATATAAAAGCAAGAAAACAAGAGTTTAAAGAGGGAGATCAAGTTTTAATTGTGGCCCCGTCCAAACCAAATAAACTGTCAGTTAGTTGGATAGGACCTGGAGAAGTAATGAATAGATTATCAGAAACTAACTATGTTATTTACGATCCAGAGAGAAAGAAGTCCCAAGTGTATCACGTAAATATGTTAAAGCCCTACCATCAAAGAAAAATTGAAAGTATAAATTTACTGACTATAAAAACAACCTCTAATGATGAAGAAGAAGATGAAATTCCTAAATTGGATGAGGAAAATAATGACAATGCGTTGTTAGAAGTATTGCAAGACATACAAAAAAACAGCAGATTAAATGAAAGTCAACGAGAAGAATTAGGACAACTTATTGGAAAATATGCTGACTCTTTTTCGACTGAACCAGGGTGCACGAATCTAGCTGAACATGATATTGAGCTGGAATCAGAAAAACCAATCTGTGCTAGGCATTATAAAATGTCGCCTAGACAAACGGAAATCCTTAAGGCCGAAGTCGAGAAAATGCTGAAACTGGAAGTCATTGAGCCAGGTGAATCTGACTTTGCCTCTCCGTTAATTTTAGTTGAAGTTCCAGGCAGAGAAGCGAGACCTTGCATAGATTATCGCCGTTTAAATAAAGTGACTCGCACAAAATTTTATCCTTTGTCCAACATTGACCAGTTAATAGAAAAGGTGTCTTCAGCTAAATATATTTCAGTTTTAGATCTGACCAGAGGTTACTGGCAAATTCCGTTAACCAAACGTGCTCAAAGGTATGCAACTTTTGTCACAAATTTTGGGAAGTACAGACCTTTACGCCTCCCCTTTGGTTTAAAAAATGCTCCGTATGAATTTAGCCGACTTATGGCTGGATTACTCAGAAACTGTGAAGAGTATGCGGTGCCTTATTTGGATGATTTTGCTGTCTTTTCTCAAACTTGGGAAGATCATCTAAAGCACCTGGAAGACGTTTTCAAAAGACTGAGTGAAGCAAACCTGCATATTAAACCATCTAAATGTCAATTCGCTCAAGCTTATGTAAAATATCTTGGACACTTAGTGGGTCAGGGTCTTAGAACTCCAGGAGAACTGAAGGTTCAAGCCATAAAAGAGTTTCCAATTCCTACTACTAAAACTCAAATCCGATCCTTCTTAGGTTTAGCCGGATATTATCGGAACTATATTCCTAATTTTTCTGTAATTGCAACGCCTCTCACTAATTTATTAAAAGGAAAAGTTCGCAATTCAATAGTAAACTGGAATGACGACTGTCAAAAGGCATTTGATGAACTGAAAGGTAAACTCTCTGAAAATCCTGTCTTATATAGTCCTGACTTTTCGAAACCTTTCATCGTTCAGTGTGATGCTTCAAATTTGGGAATTGGTATAGTGTTATCCCAGCTGAATGAAAATAATGAAGAACATCCTATATTATATCTGAGCAAAAAGTTTTCAGACAGAGAACGAAACTTTAGTACCACCGAAAAAGAATGTGCTGCTATTGTGTTTGCAGTGCGAAAACTACGATGCTATTTGGATGGACATCAAAAATTTCAGATCCAGACGGACCACAACCCCTTAGTATGGTTAGATAAAAACAGCGGAACTAATCCTAGACTTTTAAGATGGGTCTTACTTTTACAGTCCTTTAATTATGAAATTGTTCATAAAAGGGGAAAACATCATCAGAATGCTGATAGTTTGAGTCGAGCCCTAAAAGCCTAAGTTTGATTAGAATGCTAATATGTAAATATGATAATTTGTATAACAGTTAAATTTGAATTTATTGTTTTGAATATGTGTAAATTGTTTTTCATTTGTATCTTGAGTATAATGTTTGAATATTTATAAATTTTATTTGTATTTTGTATATTTATGTTTTCATGGTGGGAATAAGTCGGTTGTGGTTCACGGTACTAAATTTTGTTTGGAACTGGTGCTTGAAAGCAATAATTCACAAAGAAACTTTTCCCCGTCGACAGTGAAAAGTTTTCTCCAAGTGGGGAGGAGTCTGTAAAGAACTAATTCATTACAGAAAACTAACATTTTCCACCGATAGATGGCGGTAGTCATCTGAGGATAGAAGATTGTTCTGTTTTTTCGAACTCCGAAGCGAGAAGCTGGAGTGAGCGCGCAGAGTGTTTTTTTTGGTTGTGAAGGTGACTCGACGAGTGATGTAGTTAAAAAAGTAGAAATTGTTACCGCGATTATATTTTGTGTTTTGTGTTCGTAAATTTGTGTTTTGTGAATGTCATATTAAATCAAGAAAAACCATCCGATGGCCTCTTCATTTATCAACTGTGTTCATTGTTAAAGTATACCATAGTCTCCTACATTACAAGTGTTACAAAAGCATAGAATGTTCAAACATTATACGTATGCATTAGAAATACATATGCTAAACAAAAGAACTAAATAAATTTTGTTTAAAATGCTGTTTTAATGCGAACTCAACTGGTATAAATTTAAAATGCAAAGGAAACGGGTTCGAATAGCTAAAACATAAAGATATAATTCGAGTTTGGCATTTGAAAAAAACATTTTATTAGCTATAATTTGGTGAAATAAAACTGTGTTTGTTCAAAAAGATTCACCAAACAATGAAATGCATGTCTAGCCACGTCCGATTCAAGCCATATATGTTTTTGGTGGAGTCGATGAGGAAAATGTTTGAAACCTTTAAAGAAGACAATTATATATTTTCATTGTTATATTACTTATGCTAATATTTTGTGTAATAACAGATATAAAAACATTAAAGAATAAATGCCTCAAAATTTTTGTTATATAATAATTTAATAAATAATAATTATAAATATTTTGGTTTTTATTCAAAACAAGTACATGCACATTTCCATAACCATAAATAAAAGCACCTCAAAACGTATGTTGTGTGTTTATGAATCCATGAAATATTTTTGTATAAATGTTAATAATGCTATCTTATTTTAAATTTCATTTGAAAGATTCTCTTTTTCGTTTTCGTTAAAACCCGAAACAAAACCCTAATTTAGGTTCTCTCTGAAAAACATGTTTTACTTTGAGAGCCGGTGACATCGAAAGCCTCCTGATCGCAGGATTGAAAGGTTTGTATATAAATCGATAGTAAAAAGTGATACGAACAAAATGAGCTAGGTATGACTGGATTTGGCAAGCCAAAAATATGTTTAACTCTTTACCTACTGACGGTAGTTATAAGTAACACTCACTTTCAACATTCATTCCATAGTGAATATTATGAAAGACCGGGACTAGTACTGACATTTTCGACATTTTTTTATATTAGCCGTAAAATTTGAACTGAAGCGAAACATTTAGTGTATCATATCATTAGAGTAAATCTTGCGTAACATATTTATAAAACTACTATAAACATTATTAACGTTTTTCATAACACAAAATGAATTTTGCGTAACCTCGAAATTTGTCACTACTAACCCCCGCTATGGGACAAGTTGTGACATGCTTGGGGCACATTGTGACACATACAAGTACATTGTAACATATACAAATTATGTAATAAATTCGATTAAATGGGATATGTTAAATCAAGAATGTGAAATTTATTCATTTATAACGTTCTTAACACAATAAAACACTTTCATGTTATAATAATATTGTAAATCAAATGAAAATAAAATAGTTAAATTGTTAACACTTGATATTGACACTTGACGTCATATTGATCTTTGACTCGGTAGCCTACTACAACGTGCAGACCTATATCCTATATTATTAATCACTCATTGTCATCGCTTGTTTCAACGTCTAATTTGCAGTTAATACAAATATAATAAGGTTCATTTTTGGTACATTTGACATGCGCCCATATTTTACATGTCATGCATAGCACCCAGTCTTCTCCCGGTCTAGAAATTTTGTATTGCTCCAATCAAACTAGACATAAGCAATTTTCGTCATCTTCAGAGATATCCAATACTTGCTTCTCCCTTTTATCAATAACCTAGGTGTAATTTTTTATGTACTGCTTGGCCTTTCCATACAGTTTCTTTTTTGCTATTTCTTCTTCAATTTGTTTTCTGCGTTCTTTTACTTTCTGTTCTGCTCGAATTTTCTCTTTTACAGGTGAGCTTGTTAGAATAACAGATTCCAAACATTTACGAATAGATCGCTTGCCTTTTCGAGGTCCTGCTTTAGGGAGTGGTCTTATTTCTGTAAGGCTTACCACTGACACATTGCTATTATCAATTTTCATAGAATAACCTAATTCAATGAGATTTCTTACATCTGAAGACGCTCTGCAATCTCACCATCATTGACTGAAGTTATTGCTGAAGTGCTTGGTTTATTAACAGTTTCATATTTACTAATTTTTTGTTTCATTGCCATTCTGGTCTTTAACTCTCTCATTTCTGATGGATAACGGTCGATCAGTTACTGAGGAACATAGGAAATCTTCATCTGTAAAAATGTTCCTACTAAATTCCCAAATTCCACTACAATGAAATCCTGCTTGTATATTTTTGGAGTGGCAGCACTAGGGAGGGTTATTTTGACAATACCTGGTATGTCGTAGATCGACACAGTGCTTCCAGAATGTTATTTCAACCATCCACATACAACCTGGTTGTAGACTTTTTTGCTAATTATGCTGGGGTAAATAGTGACACTGTCACAACGTGCCTCTTAGACATCGTCACAACTAGCCCCGTGTTACGCCATTTTGAAGTTTATTCATTAGCTTCCGAAATATTGGCATGATTAATAAATGAAATACATAGAATAACAGCTCAAAATATAAGCATTTAAATAATGTTAGGTAAGTTTACATACCTCAGTATCGCTAGTGGCAATGACGATTCCAACATATGTCGCAAAATTTACTTTTACGATAGAAAACAAGATAAATATTTTTATCTCGAATACAACGCGACGTTATTCTTCAAAACATACGCAGCACACTGAGACAATCAACCTCTTCATTCACATGACGCGATAGGTGCTGCAAACTAGTGGCTCAGTCAGGAAGCTCGATGGCACAACTAGACCGCGGTCACCCTACTAATATTCTAATGGTACTTTGCAAAACCACTCTTTTAATTCCGCTTTTTTTCATGATACATGGCAGCAGTAGTTCTAGGTTCGTTATTCTAGTGAGGAAGGCGGCTATCTTTGAAACAGTCAATGTGTTTTGTGCCGTAATTTTATAGAAATTGTTACGCTTGTCTTTTTTTGGCTGCAAATATAGTAAAGAACATAAAGTAAGTGTTGGATTTTTTGTGTGTTCATTATTATCTTAGTATACAATTTAATTGGCTATTTTAAGTGAGCGGTGTGTATATCTGATTTAACAGTTGAATTACTCGGCGGTACTTATAAGTACCGAAAGTACATTCCGTGTTGGAGAAAAACTTGTTATTTACTTTTCATCTGTGTAGTTTTCCATCGTTTTTATCTGCTTTACAATGCAGTTACTAAATTGCAGTGCAGTAATGATTTTTGAGGTACTTCTTTTATGTTTCATTATTATTTTTTTATAGGAAATCGCAAAATGTTGTGGCACCGGCTCTTTTTTGCTAAGCTAGAAATGTCATATGTACACTGGTCATCAAAATGAAAGGATAATGAAAAGAAAAATATGCTCACTGAGTTAATGTTTCAACCAATGTTCAATGCTGTAATTATATACGCTATATGGCCAAAGGTGACCGGTCATTTGCGATTTTAGACGTTTTCTTAAATATCTAGAAAAACACATGAGGAATTATCTTGAAACTCCCGGTGTGTAAACAGAATAGTACAGGTCATATATTTCCGTGAAGATTTTTCCCAAAACCCCATAGAGGACCGTCAACAAATTAAAAAAGAACGAACATCTTTTGGATAACCCTGTAAAAACTAACGTAACAAAAGCGTTCAACATAGTAGATTATGATTAAATGTCTTATTGCAACAAACTGTATTCATTTTTATGAGAATAGCATATATATTCATAGAGAAATTAAAGTTTTTATAAAAAGAGTCCCAATTTTGTCAAGATTTTTGCTTATAATTTGCAGAGTTCTTAATATAAAAAAAAAAAAGTTATTTTAAAAAAATATGACAAACAACATTGAACACAATAGCCTGCAATGAAGATTAAAAAATAATAAAAATTGGATGAAAAATGAGCAGGTTTACTAAAACATTTTTCACTGCGCATGCGTGAATGCAATCAAAATATAAGGTGCATAATGTATTAGCTAAGTGTACAGAGCAACTTTTGTGAAAGTCTCAAAAACGTAGCTTCAAAATTCTGAAAATATTCGTTAATAGAATAAGATCGAAATCCGTTGTTCCCAAAATGAGGCAAAAATATGAGGGGCTGTATCCAAATACAGTAGTACATGCAATATTGTGTATGCTATATTGCATTAATTAATGGATATATGGATACAACCCCTCAATCTTTTTACTTCATTTTGGGTACAACGAATTTCGAGCTTATTTTATCATCGAATATTTTCAGAATTCTCAAGCTGTGTTTTTCAGACTATCACAAAAGTTGTACTATGCACTTAGCTAATACATTATGTGCGTTATATTTTGAATGCATTCGGGCATGCGCAGTGAAAATTTTTTTAGTAAACCTGCTCATTTTTCATCCAATTTTTATTATTTTTTTAATTCTGATTGCAGGGTTTTGTGTACAATGTTTTTTATCATATTTTCTGAAAAGAACTTTTTTTATATTAAGAACTCTACAAATTATAAGCAAAAAACTTGGAAAAATTTGGCACTCTTTTTATAAAAACTTTAATTTCTCTGCAAATATATATGGTATTCTCATAAAATGAACGCAGTTTATTGAAATAAGACATTTAATGATAATCTACTGTGTTGAACGCTTTTGCTAAGTTAGTTTTGACAGGGTTATCCAAAAGATATTCGTTTTTTTCAATTTGCTGTTGGCCCCCAATGGGGTTTCGTGAAAAAATCTTCACGGAAATATATGACCTGTACTATTCTGTTTACAGACCTCGTGTTTCAAGGTAATTCCTCGTGTATTTTTCTAGATATTTAAGAAAATGTCTAAAATCACAAGTGACCAGTCACCTTTGGCCATATAGTGTATGTTAATTAAATACAATTGAACTCAAAATTGTACATCCGCGCATAGATTAGCGTAGGAAAATTTGCAAATTAGATGATTGACAATGAATTGCATAATGAAGGTACGTTGGAGTTCTGATTTGCAGTGTTGATTAAAGTGAATGTGGTGCCTGGGTGGAATCAGTATTCATTAGTTATGGCTGAAAGGAATCATTTAAGTTAAGGTCAAAATAATTGGTAGAATCGAGGAAGGTCAAACACAAATGTAGGTCGCCCAAGATTTGAATATCTCACAAAGTGCCATATCAAGAGCTTCTACCCATTTTTTTTAGCACTGGATCCGTTGGCAGACAGCCACTTCAGAAGAGACCAAGAGCAAAAACTGCATCTGAAGTCCGTTTTCTGTCATTGTGGCACGAAGAAATCGCGAAGCGAGTACAAGAGATTTGGTTTGAGACATGCAGGTTGCCACAGTAACTCGAATTAGCCATTCTACTGCTACATGAAGGCTTAACAAGACTGGATTGTATGCGGTAAAACCAATAGTTTGTGTACCACTCACTCCAGCTTCAAAAGGAGCCCGTTTAAACTGTTGCCCTCGTCACATTCATTGGAGCCGAGAAGACTGGTCTCAAGTATTGTTTATTGACGATTCCAGATATAGTCTGAGTACTAATTCTAGACCTGTTTTGACCTGGAGAGAGGAAGGAACTTATCTCCCTTGTCCGTGAAATATCCCGTTTGAGCCCAGTCTTCTTGGCTCCAGTGAACATGACGACGACAACAGTTTAAACGTGCCCTTTTTGAAGTTGGATCTAGTTGGACAATAATTCTGGTTTTCTCTCCACCCTTGTTAAGCCTTCGTGTAGAAGTAGAACGGATAATTTGAGTAACAAATCAAATTAAATTAGACTTTAACAAAAGAAGTTAAGGTATCATTTGCAAAACTGACACAGTGGGTTCCAAATATACTTTATGAAAGCTATTGGGAATTTTTATAATAAAATGAAGATACCTAACATCAGATGACGATATTTGTCTATTTATATTTTTCGATATTTACAAGTTAAACAAATTGAAATTTAATGTTTATAAGAAGACAAAATAAGAAGAAGGAAAATATTACAAAAATATATGTCGTCTCTTTTTTCTGCCATAAATCCACAGAATGATATTTTTTCCATTTACAAACTTCCATGTATTAAGAAGAAAGAAAAAAACTTTTTAAATTTTCTTTTACGCATAATGCTTTGTACTTTTATCTTATATCTAAATTAAATGCGCAATTATTCATTGTGCTTAAAATTTTCAGTAATCTTAGCATTTTAAATGCGCGCTAAATTTCTCTATAGTAAATGGGATTATGATTAAGCCAGAGTAAGCAACAATGCTTTCAAAAAAAAAAAAAAAAAAAAAAAAAAAAAAACGCTAAATGTATTCTACTTTAAAATAATACTAGTGTTTCTTTACTGTTTTTGATGTTTAAAAAAATGGGGATAAATGTATGTGGTTGAAGTTATTTTGCATTGTAAATGAGAGTTATCGGATTTCAAGAACAAGTCTAAAAGAAAATGAATTAGCACTATTATGCGATAATACTCAATGAATTTAGAATTTTGTAGTGTGTATTACGAAATCTTCTTTAATCTAAGTTTTAGTTTTTGATAAAATACAGAGATATTTCATTATTTGTAGAAGCAGTGTTTTTCCTACATGTGTTTATTGTTTATTTTATTATTGTCTACAGATTATAGCGCATCAAAAAATAAGTATGTTTAAAAAAATATATAAATATCTGATAATTTTGAAAATTAAAGAGCAGCGGGTTATAGGTGTATAAAGAACATATAAACGGCTATTATTTTGATTTGTTTCTCTTCCTTTTCAAAATATTATTTTGGTGCTATTTTTTTTTTTCAAGATGATTTAATTAATGCGAGATATATGTGTTAGAATTAAAGATATTTTTAAATGTCGAGACTTACTTAAACAGCTGTTGTCCCATAGGTCATTTCGTTTTACAATAATCCCATAATTTGTATTGAGCGCTAAATGTTGTTGGTGTAGACGCAGTACTGTTGACATATACGGCTTATAGAGCATCAAAAAATATGCGTGTCTAAAAGAAATTAAAAATATCTGGTAAATGTGCAAATTAAAGACAAGGGGTTTGTAAGTGTATCAAAAAAAAAAAAAAAAAAACTTATAAAACTGGAACAATGGAACAATGTGAGCAGCTGAATGGATTACCTAGTTGCGTTACAACTTTACATCCAGTGGATAGGTCATTGTGTTGCAAGGGCATTAGGGAGCCTTAAAAAATAATGTTTAGACGTGGCTGGTAGCCACAAAAGTTAAATTTACTTATAAGAAAAAGAAAAGACTAACAAAAAATGACAAAGTACATAAGTACTAGTATAACATATGTGAAAAAGAAAAAAAAGCAAAGCAAAGAAAAAAATTAATTAAAAAAGAAAGAAAATTCCATTAGTTCCAAAAAAAAGAAGGAAAAGACGAAAAAGCTACCGGGGAGTGACCCATAAAAAAAAAAACTCTTTTCAGAGACCATACATTAATTTAAAAATATATAATGCTAAAGAACTAGCAGAAAACAATTTTTTTTTAATACTATAGACAGGACAGAACGAACAGAAAGGTTAAGTATAACAGAAGGTGAGGGAAACTCAGTCTTCATCGTTAAGCAAAAGCGAGTATTTAGGGCGTTTTCTGTTAGTAGTGTTGGATACCTCGTAGTCGGGTAGTTCCGCTATAATTTGGTTAGGGAGGTTGTATACAGATTTATAAAAATTTTTAGCAAGTTTATTATTCCGCTGTTTTAAGGAAGTGGTTTTCAAATCCCTCCGGATAGTGGTGTTGCGAAGAAAATGGTGACCATTACGGATATAACGTAAGTTTTTGTTATGAGCACCGTAAAGATACTCCATACTGGTTTTGCAAGCGAATCTTCAGATCGGACAGGCATAAGTTAAGATTGATCTAATACATGCATTATACAAGATTAGTTTATTATGAATAGAAAGCGTATTACTTTTGAGAAGAGGAGAGAGGGCCTTTGAGATACCAGCAACTTTGCCTCGGATATTAATAAAATGCTATTTCCAGGTAAGACTTCTATCAAGGGTAACCCCCAGATACTTGGTGTCATTAGTCCAAGGAATAGTAGTGTTATTGATAGTAATGCGACTGGGAAATGTTAGTTTCCTAGAGAAATAGACAGCAGCTGTTTTCTGCTCGTTGAGCTTAACACGCCACAGGGTACACCAGTTCAGAAATTTATCTATGTGTTTTTGGAGAATTTTGTATAATGTGAATGGGTGTTGTGCAGAGGCGTACATTGCCGTGTCGTCTGCGTACAGGACAAAATAAGTCCTCAGTGTTCTTGGGATATCGTTGAAAAAAATGTTAAATAATGTAGGGCCGAGGACCGACCCTTGTAAAATACCAGAGAGAATAAGGTACAAAGTGGAAAGTATATTGTTAAGGCGGACGCAAAAGGTGCGGTCGCTAAGGTAAGAATGTATGAGAAAGATAAGTCTAGCATTAATTCCAAGCTTAATTAGTTTGTATATAAGGCCAATATGCCAAACCTTATCAAATGCCTTAGCGACATCGAGAAAAACAGCTGCAGCTGGTGTGTTCGTGTTTAGTTTCTCACTCAAGAACTCTACAACATGAAGGAGTTGATGTAATGTGGAATGTTTAGCTCTGAAGCCAAATTGCTCAGGAATGAGTATGTTTTGTGCGTCTAGAATGTCATGTAACTGGGACCTGATGACTCGCTCAACAACTTTGCTGAGAGAGGGTAATAGAGAGATGGGTCGATAGTTAGTCGGATCTTGAAGATTACACTGAGGTTTAGGAATAGGTGCAATAATAGAAGTCTTCCAAGCTTTAGGGAAGTAGTAGAACTGAAGAATATCATTAGTATGTTTAGTTAGATAAATAATACAGCCGCGAGGAAGATTTTTAAGAGCATAATTAGTTATGTTATCGTATCCAGGGGCTTTTCTGTTTTTAAGATTTTTGATAATATTAGAAATAACAATTGGTTGAATTTCCGGGAGTGGGTCCGTGGGAGGGGTAGCTAAAAATTTTTTAACAGTTTCATTTACTTCAAAATAATGATTAGGGCTGGCAAGATAAGGGTTAGGGGAAAACTGCTCAGCATAGGACCTTGCGAGGATTTCCGCCTTGTCTTTGTCCGTATATGCCGTGGTATTAAAGGCAGTTAAGGGGGGGATTGTAGAGTAATTATTATTAAAATTTTTCTTTATTTTCCAAAGAGAGTTATCTTGAGGAGAGAGGGAGTTAAGAAAATTGCTCCAGCTTTTTTGTTTTTCCTTAGAAATGAGGTTTTTAATTTTATTATTAAGCCGATTAATCATGGGCTTTAAATAGGATCTCTAGTATTTTGCCGTCGGATGTTATTACGTTGCTTACAAACATTATGAATGTAGTTAGGCATAGTAAAAGAGTTATTATTATTAGTATATTGGTAAGTAGCTTGTTTTTGAGCATTAATAATAATATTTTGAAAGTTATCAACAGCCTTGTCAATATCATCAGTGTTAGTAATATTAGGGAAAGTTAGGTCAGAATTGGAAAGAATAGTTTTAAATTTACTCCAGTCCACAGCCACAGAACGGGGGGGGGGGGGGGAGAGGGAGGATCGACACAGTCAATTTTGAAAACAACAGGAAGATGATCAAAACTTAAGTCATTAATAACTGTCGAACTAATAGGAAAAACCAAATTTTTTGAAATTGCAAAGTCAATAATGGAGGGGCGACCTCTACCAAGCCCATTACGTGTAGGGGTGCTGGGTGCATGTAAACTAAGTCCTAGGTGAGTGATTAAGTTGTGTAGTGCACTGCCACGACGGGTGGTTGAATGACAGTTCCATCGGCGGTTGTGCGCATTATAATCACCTGCGATGAAACAGTGCGTATTTTGTGAGAAAAGCTGCGTTAGATCATTGACTGGGAATAAAGGTGAGTGTCTAGCATATAAGGAAACAAAATTAATATTAACTCGTGGCAATTGTACAACAATTCCCGCGTAGTCAAGACCGGTGTATGTAGGGTAGGATAGTGTGGTATGTGGTGTTTGATGTATATGGCAGTTCCACCCTGAACGGATCCAGGACGGGGGGTATGATAGAGCTTATAACCAGAAATTTTTATACTTTTATTAGGTTTGTGCACTTCTTGAAGAAGAATTATATCAATATTAGGGTGGTTAGAGACAAAAATACGAAGCTCCTCAATTTTGTTATTTAAAGTAGAACAGTTCCAGGACAACACAATAAGAGATTTAAGATGAAGACTAGACATGGTTGGGGGAGGAGAAATCATTAGCTAATTTGTCGAACTCTTGGATAAAAACAATAATTTTTTCCATGGGATTGTTATATTTTTTTGCTAGAGTAGAAATATTTTTTATACATTTAATGAATTTGGATATTTGCAAAATCTCTTTTATGTCTTGGAAAGTACTAAATATTTCCTGTATATCATTACTGTAGCTGGGAGGAATTTTGGTTGACTGGGATGGAGTATTATTAGTTTTTTCAGAATTAGCAGAGTTGGTATTTTCAGGAGATTGTGAAGAGGAAGCAACCTCAACTGGGGATTCAACATTATTAGAAACAGAATAATTTGATTCCGAGTTAGTTTTTTTTCCTGCGATTTAGTTTTGGTATAATTGAAATCTTTGAGGACTTCTGCCAGTTGATGGGCCTGCTGAGAAACCTTACTACCTGTATATCTAGCTGAGTTGCCTTTATTTTTACTGTTCTGATTGTTATTTTCCCGCCTATAAGGGTTTTTAATACAACCGCGGTACGTGGCTGGATGTGCCAGCCCGCAGTTCGCACACTTAGGCTTAATGCGTCCTTTATGAGTACAGTTAGGGGTAAGCTGTTGTTCGCCGCACTTGTAGCATTTCTCAGTAAACCCACAGACCTCGCTGGCGTGACCATAGCCCTGGCAGCGGTAACATTGTTTTACCTGATTATGGCTCCTAAAGGCCTCAATTGTAACTGATATATACGAGATTTCCTTAATCTTATAAATTTCCTCAAAGTTTTTAGTTGGGAGTACATTAACCATATATAATGGCATAGGATTGCCCGTTTTTCTGTTCTTGAGCATTACAGCCCTAGTAACAGTATATCCGTATTCTTTAAGACTATCAACTATTACAGTATTTTCAGTATAACATGGTAATCCTCTAATACAAATTTTCTTTGGACGCTGGTCAATTTGGGTGCAGGGTTGTATATTTTTTGGCGTGTTGGTCGAGAAAACTTTGATTTTCCTGAAATCACTATCATTCTTACAAAGCACCATCAGGCGCTCACCCTTAAGTGCGATGTTAGGTTTTTCCTGATTTATATCAGCTATTTCTTTAGCCAAAATAGTCCAATTACCTTTCAATTCTATATAGAACGAATTTATGCTACTTTTGGAACTTCCCGACGCGTTATCGGCAACGTCAGTGGTCACCGGATCATTTTCATCCATTTGGGTATCCTTAGCTAGGTTAGAATATTCGTTTTGTAAGGGGAGTTGTGAGTTTCCCTCGTCTAGGGTACGTTGCGTACCTTTTTTTGTTAGAGTAAAGTTGTTAAGACCAAATCCTGATAAAATTTTATTTGCCGAACATCTATACTTTGAAAAGCAAAAAATACCAAAATAAGTTGAATTAAGTAAGTTATTGTATGAGATAGGCTCCCTAATTAAAGAAAAAGCCTCTTGGCAAACAACACTCACCTCCTGATGATCAGAGGAAGATGTTACATAATCCATTCTACTCCTGGTTGAGTGGATGTAGTCATCAAGATAGGCGAAGAATTCAAGCATACACTGACTAACTTTTTCTTCATACTGGGAACTCAGATCTTGAAATTCTTTAGCAAAGTTCGGATCAGCAGTATTATCCACTATACTTTGTATAATAACACTTATTGTCTGGGTACTTTACACCATTTTAACCACTTCACCGGCGACGGTATAGGGAAACAGTGCTTTTACCCACGACTTATCTCGGGGCAGCCGTTGAAGTGGTTAAATCAAAAAAACACCACCACACTATTTGTAGAACAACAGCACCACGAAAAAGTCTATTCTAACAAGAACTTTACTCCTCCGCCGCACCGCATTCCGCAAAAAGTCGAAAGTATCAGAGCTTTGCGTCTACGTGACCTTCTCACAACAAAACTCCAACGCTACAGTCTGATGGGAAAATGACTGCGAGATTACTGAAATGAGTGACTTATAAAACTAAAAAGTTTAAGGTGTTTTCCTTCATTTTAAAAATATAATTTTTGTGGTTAATTTTTACAAGATATATGAGTTAGGATTAAACCTCTTTTTACACGTTAAGACTTAATCAAATAGCAGTTGTCACACAGAATATCTATCATCTGCAAATCTCCTGCGCACATTGTCTGATTTTTTATTCACTCACGGAAGAAGAATATCGTTTACACGATTGATTTCAAAATATTTTTGTTGAAGTTTCTTTTAATAATAATACGTATATTTAAATAAATAATCACAGTATCATTTTAGTTTTGGGGAAAATGCACTAATGCTAGAAAACATTATTAACTTTTGCCTCGAAACTAAAATGACATTGTGACTATACACATATAAAATACACATTTAAATCACACATATATTTATTAAAACGAACTGTAATAAAAATAATTTGCGATAAATCTGGTAAACAAAATTCATCTTCCGTGAGTGAATAAAGAATCCGAAAATATCATACTATTTGTAAAGGTTTTCTATTTCATTTTAATTTTTGATGATTCTTGTACACTTTGCATGATTTTTGTATTGTTTTCTAACTATGCAAAGTGCCGGCATTCTACGAAAATGATTTTTCTCAGGGGATGGCACACTGTCAAATAGATTTCTAGATTTAAAATAAAAGGAAATAAAAATCAAATCTAATGTGTCGATTTCAGGAAAATTGTTGAATGTGTTATCTAAAATACGCAAAATATTGAAACAAATACATAAACAATACTTGCTCGTTTAATAGCACAATATTTAATGCATGCATTTCAAGTTAAAGTGGATAATATAATGAATATAAATATTGAATATAATAATGAATGTAATGAAATGAAATAAGGATGAATAATAATGAATGTAATGAAATGAAATAATGATGAATAATAAGGAAAGAATAATAATGAAAATAATGAATATAATATTTTAAATTAAATGAAGAAAATTTGTATTTTAAATAACATTGGTACAATGCTATCACGAAAATAATTGGCCATTTATTGTCTGCGCTCGGTAAACAAAGCAAAACAAAAATATTTAAAATAGATTAATTTTATATATAATTAAATTTTGTAAATATCCAAAATATTCATAAACTTTATATTCTCATCAGAACTACACCTGTGTGCATATTTTTTATAATTTTAAATTGTAAGGAATCGAGTTAAAAATGAGGTTGGAAAATTATATCTTTGCACATATTAACTAATTGTTATGCGTAACTGTTCATGAGATTAAAAAAAATAGTAATTACTAAAATCGAGCGAATTTAAATCAACGACCTTTAGTAATTTATATTAAATAATATAATTATGAGTTTTTTATAATTTAAAATAAAAACACATAACCAACTGGTTTGTTTCTCTTTTGCAAAACGAAAGACATAAATTCTATCAGAAAGATAATTTTCTTACTATTTCGACAAATACAGAAATTTCAAGGCCAAAATTTTGCATTTTTACAAATAATATTAGCTCTAAAAAGAACTGTTTTTATTTAAATAATTAACTATAATAAATAACTTAAATAATCAAAATAGCAATTATTAGAACATCCTATATCCTCAACAAACAAATACTACAAACAAATGAAATTACGACATTTGCCCATTTATTTTATAGATATAAGACGGAATAGTTTACCCATAAAGAAGAAACTTTTTGTCATCTTGCTGTAGTTCAACACCGTCCACTATGTGTCACCTTGATTGATGTGACCTCATTTTTATGTGCCTTCCTAATTATATAAATATGTAGCACTTATAGTCGTCGTTCAGTCCGTCCGTCTGTCTGCCTGTCTGTCTGTCTGTCTGTCCGCCAGTAAGCATATACCAGAGCAAAAACTACCCAACTGAATGGTCTGATATTTTAAATATATAATTGTTGCAAAATTTTATCGAGTCATTTCAAATTTCATAAAAATCGGATGTATATTTTAATGACAGGGACAGTCAAAATTTTTCCGTTGCATAACGGCCAATGGGTAAAAATTATTGCAAGTGCATTTTAATAATGTAAGCCTTCCTAATAATGTTAGGTCTGAAATTTTAAATATATAATTGTTGCAACATTTTGTCGACCCATTTCAAATTTTAAGAAAATCAGATGTATAGCTTAATTTCAGGGACAGTCAAAATTTTTCGTTACATTAAGGCCAAAGGGAAAAAAAAATATTTCAAGTTCATTTTAATGATATTACAGCATTTCGAGCAGAATGAAATTGACATGCACTTATGAAGTGCACTAAAATATACATTCATTACAATATGTGGTGCAAAAACTTATTATAAAACTAGTTATAGTATGAACGCACCTCATTTGCCACGTTTGCCGAGCAATTTCCAACTTCTTAATCTTGCGGCTACCTCTCGCATCTAAGGTTAAACGCATTTTTTTTTTTTTTTTGTCTTAAAGGTAGGATACCTTTGAACACGTTGAAAGAGGAAAAAATACCACTATGTTCCAAGCTTCAAAACTTGTGTAAAAATTAAAAAATAAAAATCAAGCTTCATTTGAATATAAAGCTCATATTCATATTTATATTTAAAAATATATATATATACTTGTAAATTCATAAATAAATATTGAAATGATTAGTTAAAAAATATATGATAATGACAGAAAACAAACCTTGCGCACATGATAAAATCTGAAATTACGCACATAAAGAGGAAATTTTGGTGAAAATAAATACATAATACTTTTTTCTTAATACTAAAACCAGAATATTTGTGAAAAAAAATATTGACGAAATTAAAAATTTAACAAAAAATTTAAAAAATAACTTTTTAAAAATATTTTCAAAGTAAGAAACAAAAAATAAAATAAAGTCTTAACTTTTTCTGGTTTTAGGTTGTAGATAATACAGTAATGGAAATGTGGTGAAAAGTTTTTTTGATTGCCATGCATAGTGTTTTAGTAACTCTGCACGAAGTATCAAAATTCTTGGTTTTGAATAACCGCAATGCAAAGTTTAATTATCCTATGTAGACTTAATGTGTAGTCTTAATAAAACTGCCATAATTAGTAAACTAATGGGAAATTTTTATTGCGGTTTTCTGCATATTGTTCAGAAATGATTACAGAATCAAAATATGCATTAAAAATTTTTCGAAAATTTTGCAGGTTTAAAGGTATCACACCCCCTTAATATATATTTATTTGTTTCGTATTTATTCCGGTGTATCTATTATAATGTTTAAAAAAGTATATATTTGGCATTTGCAAAAATTCTAAATTAAATTTCACAGATACAAATGCATTCAAGCAACTACTGACACGTGCTTTGATATTTCATTTAAATAGTGGTATTTTTTACTTCCTTCTATCTTCAATAGAATAAGGTATTGTAATCGAAAAAAGTTTCGACGGATTTACACGTTTTAGGGGTCACAAATACCGAGAAGTATATGAAGTTACGCATACAATTGAACGAAATTCTCTGCGTATATTTTTGGCTATGGCAAGCAAGTCCTCTCTGAATCTGGAAAAATTCCACCGGAAGGGGGGTGGGTGGTGTAACAGTGATTTTTGTGCGATTTCCATTATCCTACCATCGAAAATTGTATGAAGTTATGCATGGAATTGAACTAAATTTTTGGACATGTTTTTGGCTATAGCCAGCAGGTCCTCCTTGAATTTTTAAACATATTGACTTAAGGGGGAGCTGTAATACCGATTTCTGTATAGTTTTCCATATTCTACTATAGCTCTTCATATACTTCCATAGCTCTACTGTACATAGGGAGCTCGTAAGCGACGGAAACTTCGCTTCCTGCTAAGCCGGCTATTCGCAAACAGTTGATGTACAGTAGAGCAACGAAAAACTAATGCTTTTAATGAATAAAATGATCCATATCAGCTCGCTTTTCTCCGATTAACCTGGGAGAACTCGCTGCATGAGATTTTCTCTCACAGTCGCACTTTTTTAAGACTCTTATTTAAATCATTTTTCATTTTAATTGAAATTTCAAAATGTTTTAAATTATTTTACCTATTTTGTGAATAGAAGTACTAAGCCAACCAATAAAAAAAAATGATATTATATGAATGTAAAATAAAAGAAAAGCAATTGGGCATTCTCACTAGCGAGTTCTCCCGTGTCAATTGGACAATGCAGAAATTTAAGAGGAAAGTCAAAGTTGGTATATTATTGTAATATACCAACTTTATCTACCATCTATTATATATATACTAGAAAGGTAGCCCGTCAAAAATGACGGAAATTTAGACATAAAGATATATACAACTCATGTGCAAGAATATGAGTTTTCTCGCTTGTTCCGCAGTGATAGATGAAAATAACACATTTAAAGAACGAAACACATTTCTGAAAAGCTGTGTACAGTAGAAGACCACTAATCTGCACAGTTTGGTTCCAAGTATTATGCAGATTTGAGGCTTTTTGCGGTCATGTCTATTCAATCTTTGTTTACATTTTTTTAAATTCATATATTAGACAATTTAGATTGTTACGCCTTAAAAATAAATAAATTTTACACTTGAAGTAAGGTAAAAACTATTAAATTATCGTATACGATTTCATGAAATGGTATTACATGGTATTATATTTGTGTGCTTCACGATATTGGTTACGACGTTGGCGAATTGGCTGCAACTTGTCATAATCCTAATAGTGTGGCCGCTATAACAAAAAAGTAACCAGTTTTTAGCAAAATTTCTGATATAAAGTAGTTTTCAAAAACTTGTGTAAAATTGCAGGCTGTTCACATGTTATGTCAGTCCTAAGAATAATATTTCTAACATTGAAGAGTTTCCATGTGTATATGAAATTTAGAAAAGCTTCTCCAAAAGAAAGGTCCTGAAGTGACATTGTAATTCCTCTAACTTCAAAGTTTAATCGGGCCCTGATGTTGTTTACTGAAACCTAATAAATACAGTTATTTTGAATATTACAACAGAATTAAACAGTTAAACTTATTTAACTTAAACCCACTGTTACTTCCCGATGTTATTTTTTACTATTAAGAAAGAAAATTATTTAAATTTTTCTAATCATGCGTTTATAATTTTTTCCGTCTTTAATAACTAAATAATGAAAAAATATGCTTTTGTTCTGAGCTCATAAATATGAGAATAAAATAATGTAACTAAGAGACATTGCAAAATTAAATCTTTGTGATTTCAAACCATAAACAAACGATACCGCCACCATTTTACCTACTATGATGTCATTAGAATATTGTCCATTGATTGTTGGAGAACTTACTTTGTTAATGATTACCTCAATGATTTAAAATTTTTTTAAGTTTCACGATGAATGAATCACTTGTGTTTGTTTAGGTTTCTGGAATGAGATATTAAGCAGTGAACCTAATTTCAACTAAAGTTATCCAAGGATATATGTATGTTTAATTGAAATTAAAAACAATGTTTTGATCTTGAAATAAAAAGTTTTAGTATGTATAATTGGTTATTTCTGTTAATTATTTATTTAGGTACTTTTCCATTATAGCGCATTTTTAAACAAAGCTTGGCGCTATTCGGGCATCAGAAAGTGAGATATATTGCCAAAATATATAAACAGCTATGAAAACAAATCTAATGAACTTTTATTTTTGTTTATATATGCACTTATATACATAAAAAAATCGTTTCTAAATATATATATTTTTTTATATACAAATTACGTCACAGATTTTAGATATGAACCGGGATACCCAACTGGCGCCAAAATGGTGTTATTTTGCCTGCTATTGTAACCCGGCTGGAACAGATGTCATATTCGTCCCATATTGGCGCGATTTTTTTCTGTCGCCAATATCATATAGGCAACAGGTACTTAACTTGCGCCAAAGTGCTTGATGTGGTAACCCGGATTATGTTGTTTATGCTGTTGATGTTTTCGCCAAATTGGCAACCGAAAAAAATCGCGCCAATATGGAGCGAATATGACATCTGTGCTACCCGGCTATTGTTTTTTATTTATTAATAAATTGTTTAGGTACAGATGTCATATTCGCCCCATATTGGCGCGATTTTTTTCTGTCGCCAATATCATATAGGCAACGGGTACTTAACTTGCGCCAAAGGGCTTGATGTGGTAACCCGGATTATGTTGATTATGCTGTTGATGTTTTCGCCAGATTGGCAACCGAAAAAAATCGCGCCAATATGGGGCGAATATGACATCTGTTCCATTGTTTATTTACTTTTATTTTCTGTTTTTAATTATGTAAACTGTTTTGTTCTATAGCTATTATTCAAACTTTTATTTATTTATAGTTATTTCCTTTTCAAAATGATAGCAAATAATTTTAAAATATATAAGTAACTGGTATTCGAAAGCGAGATTTCTGCCAAATTGGCGTCAGAGAAAAATCACGCCAACCCCGATGCGTATATGACATCTGTGCAAAACTTACGGCACAGATGTCATATTCGCCCCATATTGGCACGACTTTTTTTCTGACGCCAATGTCATATACACACCGGCACCGGGTAGTTAACTCTCTCCAAAGTGTCGTTATTTTGCTTGATATGGTAACCCGCATGTTGTTGTTTATGCTGTTGATGTTTTCGCCAAATTGGCGTCGGAAAAAAATCGCGCCAATATGGGGCGAATATGACATCTGTGCCAAAATTACTTTTGCTTATTATAAAAAATGGGTAAATAGCTTTTTTTACATTAAATAAAGGTACTTGTTAGTTATCCCGTCGACCAAATTACTGTCGCCAAATTGCAAGATTAAATGCCAATAATGGTTGACATTAAACATGACCATGTGTTTCTTACGTCATCAAGTGATTTTTAATTCGACGTTATATTTGTATTTTTATTAATGTTTTGCTAATTTAATTGATATTTCGTTGTTTAAAATAAAAATTATGTCAATTTGTATAATTTGGCGAGTGGTTTGGCGATTTATATAATTTGGCGAAACTGGTCGACGGGATAGCTAACAACTACCTAAATAAATTGCATACATATGGAAAAAATTGCTTGTGAGTATGAAGCAGTAAATAAGTTGTCAGAAAATACGTTGGCAAACTTCTTTCTCGCCAAGCAACTTTTTTCCGAAGTTGTACATAAGCAATGATTGTTAGAAATGCATTTTTAATTATGATATGCGCTTTTATGTTTCACTACATTTATGCATACTATACTGTATGTATAAATGCTACAGTTCATATCCAGGGCTACACAAAAGAATTCGTAAGGGTTACTGAGTATGAGAGTAAATTGCTTAAAGGGGTTTTTAAAGGAGTTATGCGTTTTTACGCTGAACTGCATTTAGTTTACTAAGAAATGTTTGTAGAATATAGATAAAATGATATACAGGGTCACGCAAAGAATTGGATACATAACCGTCTATGGATGATAATATCTGGAAATGTGATTTCAGTAGTTTTAAGAGTAGGTTAAATTAAATTTTGGCTAAATAGTGGCATGTAATAACGATACTATTGGCTATGGACGGTAACTGCTGAAATCAATTTTTTAATTTTTTTATGTGTCTTGTAAAATGTTTACTTAGTTATCTTATTTCCCCAAATAACGAAGTTTTGTTAAAGCATTCAGGATGTGTTGGAAAGTGTTTCATATTCTATGCTTAACACATGATTTTTCTTTCTTCTTTAGTCTTATTTTGCATTTATTTTTTTCTTAATTTTTTAGTCTTATACTGCTTTATAGAAACTTAGGCACAGTTGTCATATACGCCAATTTGGCGAAAACATCAACAGCATAAACAACAACATCCGGGTTACCATATCAAGCAAAATAACGACAGATTGCCGCCAGTTAAGTACCCGTTGTGTATATGACATTGGCGTCAGAAACAAATCGCGCCAATATGGGCGTATATGACATCTGTGCCGAAACTTTAACATTTAATTTTTAAACTCTTCGCTCCAGACCCCTTACATATAGTACAATCTGTAACACAGAAAGCGCAAAATAATAGACAGTTTGGTACTTTTCTACTGTGGGAGCTTTGGCGCTTTTTTAAAAAAAGCTTTTTGTAATTTGGGCATCAGAAAGTAAGATTTGGTTTCGTTTCCGTTATACGGATACCATTGTCGCCAAGCGTAATAGATGGCGCATAATGAAAATCACGTGAATTGAAGCATTTGAAAAATAAAAGAAAAAACATTGTCGATATTAAAGTGAGCATTTAAAAAATATAACATTTGAAAATTCCAGACTTTTACGAACTATTTCATTAAATCACAATTATATACTTAAAATAAGTGAACAAATAACTGTTATAAAATAAAGCAATAAAATAAAACTCATATTAAACTGCTGGCATAAAATTACAAATATCTTTTAGCATTTTGAAATAATTGGTGCATTAGCATACATTTTGGCCTGATGCCCGTATAACGGAAAAATATCGAGATTTGTTGTCAAATCATATAAACAGCTATGAAAACAAACTTGATGAGCGTTTTTGTTTGTTTTATATGTTTATTTTATATGTATATTATTGATGTTTTTATGTACAAATCACATCTGTTTCTTTATAAAATTAGAGAAACGTCTTTTTTATATTAAATAAATCGTATAAATAGCGAAAAAAATGCGTGTGTATATAAAATGAAACAGTGGATAGGTTCCCGGAAAATATGTTGCCAAATTTCCTTTTTCGCCAAGGCACCTATACTGGAAAAGTACCTAAAGCACATTAAAATCGCCCAGTTAGGAGCTCACACAGTACAGCGTCGTCTATTGGCGGTTATTTTATTAGTAGCATCGGGAGGAAGATGTAAAGATGTACTTTAAATTCTCACTCATAGATTTTGAAAAATAGCTCAAAAGAGCGGAGTTTAAATTAAATTTCGGTGACCTCCTTTATGAAAGATTGATGGTTTTAAATGGGAATTTCGCCAAATTAGCCAGCTATCACCAAGTTGGCTAACATTTGGCGCTACTGTGGTAACCCTGCATTAATTTTTTTCCAACAATTACTCATTTCAATGAGGCGGTCCTACCGGAATCGTGAGGGACACACAGAGACTTGGATTTTATATAAATAGATAATCCAAACGGAAATTTCGTTCCGAACGCCGAGATTTCGAGTTCTACCGCATGGATTTTTACGGAACTTATACCGTTAGATAGGTATCGTTCCAGGGAAGGTTTTAAGCTATAACACACCATTCTACCTAGATTGGTTATAGAATTGGTACGGAAAATTCTATTATTTTGGACTTTGTTACTTCATATTTCCTTAAATATCTGGGCTCCTGTTGGTCGTAGAGCTTAGATCTCGCGCCAAAAGTAGCTCCGAAGCACCCAAGCAAACTTTTCCCCGCGATTATTTTGCCGTCTTCCGATTTCCTCTAACTCTATTAGGGGCCCGCGTAGGGGCCCTTTAAAATATTTTTCGTAGTAATTTCAGCAATTATCTTAAATTATTGGTTAAGACCGCCACCCTCCCGATTCATGTATCTACGGAAAGGTTGCATGAAGGAGTTTCGTTCAGATACGCTTTCGTTAAGAATAGAGTGCGCTCCCTGGTGGTGGAATGTGGAACTAACGCGATATTGTTAAAATTAAGAAATCTAACAATGCGATCTGTTTTAAACTTTGAGATAGTTCATAACACATAATCTATTATCTATTCTATTATATATATATAAAATCTATTATCTATTCTATTATCTATTTATATATATAAAATCCAAACGGAAATTTCGTTCCGAACGCCTAGATTTCGAGTTCTACTGCATGGATTTTTACGGAACCTATACCGTTAGATAGGTATTGTTTCAGGGACGGTTTTAATCTATAACACATTATTCTACCTATATTAGTTATAGAATTATGACGGAAAATTCTGTTATTTTGGGCGATAAGGTTATCATTTTATTTCTTGGCGAAATTCGTCGTTGATAAAAAAAAATTGAAACGGCTATTAAACCTCGAAAAATAAAAGAAAAACTGTTACTAATTTTATTTAAATGAAAAAAAAGAAAAAAAGAAAAAGAAAATCCGTTTTAATGAGTGATAATATTAAAAAACGGAAACATTTAATCAAAACCTGAAAGAAATATTTGTAATGCTTAAAAATTAATTTAAAAAGAAATATTACACTTGATATGCAATATTTGGCTCTTTATCGCTTGCGTTAGATATGGAAACGAATCTGAAAATTTGATTAGATGAAATTTTAACGACATTTTCTCTCTGTTCTGTTCTTTTCTTTTTTTTTTTTATATCTAACTGTCCCATCACGTGACTTATAGAAGAAACAAGCAGATGTAATTGTGAGTCACATGTGTAATTACTATTTGTTTCTTTACAATTTATTATTTTTCTTTTGTCGCCAAACAATGTGATTTTAAGCCAAAAATGCATAAGCGTGACATTAGCTTGAGGATGTTCTCACAAATGGCGTTTTTTTAGGTGAAAGAGATCATTTTTTGAGTACATTTTCATATTCAATTGTAACTTGTATAGATATCAGTTAATATTTTAAAAATGGAATCGAATACTTAAATTTCAGTGTGAATTTCTGCCACACATACATATTGTAAAATAATTTCATACTTTTTAAAATGTTTTTCGCCGTAATTCCGAAAGCATGTGATATTTATAAACTCGAACTCAGATCAACGAATATTACCCATTTTATTTAAGCAAATATTATCTATTTTCTCAAGTCATATCGCCAATTTCATTTATAGGAAAATTCACAGATTCGAAATCTAGGAAATAAAGATAATTTTTAAGGAAATTTATGTTTTAATACGTTATTACTATGGAAAAATTCAACATTTTGAAAAAAAAAATTACAAATCTTTTGTAATTCGTCATTTCTTCTTCGTCTTTCTTCGTACTTTCTCCTCTGTTATGTAATATTTCAAATGATATTGGACTAATTTTCTATCATCGATTCACCGCAAAATCGCATAACTAATATAGTATATAAAATAAAGTCTGGATTAGGGGACTAATTAACGCACAGCGCAAACTACTGAACCTAAAATCTTGAAAATCGTGGTAAAAATACTTCTTATGACATAAACTTCTGCTAAGAAAGCCAATAATGGTTGATCGTAAATATCAAATTCACTTGAATTTAAACAAACTACACGTGTTTACGTCATCAAGTGATTTTGATTTCGACGTTTTATTTGTATTTTTATTAATGTTATACTAATTTATTTGTTATTTCGTTATTTAAAATAAAGATTATGTCAATTTATATAATTTGGCGAATGGTTTGGCGATTTATATAATTTGGCGAAATTGGTCGACGGGATAACAAGTAGCACCAATGAAAATATTTAAGTATGAAAGCAATTTTGTAACGACTTAAAAATTATTTTCATATATATAAACTCAGTTTATGGCGTCAGATGCCGTCATCCGAAGAATCTACAAGAGTCTTTTTCCATTTTTTGCGGTCATAGGTTCCTCAATGCAAGAAATTGGAATTGGAATAATATTGTGTGATTTTTAAATTGCTCCTCGATAAGAAGAAAAAATGGGTACATTTATAACAACCGTGCGCACATCTCGCTGATAGCATTTTTAAAATTCCCAGTAGCAGTAGTTACATTTTGCGTATGTAAATTAAAAATATTTTTTTGCTTTTAATTATGGCATTATTTCCTGTTATTGTTTATCTTTTCAGTTTTTTAAATGAAATTAGTATAAGGCATGCATTTTAAATTAAATGAGTGAAAGGTTTGTGTTTTAAATGAAAATAATAAAATAAGAATATGCTATGAAAACAATCTTTATTGATTTATTACTTGCGCCCGGCTGACATAAAAGTATCACAAAAGCCACATATTCACTTTTCTTTGAGTAGTTGCTCATGAGAATTCAAGTTAACCTTCCGTAATCGGATACTTCACATATTGGTGTATTAGCTTTAATGTTGAAAGCATCGTTTTTGTTTGAAGCGAAAACTTTACTATAAATTCTGTTACACAAAATCGCATCATCATCATCTACTATATATTTACAACGGAAATTTGTATTTCATTCCGATTGTTTATAATACTTTCGTAGGATATACCACAATTAGTTAGGTAATAATTTTGGAAAGGTTTTAGTGTATACATATTGTTCAAGGGTACTTAGTTATAGAGCAACAGTAAAAGTTCAAAAATTAAGTGAACCTGATTAGGAAAGTTTAGCCTTTTTAAAAAAATCGACAGAACATATTTTGTTACAAGTGGCCCTGTTGCATGACTTTTAGGAATGATGTTAGTATATACGATTTCATTATATGTTGATTAGTTACAGAGGTATTAATTCCTGTTGTCATAACGGTCTCATTACCCGACCATAAGTGCGCTTTTTATAATCAACTAAAACAATTACTTCTTAATTGCTAAATTTTGTCCAACGCTTAAGATAACATTATATCGCAATGGCGTTCGCATCGTTTTCAGTAATGTGCAAGGTCAAGCTGAAGATCCATATTGTTTAAAATACAAGTTCAAATTCACCATTTAGTTTAATCCAAGGTTCATTTGGAAATATTGACCAGCGCAGCGGGCATAGCCTGCTAGTCTATATATATATAAAAGAAAGTCTGGATTTTGTATTAATCAACGCGCAGCCAAAACTACTGAACCTAAAATCTTGAAAATCGGGGTAAAAATACTTCTTATGATATGGAGTGCCGCTAAGAAAGGATTTTTTAAAATTCCACCCCTAAGGGGGGTAAAAAAGAGAACGAACTTTAAAAAAATTCCTTAAAAATCTGATTTTATAGTTAGTTTTCAACTGATGATATATTTTGGTGTATTTTTGTAAGCTGAATCGAATGGTATTAACTAAACTCTTTTAAGTCCAATAGTTCGTGTGATATTTCATATTTTTCTAATTTGGCAATGTCTTTGGCGCCAAAACCTCGAAATATCGAACATTACAAGTGATAATTCATCCATATTCATTCATATTGTATATCCGTTACTGTAGCAACGGAAGAAATTCATATTAAATCTTTTTGTTAATTCTTTTGGTTAAGAAATTAAAACGGCTATATGAGTTTGAAAAAAAATAAATAAATACAAACATCTTGAGAAAAAGAAAAAAATACATTGATTTTACTTAAAATACAAGGAAGCGATCCACTTAGAAATTAACATTATAAAACGAAAATATTTAAAAAGGAAAGCAATGTTTGTACGACTTTAAAAATTTTGTGGTACTTACATCCGGGTAATGTCAGATACAACAGCGCCAAGCATGGCAATTACATTAATTACAGCAACCCTTATATTTGTCCATTTGATAGTTCATTTAGTATAGTTTGAAATTAATTTTATTATTATAATTTTTTTTATTATAGTTTATAGTATGTAGTTTTATGTTATATATTTGATTTATTTATTTACTTAAAACAATTTGCCATTTTTAACAAGGTTATGTATTTAAGAATGTTCAATTACTTTTTTGAACGTAAATGGCAAACGATAAACAAGATTGGCAATTGTCAACCATTTTTGGCGATCTATCTCGGAGTCCGAATAATGCGTAAGTATTACTTTTTTCAATAAAGAAATTGGAATTGAAATAATACACCGCGATTTATCACTTGCTCCTAGATAAGAAGAAAAAATGGGTACTTTTATGTCACCCGTATCCGTATTTAAATATCGCCATTAGCATTTAAAAAATTGCCAATAGCATTAGTTACATTACGCGTATGTAAATTAAAAACAATTCTTTGTTTTAAGTTATGGCATTATTTCCTATTGTTTTACTTTTCATCTTTTTCAATGACATTAGTGTAAAACATATACTATAAATGAATGAGTGAAATGTTTTTATTTTGAATGAAAATAATAAAATAAGAATAAGATATGGAAACAATATTTGTTGATTTATTACTTGCGCCCGACTAACATAAAAGTATCACAAAAGCCATATATTCACCTTTCTTTGGGTAGTTGTTCATGGAATTTCTGGTTAATCTTCCGTAATCGGATACTTCTTCAATCGGTGTATTTATTACAATGTTGAAAGCATCGTTTATATGTATGAAGCGAAAACTTCACGATGAATTCTATTACAGAAAATCGTATCATCGCCATCTACTACATATTTAAAACGGAAATTTGCATTTTATTCCTATTCTTTATAATATTTTGATAGGATATGCCACTATTAGTTAGGTAATGTTTTTGGAACGGTTTTTATGTATACACACAGTGTTGTACGTTGCTTAGTTTTAGTTATTGGAAAAAGCTATACATAAAGGTGAACGCAATTATGAAGAATTCCTTTACTGTTATTATATAAAATGCAAATTTGCTTTTTCTTCCACCCGTTTATAATTTGAGTTTTGCTGGATGTATTTTGATGGGGCTTACACTGTTAGTTAGATTATTTTTTTGCAGATGGTTGGTACTTCTTGCTTGGATGGTACTTCTCTGTAGCGAAGTTTTTTTCGGGGTTATTGTTTTTCTGAAGCACAAGCTTGGCAACAAATCAGATTGCAGAAAATTAGATTACAAGAGAAAGTTCCAAAACTAGGTGAACCCGAATGTGAAAGATTACCTTTTATTTAAAGTTCTACTGAACGTATTTTGATTGGAGTTGCACAGTTGGGTAATATTAGGGATTGTTGCAATATTTGACATGTCATTCTACATTTTTAGTTCTGGGACTATGAGGAAAGTTCTCAGTGGTGTAGTTGAAAAAAAAGTAGGATAAAATCTACAGCAGAGGGTATATATTAAAGAGTATATATGTTATAGCTATGGAGTGCAGAGTTTCTAAAAAAATCCAGAAGGTCTACGGCGTATAGTCTATGCTATATTCCTGAAAATTCTACAATCACGTTAACTTGATTATGAAAGATATATTTAACTATCAACTTCAAATATAAAATAAAAAGGGCAATTTTGGTCCGACCGCTTATAACTTGAGTTCTTTTCAATGGATTTTGAGAAGATTTACATTGTTAGATGAATTTTCAAGAAAGTGTTTCATATATAACACATATTATTCTACGTTGCTCAGTTATAGAATTATTAATCAGTCTTTAATCAGTGAACCCTATTTTGAAAGATTAGCCTTTTTAAAAGGTTCTACTGAGTTAATTAGCACTGTTGTTAGATTATTTTTTCAGGAAAGATTTTAGTATATAACACATATTGTTCTACATTGCTTTGCTATAAAATTATAGTTGAATGTTCTATTATCTGGTGAACCCGATTATGAAAAATTAGTCTTATTAGATGGTTTTACTGAACGGATTTTGATGAGTATTGCATTTTTTAATTTTCAGGGATGATTTTAATACGCTACATATTGTTCTTCCGTTCTTTTTCATATTAAATTATAAATAATCAACTAAAAGATTTGCTTCATAACAGTCCAAATTTTGTCTGAGACATTAGAAGATATAAAACGTAATGGCGTTCATATTGCTTTCAGCAAAGCGGATGATCATTGGAGATAAATGTATTTATTGCTATAAAACACAAGATCAAATACACCAATATATTTCGCTTGATTAAAGTTTCATTTGGAGAAACCTACCAGCGTAGCGGTCGAAGGCTTCTATTACTATATGTAAAGCGTATATTCCTATTTCATTCCGATTGATTATAACTCAGATTCTACTGAACATAATTTTGCAGAACTTATACTATTAGATAGTAAATTTGGTTTATAAATAGTTTAATGTAAAAACCATCGTTCGAAGCTGCTTAATAATAGTTACTAGAGTTCTGAAATTAGGTGAACTCGATTAGGAAAGATTTCAAGTTTTACTGAATTGATTTTAATGACAGTTGCACAGTTAGATAGATAATATTTCAGGGATTTTTTCAATATTTATCATATCTTTCAAAACTGTTTAGTTACGAAGCTATGCGGAAAAAGTTCTCAGTGGTATAGTAAAGAAAATTGGAGGATAATAAGCTACAGAAAATGGATATATACTAGAATGCTATAGTTATGGAAGTTGTGCAGAGTTTCTTTAAAAATCCAGAAATTATGCGACGTATACCTACCCCTACATCCCTGAGAGTTCTATAACCAGGTTAACGCGATTATGATAGCTATATTTAACTATCTCAATGTATATAAAATGCAAAGAGAAATTTCATTCCGGCCGCTTTTAAATTTACTTCTACTGAATTGATTTTGATTTGGCTTACATTGTTAGTTAGATAATTTTCAGAAAAGATGTTAGTACAAAACATAATGTTTTACGTTGCTTAATTAAATAATTATGGGTAAAGATCTAAATCAGATAAACCCAATTTCGATTGATTGGCTTTTTTTTAAGGTTCCGCTGAATGAATTTTCACGGGATTTAAACTGTTAATTAGATTATTTTTATGAAATGTTTCGGTACATTTTCCAGTTTGAAAAATCCTGCTAAGTGGATTTCGATGGAACTTGGTCGGTTAGTTAATTTTTCAGTGAATGTTTTAGTATAAAACCCATATCATTCGCTTGGTGTTGCTTCGTCGTCAGGTTGCTTGATTATAGAATTAAGGCTGAATGTTTTAGAATCAGGCGAACCAAATTATGAACGATTAGCCTTTTCAGTATGTACAATTAACAGATTGTGATAAGAATTGCATTGATAATTTTTCATGAACCCTTTTAGTATATTACATATTGTTCTATCGTTCTTCACCGAATACTACACTAAATGATCAACGAAAGAAGTTTGTCCTTAATAGCCTAAATTTTGTATGGCTCAAAGGATATAATAGCGTAATAACATTCATATTGGTTTCACCAATTAGATTGGGCATTCCAGGTAAATGTCCATATTGCTTTAAGATGCATGATCAAATTCACAGATATATTTCGTTTGATTCAAGGTTTCTTTAGAAAAACAGCCCAGCGTAGCGGGCGTTAGGCTGCTAGTATATATATATATAATCCTAATGAAACGAATTTATGAAACGATTCTATGAAACGACTGATTAAACAACTGATTAGGTTTCGCGGCGATTTCTCCTAAAATATGGAATACTTTGCGATGAAATTAACACAAATAATCCATACTGATCCGCAGATCTCAAAACTGGTATTAGAATTTTTAAATTCTAATTAGTTTTCGAAATATTAAGTTTTTCCTAATTTTAAATACATTTTTCTAATGATGGCAACTCAAATATTAGTCATAACAAATATTTTCTTCATATTTTAGAAAAGGTTATTATTTTAAACTAATTTGGCGACCAGTTTGGCTTCCCTTTAAATGCATGCTAAGAACAATACCTTTTTTTTTTTTTTCTTTTTGTATTTCATTATCGTTTTATTTAATACAAAACTTTCATTTATTACTGAAAAAATTAAAATCAATGGCTTTCACTTCTTTCCTTTTTTTTTTTTTTTTTTTTTCAAACGAAACGAAAAGAAAAGTATTAAGTGCAGATGTCATATACGCACTGGGGTACCTAAATAGCGCCAAAAGGGCGTTATTTTTCCTGACATGGTAACCCGGCTATTGTTGCATTTTTGTTAATAAATGTTTATTTACCTTTATTTTCTTTTTATTTAAAAAAAAATTTTTATAAATTTTTTGTTCTATAGTTATTAATTATTTTTTTATTGTTATTTCATTTTAAAAATAATAGAAAATAATTTAAAAATACATATATAAATGATATTCGAAAACGAGGTTTTCGCCAAATTGTCGAAAAACAAAATCACACCAAACCCGATTAAATATTGTAAAAAATCCTGACATTTAATTTTTATTTTAAAGCAATGTTTTAATGGTACTACTTACAAGGGAACCACTTTAGGTGTTGCTCGCACCTGGTATTGAAATCTGGTGCATTTTAAAGCTCTATATTAGGAAGTTTGGGAATCGATAAATTTTGTTTGTTAAAATAATATTTTTTGATTTTACAGCAGATTAACTTTCTGAAAATGCAATTTTCGAGACCACTTTTCGGGCTGTTAAAGAAAAAGATTTTTTTTTTTTTTTTAATAGTTAAAAATATAAATTAGTCAATAATAACTATAAAATGTTGAAAAAGTTTTAAAATTCCTTCAAGAACCTACGAATTTGATTAAAAAAAAATACAATATTATATTTACATATTTGGCGGGGAAAGATTGGCGTCTTTTTCGTCCCGTACAGTTTTCCGGCAACCCTACCTCAGTATTTTCGCTACGCACCGTGTTGTAATGTTTTGGACGTAAACCTATTACAAGTATAAAGCTAGTGAAAATTTTGAAGTGCCATATCTGGCGACTTAACTCTCTTTTGGTGTAAAATTAACAAATAAAAATCCAATAATAAAAAATTATAAATATAAAAAATATACATAAAATATGATTTTAACAAAGAATTTTTATCGGTTCTCTAACTTTTATGCATAGGGCTACAAAATGCACCAGGTGTCGACACCTAAAGTGGTTCAATTGTTAGTTATGCTGTCGACCAATTTCGCTAAATTATATAAATCGCAAAAACACTCACCAAATTATACAAATTGACGTAATTTTTATTTTAGATAACGAAAGAATAATTAAAGGCACATATGTCCCCATATCGTCGCGATTTTTTTCTGACGCCAATGTCGTATACGCAACGGGTACTTAACTGGCCCCAAAGTATGGTTATTTTGCTTGATATGGTAATCCGGATGTTGTTGTTTATGCTGTTGATGATTTCGCCAAAATTGCGTCAGAAAAAAATCGCGCCAATTTGTATCTGTGCCCAAAGAAATTAGTATAGCATTAATAAAAATAAAAATAAAACGTCGAAATAAAAAATCACTTGATGGCGTAAATACGTGTAACTTCCTTACAATCAAGTGAATGTGACATTTAAGATCAACCATTATTGGCATTTAATCTTATAGTCTGGCGATAGATTTTTGGTCGATGGTATAATCAAGTAGTATCGTTTTAATTTACCACTCGAAAAATAAAATAAGGCTAACTGGCGAGTTAAAAAAAAAAAGCTATTGGCGAGAATTGCACCCGGCTAACATAAAAGTACCAAGAATTCTTTGCGATCATGGCACCTTTTATGTAGTTTTATTCGAAAAAATAACTTTGATTCTTAAATCAAAATGGAAAACTTTCTTATGAAAAGCGAAGGGGTGTAATTGTTTATGGGAGTTACATGACCATTTGGCGACTTATCGCCTGTGGCTGGCTAACATTAAAGTACTAAAATGGCCGCCTGGAATATAAAAAGCGAAGGGATCCACCGGTAACTGTTGATAATAGTCACATGACAGGCTATTATTATAGGATTGTTTTCAGTTCTAAAAACAGCGAAAAGAATAATGTTTCCTAACGATTAAAAATTTATTTACACGTGACTATTAAAAAAAAAGAAAAGAAAACTTTAAAATTACTATTAAATGAGTAAGTGTTAAAAGCAGGAAAATATTGAAACTTATGTCTTGAAAATTGTATTTATACGTGAATATTAAAAGACAAAGAAAACTTTAAAATAATAAATACATTAATATGCCTTTAACCCTTTCACGGGCAAGGTACTTCTATTCGTAAAATATTGAAATCGGTGAATGGCACCAGAATTTACAAACAAATTTCGAAATAAGAAAATGCATTTTTTTCACTTATTTAATAAAATGAAAATTTTTTATTCCAATATTGTGGTGCCAATGTGGCATTTAAGAATTAATATTAAGTGGTCCAAATATGAACCACTGCCCTTGAAGGGGTTAAAGCGTTAAATTGTAGTAATTGTTGTAAATTGTATTATGTCAATCGTATTAAAACGCTGTTAAAAAATACCGGGAGGCAAAGACTATGTTTATTTAATTCATTTTATTTTAGCTTCCTTTCAAATGTTTAACTGGTCTTCTTTAACCAAACACAAAAACAACCATTGGATGTCTTAACAGCAACTGATTCGGCCTTAAATTTTCGCAATAAAAGGGAACTGAATGGAAACCCGTTTAAAGGGAGATCGCTATAGGATTTTTCATTATAATATAATCTTCTCTAATATTTTTAATACCAATCAAATTAGCGTGCTTTTAGATTTTGCGGTGTCTGAGCGGGGGTTGGCGAGCGTAGCTTGTAGGGGACAGAGCCCCCAAGTAATATATGATACTAATATTAAAATTTGTAACTACTTTTTAAATTATTTAGGTGTATGAGGTAGAAGAAAGTTTTGGGACTGGTACTTCCAACTAGTTTTAACATTTACAGCTGTTTGTGGTATTTTATGCCTTTATGAAACAATTGAAAAATTAGGAATTGCTTTTCTGACAATTGGAATAATTCATTTATTTAATAGACGAAAAATAAAACTTAACAATACGCATTGGCTCATTGCGTGCTATTGGCGAAGCATCATGTTTGCCAATATTGGTTCTGAATTTAAACGTAGTGAACCAACCAATGCCAGTCGCTTTATATCCCTTGTTATTGGAAACAAGTTGGTATTTGTTAATACTGATTGTGCTAATAAGTTAAGTTGAGACACACCGATATAAAACCGTCTATATACTATGCTTTCGTCAGAAAGTTGAATTACTGAGAGCATTTGAACAAATTCATAAAAATATCAGTTTAAATCTACTTGAAAACATTATTTTAAATATCAGGTATTTTCACATTTAAATAAAGTATTATTCAAGATTTTTCTTTAAAATATAGAATAACGAAATGAACTCATTTAGTTAAAAATTATGTAACTGTTTAAGAATGTCTTTTACATTCTCAGTTTTTTAATGAATATCTTTCTTTCATTATAAATGGTTTCATAATAATATATTGAATTAGGTTATTTTCTTTTTTCGCATCAAGAAATTTACTGTCATAAAAATGCATTATGAAACTCTTCCATATGCATATTTTCAGCAAAAATAAAAGATATTTACCAAATACTTAAATGTTATTTATAAAAACGAAATTCTTGTCTGGTGATTTAATTCATAAGCTATTTATTTTTCGCAGAAACATTTTCTATAATTTTATTTTTATGTAAGGGAAGGCAATATGCGAAATGACTTTGTTTTTTTTATTCATTTGAAACAATGGGAAATGTTTAATTTTCTTTGTACCGCAAAATGAAAAAAAAGCAAATTTGCAATTTTTACGTAAACATACATCTTTAATCTTTAAAAATATATCTGCCCGAACGTTTTGAGCAAAGAATTGGAGAAAATCGTATAATTAATGTATTTCTATTTACGTTTAAAATGTTTAAGATTAATAAATATATTAAATTTATATATATATTTATTATTAAAAAGATACTTTCATGATTTATACACTTTACATATTTTTATACTGTACATATTTTTATATTCTATACTTAAAACGTAGCTGCTGGCCTTCTTCTTCTGCATTTTTTTAATGAGATTTACATACACTGGTGAAAATTGATTTACGAAAACACGGTTTTTTAACAAGAACATGTATAATATTAATTAAAAATGAATGAAATTTTATACATTATACACGCTACACATCAAGTAATTTAGAAAAATAGTATTTCATACATATTAATGAGCTAAAATATCATTATGTTTTTTCAACTAATACGGAATTTAAAATTAAAAAAAATAAGATCAAAACTTTGATAGAAGTGTATACGTCGGTAAAAAAAGGGGCGACAGCTGAGGAGCTGTAGTGCTTAGAATCCAATGAGACATGCAATTCTTTTTGTTTCCTTAAAAAAAAATGGAATTTTTGCTTTGATCCTATCAAAAAATGGAATGCGCGAACAGAGTTCTTTACAACGAATTTTTACAGAGAACCCAAACACCTAAGAAATAACTAAAACCTAAGAAACTTCACTAGTCACGTGAAAACATTTGCAAGTTAATACGATCCAATGTCTGCTTAGCTGCCTTTTTAAAAAACTTTATTGTTTGCAATTAAATATTTTAAAACCATTCTTTTATTTGCATAGGACAGATAAGGTGCCTCTTACCGTGTCTTTTTAAACTTTTTTAGGGTTCCCTACTTAAAAAGTAAAAACGGAACCATTATACGATCACTCCTGTGTCTGCCTGTCTGTCTGTCGCATCCACTTTACTCGTAAACTATGGAACGTTGAAAGTTCAAATTGGGGGAAGTAATAAATCTATTGACCCACATATTTACAGATTACAAAACATTCACAAATATATTTAGGAAAAATGTAGAGGACTAATTATGTTACTTGAAAAAAAAAATCTTTTTTCTTTATATACCGTGAGGGGTATCGTGTGAAAGTTTTGTAACGCTGAACTCAAAATTACATTTCTTTTAATTTTAGGTATTATATTTTCAGAGATATCTTCGAAAATGAAGTCTAAAAATATGCCCCCCGCCATCTATTTCCGAATGTACGCAAACTAAAATTATTAAAAAATTAGAGGTAGTAGACATTAGTTTAAAGCTTGCAGGAAAATTACAGCGATTTTCCTAGGTCACTTAGTTTTTGAGAAAAGCGCATTTTCCCATTACACACAAATTTCTGTTTGCAGGCATTCAGCAAATGTGTTGAGGAGCGTTTTACGTACCTGTCGTAGCAGAAGTATAAATTCATAGTTGATAACGATTTTCAAAAATTCGTCGGTAATTAGTCAATTTATTAACCCTTAAATACACTGACGGTTTAGAGATACATATTGCCAGGGGCGGCGTACTCTATGTGCAATCGGCATTTAAAGACTAGATAACAACTTTTAATGATATATTTGTGTAATGCAGTAGCAGTATAAAAGCAATAAACGTCAAATTGTTAAAAATAGACTAATTAGAATTAATCACATAAATGCTATGGGATTCTCGACGAGTTTGCATTGAGTGGATCTCTCAAAACGCCTTCCGTGTCTTTAAAAGTTAATTAAAAACCTATCTGGAAAACTGCGGCATGGAACAAGGCGGCGTTGCAAATTTTGCTACCTCTTTTCGAAGCGCTTAACACAATGCCAAGTTTAAACTTTTAACAAGGGTTTTGTTTTAACTACACTGTTAAAAAGAATAGATTATTACTAGGCAGAATGCTGAATTTAGTTTTATGAAATGCCAAGTGAAATTTAAATATTCACTACTTTTATTGTCAGTACCGGATTACGTTCATCATAAGAGGATAAGATTAAAAAAAAGAGTTATACAGAATAGCAATATTTGATAATATTTAGGCTTCATATCTCTTTGAACCTTTACCGCATACCCATTTATACTTTTCTAGGATATACAGCCATACCCAACCCTACGTTGTATTGTTTTTTACAAAGTCGTATTATTCTTTTAGCAACGAATCTTTTAATAATACAGTTAATAATTCATATATGTATTGTACGAACACTCTGAGCGTGAGTAATAATCGGATTTTACCGTTTATTTAAGATTTTGTTTCAGATTTTTATTATGAAGATGCGTCATGATTCTATATAAGAATCGTTTAGAAAAAAAAAAAGTATCTTTAAAAAAGAAAAAAAATAATAAATAAATAAATATATAAATACCCCGTTAGAGATTAACCTCAGTTATCCAATTCAAAAAGTAATCGTCATTTAAAGATATTGAAATGCAAATGATAAATTTAGAAGCACCGATTCCTTTGGTTTAACGTTAACTGTCGAGTGTCTTATATGTATTTTTTTTACAAATTTATTTTTTTATTTCGGTTTGATTCTTTATAAACATTTAATCACTACATACCTGTATCTGCATTATGTTTAATAGAAAATAATTTTATGTTTGTTCCAAACAACTTTGATGTTCAGTCAATGAACCAGCCAAATAAAACATCTTCGATGTAAGACAGTCCCAAATCAAGGGTTGTTTACTTTGTTTTATTTTATATGGTATTTTTGCGTGTATATATTTATATGTGACCTACAGACCTGTATTAATTTTACGTGTATTAGCCCTTTAAAAGTTTAAATTATGTTTACGTCTTTTTTGTCTGTTCGGGTTACGGATTTGTGAATGATTTTCCTCATTTGTAAAAGTTACAGCTGGTTTGGGTGATAATTTGTTTGAGGACTGTTTTGATAGCAGCTGTTGGGGGATGGGCGGGTGAGACTGTGATATTTGATGATTTTCGGTATAATTTTGCTGGTTAAACATTCCCTGTGTTGAATTGAAACTTTGTGCTGGAATGCCATTCTGCATATTTGGAGTGTACTAAAATATATGATTTTCCGGTATTTGTGGATGTTGGGGTTTCACTCCCCATTATGTAGTTGCTTTCTGCGCTGGCAAACCATTTAAGGGCTGAGTATTATATGCGTTTTGTGGATTGGTAAATAAAGGTGTGTCGAAAATTGGAGTATGTGTTTGTGGAGACTTCCAGAAATTCCTTTTTGTGTTATAAAATTGATGATAAGTTTGTCGGGGAAATCTATGTCTATTTATTTCCAGTCCACTTGTCTGAGAAAAAAGTGTTTGTATTTTTTCTTGTTATTAAAACAGTGTTGAGTTTCATGCTTTGTTTTGCTGCATATATAGCAGTACATCTCTGGTTTATTCCTACCCGCTGGTTGTTGTTGTCGTAAATTATTGCCATTAATTCTAAGCGTCTTAACTTTTTCTTTGAGTTCTTGTATTATCGTGTTTGACTCTTTCGAGAGTTGTATCAAAGCATCATATAACGTATCCGCACTTTTTGTTGTTAAATTATTGACTTCGCTGGTACTTTTGCTCTTAAGTGCAATTTCTATGTTTCTTGCTATTTTTGATGGCTCATCAAAATTACTCGGGGATGCTTTTAACAATTCGAATGAAATAGCTGTCCTTAGTGCTTCAATACATTTAGTTAATTTTTCGAAAACTCTAGCGCCAAATTTTAAAGCATGGCCAAATATTTCTATGCATTTATGTGAAAATGCTTAGTAAATTTTTCTACTGTTTAAGTAGGTTTCAATTTTGCATTTATGAAGATGTGTTGAACCTGACAAAATGATTTTTCCCTTTTAAAATAATTTCAAAGTTTTTCATTAAAAGTTTTCTAATCCTTTGCTTGATATAAATCTGGCGTGTTGACTATAATATCTTTAGAATTTCCTGTGATTTTGTATTTTATTATAGCCAATTTTATGTCTAATTTTATCCAGGAAAATTAGCCGCCTTGGCCAAATTATCGAATTGAATTAAGAAGTACTTAATCTCTTGTACAGGTTTGTCCTCAAAATGTTCTAAGGAGTTAATTAGTGTATCAACTATAAGAGTGAGTAAAAAAATTTTTATACTGCAGAATTCTCGGTGTTAGGGTATGGTTGACTAGTTTTTCACATTGCTATGTAAATTGATTTTTTTTTAAATTTATTATTATTATATATATATATATATATATATATATCATGTACATGCAATCGTCACAAATACTATATCTCTTGAAAATAAAACCGTTGTAAATTATCCCGTCAAATAACAATCTAAAACGACTGTCATTAAAAAAAAAGTGATATCACATGAAAAGAAGAGATATAGAAGTGCATATTAGGAGTGCCGTGTAAAAATCTATCATTATTCATATAGTTTCCAAAAGACTCGGAGTGAGGTACAGTATGTGAAAACTGCTTGGCGAACTACAGGCTTTTATAATGTTTGCTCTTCCTTCACATAAATATGACTATATGTTTAACAAATTTATTCTTGTATTACTGCTCCAACTAAACTGTAAAAAAGTTGAAGCTTCTGGTGTTTGCATGCTCATTCTTATTTATCATCATATGGGATCGATTTGTTGATTTTATTTAACATTATTTAAATAAGAAACACCACTTTTACAAGGAGGATTTTCTAAGATATTTTGCAGTAAAGCCTGCTTAAACGGAATTGCACATGACTGGGGAAAAAATCTGTTCTGCATAGTCTTCGGTTTCAATAGATTGTATAATATTCCTTAAATTGAAAACACGTCATTTTTCTTTTAAGAAATAATTCTGTCATAAAAAGGATCCAGTTTACCAGTTTTCCCTTTAATTTTGAAACAATGTATTATTAAACGATTTATGTAATTAAAGATTATGCTAAAAATATTGAAAAGTATAATTGCAATAATACATACCTGCATCACAGCATAAACCAAAATATGCTAAAAAACAGTTTCCAATTTTATGTCCTTTAATTTTGTTTTGTTTATCTATTTCATTCTTTATTTTATTATTCAGAGACAGAACTAGTGATAAAAATAGATTCAAATAAAGCATATTTACCAAAAGGAAAAATAATTCATAATGGTATTAAATTTAAATACTTTAGAACAACCATCAGAGTAAAAATAAAATTAAACAAAAGACTAAAATTGTTCTCACCATCCCGAGGCTTTGCTGTACAACTGTTCAAGTAGACACATGCACTTAAGATTGAATAAATGTTCATATAAAAGGCGCAATTCCGGTTAAATATATATTCGTATAAAAGCAGTACATCTGAGTAAATAAATGTTTATATAAGCGCAGCAATTAAGAGTAAGTAAATGTTCATATAAGCCCAGCATTTCGGAGTAAATGAATGGTCATATAAAAACAGCGTTTTAGAATAGGTAAATAAATGTTCATGTACATGCAATCACTCAAAACTGAATAAGTGTTAAAGATTATCTTAGCGATTGGTTCTATCAAATGTTCATGTCAACACACACTTTCCAAAAATTTAATAAAATTCTCAAAGTCTCCACAGGTAATTATTGTCATATTCGATCATCCTAGCAGTGCTCTTGTTATATGTATATATATATTTTTTCGCTGATGTCGGCTGACCACGTCCTTTTAATCGTCCTGTTTCTGCGAGGGTCGAGAAAGAAAGTGAGTTCTCCCAAAAAAACTTTATTTTTCTTCATTTTGATGCCACATAATTTTCCTGTGGCTCCTTACATAAACGCATGCTGTAGCAATCCGATTGGAGAGAGCGGATCTGAACTTTTACCAAAGATTGGAGAATGGAGCTGTCTTTTTTCATATCTCTTCATAATATATATTGTTTAGAAAAACGTTCTATCCTACGTTGGTGGCTGGCTTGGTGGTCTTATTTCATCTAGGTCAACACTCATATTTTTTTGTTAAGTGCATGTATATTATAACTCGCCGGAATATTATTAAATACTTGGCCAGGCATTCTTTAGGTTGCGAAAATTTCGTACCACCTAGCGAAACATTGCGGCTAGAAGCATCAAAATGGTAGAATATTGGCAGTTGTGGACAGGTTGAGTACTTTGCTGTTGAAAAATTTAATCAACTATATAGATTTGTTTGTCGTAGTGAGATTGGCTAAGTCCAATTGAAACACCATGTTTTCATGAAGCAGTCAAATTCTATTTCGATGGTCAGGTCATATGAGTGGTAAGCAACAGATTAAAAAATCCAGTAATTTCCCCATTAAAACAGCGGCCAAAATCCTTTTTAAATGTTTATTGAACCACACATAAAAACGTGAACAACTCCAACATTACAAGAGTTATCGCAGAGCCTTCAGGCTAGAGCATAAATTGCTATTCCGTGCTAAATGATCTTAATGCACAAATTTATATGTTCTATTGGACTTTAAGACACCTGTTAACAGAGTTTTAAAACAATCGAACACCACAGATTTCTCCTTCTGACCTCCTGCACGATGGTTTTGCCAGGAATTTAACTATAAATATATAATAGAGATTATTAAGAAATAGGGGAAATAATGAATATGCAGGAAATTTAGAAAAATTTAAATGAATATTGCAAAGTAATTTTTTTATGTTACATGTACACTTTTGACAAGGAATTTCACATGGATGTCCCAATGTCGCCTTTTCTGCCTTTTTTATTGCCCTTTATAGCATCTATAGGGATGTGAGAACAATGTGGCCAAAATTCTTTTCATGTCCATTACTTAAAAATAATAAAACAACAAATACTGCTTAAATGCGAAAATACCTTCTATAGTTCGAATCTATGAGCTGTACTGAGTAATTTGATACCAAATTTAACATATATTTTTATAATAATATTAATGTTAATTTTAACAACTGTTTATGATAACACTGTTCTTCCTGTATAATTCCTAAAATAGGGCATACAATACATAGCATTTGATTTTATTTAAACAGATCAGTCACAAATATATATGTTATAAAAGTGTGTTGATTTTAAATACGTTAAACGTTAGAGAATGCTTTTACGAAGAAGTTGCTTTTTACGTATTTAAATAATGAGAAATATTGACTGTATTTTTGATAGACAGAGTTTACAGAAATATTGAAACGGTTTTAATTTTTGCCTGATAGAAATGCGTAAATAATGTAGATTACAGAAGTGCTGAAGAATGGTAAGAATTAATATTCCGTGGGTGAAATTTCCTTGACATTAATGTTACAAACATTACATACAACTTCTTAGCTATTTAAAAGTTACACTTTATATTTTTTATACTTTACGTGGATACTATAAATTATAGAGTAATTCCTTAACATTTGCGGATTTAACATTCGCACGTTTTGATTATTCGCGAAATAAAAAATGAGGAACATTTCAACATTCGCGAATACTTAACTTGGTTATTCGCAAATTTTGTTTTACAAAGTGAACTCGCTTTGTTTCACCAATTTCATAAACCACTACACTAGAAGTTGCATTTTATTGTATAGCCTATTGTATAGCCTAAGTTCCGATAATTTCAACTCTTGTATTAGTGTAAAATATAGATTAGTAATTCTGAGAAACGCGAAGCATAACTTGATGCTAAAAATAAAAAAATCCTAAATTTTCTAAAATTCAAAATTTTTATAGCAAGTGAAGATTTTGTTGCAAAAATTACATGGAGAATTTAAAGTGTACAATAACTTCAAAAAGCAATAGAAAGCGATCCTTAATGTCTGAGTAGTCTTAAATTTAAAAGAGAAATTCCTGAACAAAAGATCTGTTGTTCCAAAGAATCGTATATCAATAACATTTTTCCAGACATCAACTAGCAACCAAACATTGTACAAAATGTTTATAATTATTCAAATTTATTTACAGGGTGTACTTTTTATTGCCTTAATAAATATATTTTTACGTTTCAATTGCTTTTTTCTATTAAAAAAATCATGAAACATAACTCCCCTTTTAGACACGGAAAGGTAGTCTCAACATTCACGATTTTGACATTCGTTGAGGTTTCCTAGAACTTAACACTCGTTAATGTTAAGGGATTACTGTATTTAGGAAACTTCACTTCTCACCGTTTTTTGACAAAAGGTAAGTACAAAAGGTAAAATTTTATTCTTCCAACGACTAAAATTTACTGAGATATAATATTCACAATTTTATGTAATTTCTTGGCGTTCCTGTCCTAAAAAATAATCTTTTAGTTTATAGTGCTGGAACGTTTCAAAATTATACAAAATTTAAAGCATCATTTCTGGGTGTGTTCTGTTCTAGAAGAACATTTTTTTAGCTGTATTTGTCTGAACATGGATAAAAGATTATTTTAATATAAATTGCAAAATTCAGAAACCGTATAAATATTTAAAAAGTGTAATTTTATGAACAAAAAATAATAGCAGAACTATTTAATCAACATTGTCTTATTTTCTACTTCATTTTAAAGAGTTTTGCAATATACATTGCCTACTTATATTCGCCAGGAAAACAATTAAAGAGCGGTTCATTCTTTTGGGGGCATCCTGTGCATATACATCTATATATATAAAAGGCATCCTCTGTGTGTATGTCCTTTATACAAATCTTCAATTTTAGACGGATTTGCACGAAACTTGCTGTATATACGTTTTAGAACGTGGAAAAGATCACTGTCACCTTCAAAAAATCACCAGACCAATATTTATCCCCTTTTTCTATCATCTTTCATAATTTAACATTATAGAAATATCTCATTTTAAATTTTCAAATTCAATAGCTTCTTTCCTGTTGCCACACATCTAAAAAACTACTCAATAATTAAAAGAAAATTGATAACTCGAGTACTTTGTTTTATTAGCCAATAAAAATTCAGACTCGACTGCTATATTTTTACATTTTTGAAATCGACGTCATTCTAATCAGAAAATGCAAATTTTTCATATATTTATGTAAAAACTTTAACTAAGCATGTTTTAAAATGACCTTAGAAGTACTTTAGTTGAATGTTAAAAAATCTATTTTAATGAAGTCGTTTCAATATCAAGAATCAAATAAGGAAAATGATAATAGTAAAAAAAAAATCGTTTGGTAGATATGACGTCAATGTCGTCAATATAATTTCAAACTAGCTCTAAAAACTGGATGCTACGATTTATTCCCTATTTCTTTGTAATCTTTAATTATATCATTTAGATAAATGTTTTAATACCTGAAATGCAGTGATAACATTCTACGATTTGTATCGAATACGGTTAGATAAAATACGATTTTTCTACGATTTATATTAAATAGAAATTATAGCTACTATTTTTTAGGGTAAGCTTTTTTTCTTTTTTAAACAAAATTTCATGACTAGCAGACTTTTCTGTTAGACGTTGAAATAATGGGATGCATGATGTTTAGAGATCAAATTGCAGTAAAAGCGTAATTTATGGTACGGTTAGGTTGTTGCCACCAACAATATGGTGCTAGGCGTTACTCATAGATATGTATTTTCTTCATAATATTGCATTAATAGCAAACTGATATATCTTTCTGAATTGGGTTACAGGTATATTTAAGAATATATCCGTGATTGAAAATTAATTTAAAATGGATAAACAATCCGTAAATTGAGATAAGCTTTTCAAAAAAAATTATTGAAAGTACTTTTTGTATTCTATTAGATTTTGGAATAATCAAATGTGCGATGTTTAAAGGTCAAATTGCAGTAAAAGTTAAATTTATGGTTGGGTTAGATTATTGCCACCAACAATATGATGCTAGAGTTACTCATAGTTCATCAATGTCTTTACTTTATAGTATTGCATTAAGAGCAAACAGGTATATCTTTCGTAATTGGGCTGCATGTAAGGATGAGATTTCCACGTTTTTGCAAACCGGTATATTCTTAAAGAAAATGTTGTTCTGTTAAATCAAGAGAGTGTCCCGATTAAATGAAATATCATTTACTCTAACAAAATACTGGTGTGAAAAAATGCGGAAATCTTATCCCTGGCTGCATGCAAATCAAAAATATCCATGATTGAAAATTACTTTAAAATCCATTCACATGAAAAAATTGAGATACAATTTTCAAATAAATTTCATTTGACAGAAGCTTTTTCTATTCGACAGTGTGAAAAACGAAATTGTATGATGATCATAAGTTAAAAAAATTTTAGTAAAGGCAAAATTTATGGGTTAGGTCATTGTCATCATCAGTATAATGTCACAATTGGCATTGTGTTTGTAGTTTTTTTTAATAAATATATATATTCTGAAGATGACTCAATGAAAGAGTCAAAACATGTAATTTTTTAATATTTTTAATGTTTTTTATTATTTAAATGACGCTTTTTAAGCAAATAGTTGTACTTTAATATATGTTATGACGTTTGGAATATACATTATTATGGTATAGTTAATAGTAGACGCAATTAAAGCTATTTTACTTATATTTCTTATTGGTCTTTTAACGATTCGTGGACGGTAATGCACCAATCTCAGTTATTGTCATTGCCGTATTATTTCATTTTAATGTATTTTACCCGGGTGGACCATTATTATTGACACGAGCGAAGCCGGGTAGATCTGCTAGTATGTAATGTAGATCTGCTAGTATGTAATGTAGATCTGCTAGTATGCTTATGTATATATACATAAGCATACATAAACTTCCAAAAACAAATAAATACGTTATTCATGGTGAATATGGTGAAAAGATGATTATTTCTCTTTATTCAAAATAACACTAGTTTGCAGTTTCTGTAAAAAGCACCAACAGAATACATAGCATTTTTTTTTAAGCATTATTTGCAAATAATTCAATCTTTTATGTTATTTCCTTTTATTTTAAAAATTTTATAAACATGCAATTTTATAAATTTGTATATTTTTGATTGGAAATAGAAAGGGAATTTCTAGTACCATTCAAAGATAATTCAGAACTCTTACAAAGACCAGTTACTTTTATATACTACCCTCTTGCACTACTATAAATATTATTTACTAGAAAGGTAGCCCGTCAAAAATGACGGAAATTTAGATATAAAGATATATACAACTCATGTGCAAGAATATGAGTTTTCTCGCTTGTTCCGCTGTGATAGAGGAAAATAACACATTTATGAAAAACTGTGTACAGTAGAAGACCACTAATCTGCACAGTTTGGTTCCAAGTGTTATGCAGATTTGAGGCTTTTTGCGGTCATGTCTATTCAATCTTTGTTTACATTTTTTTTAATTCATATTTTGGACAATTTAGATTGTTGAGCCTTAAAAATAAATAAATAACACACTTGAAGTAAGGTTAAAAACTATTAAATTGTCGTATACGATTTCATGAAATGGTATTATATGGTATTATATGTGTGTGCTTCACGATCTTTGTTACGACGTTGGCGAAATTGGCTGCAACTTGTCATAATCCTAATAGTGTGGGCCGCTATAACAAAAAAGTAACCAGTTTTTGTAAAGTTTCTGATATAAAGTAGCTTTCAAAAACTTGTGTAAAATTGCAGGCCGTTCTCGTGTTATGTCAGTCCTAGGAATAATATTTCTAACACTGAAGATTTTCCATGTATATATGGAATTTAGAAAAGCTTCTCCAAAAGAAAGGTCCTGAAATGACATTGTAATTCCTCTAACTTCAAAGTTTAATCGGGCCCAGATGTTGAGTACTGAAATCTAATAAATACAGTTATTTTGAATATTACAACAGAATTAAACAGTTAAACTTATTTAACTTAAACCCGCTGTTACTTTCCGATGTTATTTTTTAGTATTAAGAAAGAAAATTATTTAAAATTTTCAAATTATGCATTTATGATTTTTTTCCGTCTTTAATAACTAAATAATGAAAAAATAGTCTTTTGTTCTGAGCTCATAAATATGACAATAAAATAATGTAACTAAGAGACGTTGCAAAATTAAATCTTTGTGATTACAAACCATAAACAAACGATACCGCCACCATTTACCTACTATGACGTCATTAGAATATTGCCCATTGATTGTTGGAGAACTTACTTTGTGAATGATTATCTCAATGATTTAATATTTTTGACATTTCACGATGAATGAATCACATGAGTTTGTTTAGGTTTATGGAATGAGATATTAAGCTGTGATCAAATTTCAATTGAAGTTATCCAAGGATATATGTATTTTTAATCGAAATTAAAAACAATGCTTTGATCTCGAAATAAAAAGTTTTAGTTTGTATAATTTGTTATTTCTGTTAATTATTTATTTAAGTACTTTTCCATTATAGCGCATTTTTAAAAAAAGCTTGGCGCGATTCGAGCATCAGAAAGTGAGATATGTTGCGAAAATATATAAGCAGCTATGAAAACAAATCTAATGAACTTTTATCTTTGTTTATATATGCACTTATATGCATAAAAAATCGTTTCTAAATATATATTTTTTTAATACAAATTACGACACAGATTTCAGATATGAACCGGGATACCTAACTGGCGCCAAAATGGTGTTATTTTGCCTGCTATGGTAACCCGGCTATTGTTTTTTATTTATTAATAAATTGTTTATTTACTTTTATTTTTTGTTTTTTAATTATATAAACTGCTTTGTTCTATAGTTATTATTCAAACTTTTATTTATTTATAGTTATTTCCTTTTCAAAATGATAGCAAATAATTGAAAAATATATAAGTAACTGGTATTCGAAAGCGAGATTTCTGCCAAATTGGCGTCATAGAAAAATCACGCCAACCCCCATGCGTATATGACATCTGTGCAAAAATTACTTCTGTTTCTTTATAAAAATAGGTAAATAGCTTTTTTTTATATTAAATTGTCGGCACAGATGTCATATACGCCCATATTGGCGCGATTTTATTTTTTTTAACGCCGATGTCATATATGCACCGGGTACTTAACTGGCGCCAAAGTGTCGTTATTTTGCTTGTAATGGTAACCCGAATGTTGTTTATGCTGTTGATGTTTTCGCCAAATTGGCGTCGGAAAAAAATCGCGGCGTATATGACATCTGTGCCAAATTGTATACATATGGAAAAAATTGCTTGTGAGTATGAAGCAGTAAATAGGTTGCCAGAAAATACGTTGGCAAACTTCTTTCTCGCCAAGAAACTTTTCTCCGAAGTATTGTACATAAGCAATGATTGCTAGAAATGCATTTTTAATTATGATATGCGCTTTTATGTTTCACTACATTTATGCATACTATACTGTGTGCATAAATGCTACAGTTCATATGCAGGGCTACACAAAAGAATTCGTAAGGATTGCTAAGTATGAGAGTAAATTGCTTAAAGGTGGTTTTTAAAGGAGTTATGCAATTTTACGCTGAACTGCATTTAGTTTCCTAAGAAATTTTGTAGAATATAGATAAAATGATATACATGGTCACGCAAAGAATTGGATACATAACCGCCTATGGATGATAATATCTGGAAATGTGATTTCAGTAGTTTTAAGAGTAGTTTAAATTAAATTTTAGCTAAAAAGTGGCATGTAATAACTATGTAGGTACTATTGGCTATGGACGGTAACTGCTGAAATCAATTTTTAAATTTTGTTATGCGTTTCTAAAATGTTTACTTAGTTATCTTGGTACTTCTTAGCTATCCCGTCGACCAAATTATTGTCGCCAAATTGTAAGATTACTTGCCAATAATGGTTGCCATTAACTAATTAATTAAATGCCAATAATGGCCAATAAAACCATTAATTCGACGTTTTATTTGTATTTTTATTTTGTTTTATTATGTTTTACTATTGATTTGGCGATTTATATAATTTGGCGAAACTGGTCGACGGTATATCTAAGAAGTAACGTTATCTTATTTATCTTATTTCCTTAAATAACGAAGTTTTGTTAAAGCATTTAGGATGTGTTGGAAAGTGTTTCATATTCTATGCTTAACGCATGATTTTTCTTTCTTCTTTAATCTTATTTTGCATTTATTTTATTCTTAATTTTTTAGTCTTATACTGCTTTATAGAAACTTCGGCACAGTTGTCATATACGTTATCATATATTGGCGCGATTTTTTTCCGACGCCAATTTGGCGAAAACATCAACAGCATAAACAACAACATCCGGATTACCATATCAAGCAAAATTAAGACACTTTGGCGCCAGTTAAGTACCCGTTGTGTATATGACATTGGCGTCAGAAAAAAAATCGCGCCAATATGGGGCGCGTATATGACATCTGTGCCGAAACTTTAATATTTAATGTTTAAACTCTTCGCTCCACTCCCCTTGCATATAGTACACACTATAAAACGGATAGCGCAAAATAATAGACAGTTTGGTACTTTTCCACTGTAGGAGCTTTGGCATTTTTTAAAAAAAAGCTTGGTGTAATTTGGGCATCAGAAAGTGAGATTTGGGTACTTTTCCGTTATGCGGACACCATTGTCCCCAAGCGTAATAGTTGGCGCAAAATCGTGAATTGAAGCATTTGAAAAATAAAAGAAAAACCATTGTCGATACTAAAGTGAGCATTTAAAAAATATAACATTTGAAAATTCCAGACTTTTACGAACTATTTCATCAATCACAAATATATACTTAAAATAAGTGAACAAATAACTGCTATAAAATAAAGCAATAAAATAAAACTCATATTAAACTGCTGGCATAAAATTACAAATATCTTTTAGCATTTTGAAATAATTGGCGCATTAGCATACATTTTGGCATGGTGTCCGTATAACGGAAAAATATCGAGATTTGTTGTCAAATCATATAAACAGCTATGAAAACAAATTTGATGAACGTTTTTATTTGTTTTATATGTATATTATTGATGTTTTTAGGTACAAATTACATCTGTTCCTGTATAAAATTAGAGAAGCGGCTTTTTTATGTTAAATAAATCGTATAAATATCGAAAAAAATGCGTGTGTATATAAAATGAAACAGTGAATAGGTTCCCGGAAAATATGTTACCAAATTTCCTTTTTCGCCAAGGCACCTATACTGGAAAAGTACCTAAAGCACATTAAAATCGCGCAGTTAGGAGCTCACAGAGTACACCGTTGTCTATTGGCGGTTATTTTATTAGTAGCATCGGGAGGAAGATGTAAAGATGTACTTTAAATTCTCACTCATAGATTTCGAAAAAATATCTTAAAAGAGTGGAGTTTAAATTAAATTTCGGTGACCTCCATTATGAAAGATTAATGGTTTTAAATGAGAATTTCGCCAAATCAGCCAGCTATCACCAAGTTGGCTAACATTTGGCGCTACTGTGGTAACCCTGCATTAATATTTTTCAACAATTACTCATTTCAATGAGGTGGTCCTACCGGAATAGTGAGGGACACACAGAGACTTGGATTTTATATAAATAGATTATATTTTCTAGATGCTATAAGAAAGGGAATTAATTTTAAATATTTATTTTTCTATAGCTGCGTTACTGAATTTCAATAGGTCGTGAAAAAGAATATATATATTTTTTATTATAATGGTTGTAATTTATAACCCGGTGGAATTTATATTCGAATTCTCGGTCAAAACGTCCATTTAAATCTCCATGCAGAAATTTATTAACCTCGTAGCAGTATGATATAAAATATTGATATTTTTATTTCTGAAACATCTTCATAAATTTACCGAAATCATTAAGATCAATAGATATTTGTAATGCTGTAGCAAGAATACGTACAGCAATTAAAACATTATGTTTCACTTTTTGACTATATGATCGACTCTAAATTAAATACACTTATTTTACTTTTCTTAACAACACATGAAAATACTAAAATACTTACAATGTTCTTATCTGTTGTAATAAATTACAAGACAACTAATTCAAAAGTGTCCAGCCAGTTGGTTATTGAGTAAATTTCTCTCAAAAAGAAGGTAAAATAAAAAATGCATTTACATCAGAAATTTTCATGTTAGAAAATCCCTATTAAATAGCAAAAAATAAAATATAGCTACAAACATGCATGTTTTAAACACGCTTCAATATAGTTAAAAAGGTATAAGATGTCGTTTTGTCATTCCCTCTGCCCGTCTGTCGGTCTATCTGACTGAGATCTTAATCGCGCAAATATACTCAAATTTCCATGTAACTGATAAATGTTAATGAGGTTTACTATAGCATGCTCGGTGTTGAAAATGGAGCTATGTAGCAATTATAATACATTTACAGGGATATTCAGGGGATATACCTTATATTTTGGTCTATGGGGGAAAAATCGCTTGCACCTTATTTAAGGGGTCTCAGACATCTTAAAATTGGAAAAAAATGAAAAAAAAAAAAGATCATTTTCATAATTTAATAGCTTAAGTTTTATATGATTTTAAAACAATAATTGAAAGATAGAAGTACATGCTTTCATTTTATGTATTTAAAAAATTTCAAGAAGCAGCATTAGATCTTAATCGCGCAAATATACTCGGATTTCCATGTAACTGATAGATGTTAATGAGGTTTACTATAGCATGCTCGGTGTTGAAAATGGAGCTATGTAGCAATTATAATTCATTTACAGGGATATTCAGGGGATATACCTTATATTTTGGTCTATGGGGAAAAAATCGCTTGCACCTCATTTAAGGGGTCTCAGACATCTTAAAATTGGAAAAAAATGAAAAAAAAAAGATCATTTTCATAATTTAATAGCTTAAGTTTTATATGATTTTAAAACAATAATTGAAAGATAGAAGTACATGCTTTCATTTTAAGTATTTAAAAATTTTCAAGAAGCAGCATTAGATCTTAATCGCGCAAATATACTCGGATTTCCATGTAACTGATAAATGTTAATGAGGTTTACTATAGCATGCTCGGTGTTGAAAATGGAGCTATGTAGCACTTATAATTCATTTACAGGGATATTCAGGGGATATATCTTATATTTTGGTCTATGGGGGAAAAATCACCTGCACCTCATTTAAGGGGTCTCAGACCTCTTAAAATTGGAAAAAAATTAAAAAAAAAGATCATTTTCATAATTTAATAGCTTAAGTTTTATATGATTTTAAAACAATAATTGAAAGATAGAAGTACATGCTTTGATTTTATGTATTTAAAAATTTTACAGATGCAGCATTAGCATTTACAGGGGGCTCAAACAGTCAGACATTTGACGAGCAGAAAATTAGTATAACAGCTTACGCGTAGGATTACAAGATACATTTTGCAACTAGAATGGAAATTTTGGTGCCTACTTATACGTCAGATTATAATAAATACTAGACGGGAGCGAAAAAGAACAATGTTTACGAATCGAATCGTAATAGTATGGAAAATTTGCTACTCGTCAATACAAGCACAGTGAAAGAAAAAAAAATGAAATCGGAAAATTGAACAGATAAACGAAAAATCGTAAAAGGTGTAAATTTTGTCCGATTTAAATAATGTTTTGTAAATAGCATGTCTTCGAAGTGTAGAATGGAGGGGAAAATACCATACAACCCTCCTCTATTCCCTTCTAACTCCCTGAAGGGGGTGAAAATTACCTATTTTCGGAGAATTAATCCAAATTACAGAAAGTATAAATATTGACCAACCGATTTGATTTTTTTTTTTTTTTTTTTTTTTTTTTTTTTTTTTTTTTTTTTTACATAAGGTAATCTTTAGGATAAAAGTAAATAAAAACACCCCCACCTTTCCATCCCTTTCCCCGGATGGGTACGAAGAGGTCGAAATTGTGCAGCTATTTTCCCGTCTTATTAAGGAGACTCGGGTCAGAACTCACCACGGGAAGGTGGTTGCCTCGCAAGTCCTGAACACACCCTACCCAACCAACCCGCCAAAATGTGGGCGTGGAGCATTATAAAGATCCACATGCAGATTCAGATACTTCGAATTCTGATTTAGTGTTAAATTTTAGCATGGTAGCAGGAAAAGCGAGCGTGGCTCTTATGAAACCATTACGTTGCTCATACCCATAAAGTTTTGAGAGCCCAGTGTAACCAGCTTGACATTGCACTCTACGGCTTGTGCATGACATTGTTTGTCTGGCAGATCCAATGAAGAGATCGCTTTTCAAAATCGGAAATCAAGTCTGTAATTGCCGCTGAAGAAATGTTTACCAAAAGAGGTGGACAGTTAATCTTGGTTTCAGACAAATTTATGATGTCATAATAATCATTGGCGTCAAAATTTATGGCCGGAACTAGAACATTTCTTATGGATTTGCCCTTTTTGGGAGTGTCTTTAAATTTCAGTACTTGCCAAAGTCCCAGCTCTCGAACGTGTCGCCTATCATCCACAACTATTGAAAGCAGAAGGTTTTCTGGATGGGCAAAGAAAGCATTTGTTTGAATGACCTGCTTCACTTCTTGGACTTTTGCATGTAAGCTTCTGCATTTCTTGTTGCATTCAAAAATTTGTTTACGTCCCTCAACTATTGAAGATATCGTCTTATTTTCGAGCCACAGATGTGCGTATACTATCATAATTTACATGACAATGTTGATGAGATTTTTCTCGAGTGGTTTCCAATGAAATATACAATACAGTCTCAGTAACCTGTTTGGTGTCGTTAACCACTGAAATTCAGATATTGGTCCTGGATCCTGATTCCATAAGTCTGAGGAACAAGACCCAGTATCAATGGAAGCCGCAATGTCATTAAGGTAGCTCTAATCTTTACTCAGGATTTACGGGTCAGTGTGTGGAATGTGGCATTCAATACTCTTAAAAACAATTACAGGCAAAGTCTCGCAACCAGCCAGCTGCTTGCAAAAGTCCAAGAAGTGGTGAAGAAGGTCAAACTATCAACCTGTCAAGGCCATAATTTTAAAAAAAAAAATAAAATAAAATAAAAAATAATAAAAAATAATAAAATGGCCATTTCCCCCCTCCCCAATTCTGACCAGAAAATCAGAGTTCTAACTTTTTACGGCTGCTCTTTCATTTTCACCCAACGTTTCATTTATAATGGCTGTTTCATAATAATAGAAGCCACCAGTCCATCAGAAGAAAATTACTCGGTTAATCGCTTGACATATCATTAAACACAAAAGTAATGTGTCTAGAAATGCTATTTATTTATTGATTGTTATGGCATTCAAATGTAGCTTTTTATCTTGTTCAAAATACTTTATTCGAATAACAAAACGTCAAACTTAGTGTTACAACAAAAATAAATATATTTTATAACTATTATATTAGATGCAAATTATGAATTAAAATTTTCTAATGTAAGACATTTTTCAAAACAGTTCGAATGTGCAATATTCAGTAAATGGTGTTATGTTCGGAATATTTTCTTTACCTTTTACCCATTTCCATTCTTCTATACTTTCTGATGAATCTGATTCATCACTGCTGGATAAAGGTCTTACTCGTTTACGAACATTTCGGAATAAAGTACTCTCTTCAGAAATTTCGATCGAACTACTGGCCGCAACTTCATCCTCACTTTCGAAAAATAAATTTGTTTCGGAGATACCGTTCGATTATTTTTAACGTTAAAAACTCTAAACTGTGCGGAATTAATAATTTCTTCATATAGAAATGATCTTTGATTGCACTGTAAACAACAACTCGGAACGGAATATTGAAGACGTCTGAGACACGTCAATTATTGTTTTGACATAAGAAGCGAATGACGTCTCCCAGACGTCTTCGTATGTCAAGGGGTTAAGCGGTACTCTACTGCAGTACAAAACAAATTTTAATTTTAACATTTAAAGCACACGTTTTATTTTATGTAAAATGACGTCATTTGCGTCCGCTTAAGAATTCCATAGTTACGATCTACTCTTAAACATCTACAATAAAGCATGCATAGCACATCACTATCGCGAAATAATGCACAATTGCAGCAAAAAGCTGCCATTGTTCAAGAAAATCGACAAAAAAAAAAAAAAAAAAAAATGATTCATAGATACTTAAAATTAAATATAGTTTATAATAGCTTCATTATTTTAACAGAATTATTCGTATATATATTTTTTTTTCAAAATAGCACGTATTTTAATTACATTTTCTTTCGGTTGTTATGAAAAAATAGCAACAAAAATTTATAATTACTATTTTAGAACTATTTTTCCTTTACTTTCCACAGAAATGGAGTACTTCCGTTGCCAATATTAAGCAAATGGCTTTAAAAACTACAAAAAAATTAATATTTCAAAAATAAATGGAGATACAGTTTTCAAACAAAATGCATTTAACACGTTCACGCCGGCACGGTTGGTCACACTCGACTGTCTCAGAGCTGCCAAGTCTCCGACTTTTTGGATACCAGTATTTTAATACAGAAAATGCTGTTTTATTTAATTAGAACAATTGGCGATTTAAAGGAACAACTATTTTCTTTAAAATGACAGTGGTGTGCAAAAAGCCAGAGACTTGACGACTCTGAGACAGTCGAGTGTGACCCACCGCGCCGGCGCGAACGTGTTAAAAGAAATTTTTTCTCCAATACGACGGTATAAAAATCGAAAATGTGCAATGCTTAGAAGTTTAAAAAATTGCTATAGATTATTTAATCGTACTGCTTTGTTTTACTGCTGGCTTTTGTAAGGTAACGTTATGTTTTAGAATACACAAAATAAGCTGGGAGAAAGAAATAGCATACCGTACCGGCGCTAATAAAATAATTCGGTTACAGTACTGTATATGAGTGATAATTGCTGGAAGTACGTTATCGGCTATTACATGCGTTATTAAATAATTTTCGACTTTGTGATGAGTTTTTTCTGAATGATTTTTTAATGCAAAATATATACGAATCTATGCACTGAGAAAAATAAAATATGGTTCTGGCAACTAGAATCTAAATTGTAGCTCTACAAAAAATAGTTCCATACCTTCCTTATAAATTCTAGTTCCATTTCTATAGAGTTCTAGAGTCTCCTACTAGAATTAAAGAGTGTTTTCATATATTCTCGCGGCCAAACTTATTTAAAAATCTCTGCAAATAAATGCGAACACAAGAGTAAGTTGTAACAACTATAATTCTAGTTTATGAAACCATTCCAGAAATCAAGCGATAATTTCTTGCTACTGAAACGATTCATTATCGTTTCGTCGCCGAGAAAACAACAGACTAGAAATTCTAGATCATTTCGTCTATTCAGCTTAGTTGTTTACCTAATTCGCATAGCTCGGAAATCTATATTTCTAATTTAGGGATTCAGAAAATGACTACCTATTCATTCTAGATGAAGGCAGTATTTTTTTTTTTCTCAGTGTGAATCAGGTAAATGACTTCACAAAAGAATTTGAATAATTTTCCGACTATGGATGGTAGTGGCTAAAATTGGATTTTCAAATTTTTGATCAAATATGTTTTCCAAATAGTTTTTTTAGCTCCGACATTCTATCTTATTAAATGAAGAAGTGTTGTTAAATTGTTGTGAATATCTCGAAATTGTTTCAATATCTAAGATTGACGCATGCTTTTTTTCTTGCTAATATTCAGTATCGTGAAAGCCTATCACCTACGAATAAACTAGTATGTTGTGGCCATCACAAAACTTTCTTCTATATAAATCACGTCAATTAAATCATTTAAATAGTACAAGAAATAACAACGATTTAGCACCTTCATATCAAAGTATATCTGAATTGGAAGTTGGATGAAAATTTGTGCATTAGTTCTTGAGATAGAGCTATAGCGGAAATTCTGAAAAATGTAGCATAGCAGCGCCACCTGTTGAGCGATTTACACAAAAAATAAGCAGCACTAAATGATATCAAGGTATACCTGAATATGAAGTTTGTTGAAAATTCAAGCATTAGTTCTTGAGATAAAGCTACTGTTGAAATCACAAAAAATAAAGCATAGCAGCGCCACCTGTTGAGAGATTTACACCAAAAATTAAAGAGCACTAATTTATACGTCAATTCATGTCAAGGACTAACTAAATCAGAAGTTTGATGAAAATCCGCGCAATAGTTCTTGATATACAGCTCTTGCGGGAATCGGAAAAAATTCAGCACAGCAGCGCCACCTGTTGGGCGATTTACACCAAAAATTAAACAGCTCTAATTTATATCAGGGACTAACTGAATCAGATGTTTGATGAAAATTCGTGCATTTTTTCTTGAGTTAGAGCTATTGCGATAATCATGAATAATGCATCATAGCAGCGCCACCTGTTGGGCGATATTCACAAAAAAATAATCAGCATCAAACTATGTCTGGACTAACTGAATCTGAAGTTTTATGAAAATCTGTGCGGTAGTTCTTGAGATATAGCTGTTGCAGAAATCGTGAAAAATGCCGCATAGCAGCGCCACCTGTTAGGCGATTTTCACCAAAAACTAATCAGGTCCAGTTTAACTTTACCAATCAGTTTGATTGTGTTAAAAATAATAGTTCATCTACGTATCCATCGTTTATATGGAGTTCCATTACCTGCGGTTTATTCTGTTGAGCTGTCTACATGACAGACCAGATGTTCTACCAATAAGGTTTTCTGAGCGAAATATGCTGGCTGGTTGTCGGCCCAGTTAGCTTAAAACGGAAAAAGCATTGGCCTTGTAAGCCAAGGATCTGGGTTCGATTCCCAGCCTGGGCATTTTTTCGCTCAGTTGGAAATATTCAAATTCGTATGATAACTTTACCAATCAGTTTGATTGTGTTAAAAATAATAGTTCATCTACGTATCCATCGTTTATATGGAGTTCCATTACCTGCGGTTTATTCTGTTGAGCTGTCTACATGACAGACCAGATGTTCTACCAATAAGGTTTTCTGAGCGAAATATGCTGGCTGGTTGTCGGCCCAGTTAGCTTAAAACGGAAAAAGCATTGGCCTTGTAAGCCAAGGATCTGGGTTCGATTCCCAGCCTGGGCATTTTTTCGCTCAGTTGGAAATATTCAAATTCGTATGATAACTTTACCAATCAGTTTGATTGTGTTAAAAATAATAGTTCATCTACGTATCCATCGTTTATATGGAGTTCCATTACCTGCGGTTTATTCTGTTGAGCTGTCTACATGACAGACCAGATGTTCTACCAATAAGGTTTTCTGAGCGAAATATGCTGGCTGGTTGTCGGCCCAGTTAGCTTAAAACGGAAAAAGCATTGGCCTTGTAAGCCAAGGATCTGGGTTCGATTCCCAGCCTGGGCATTTTTTCGCTCAGTTGGAAATATTCAAATTCGTATGATAACTTTACCAATCAGTTTGATTGTGTTAAAAATAATAGTTCATCTACGTATCCATCGTTTATATGGAGTTCCATTACCTGCGGTTTATTCTGTTGAGCTGTCTACATGACAGACCAGATGTTCTACCAATAAGGTTTTCTGAGCGAAATATGCTGGCTGGTTGTCGGCCCAGTTAGCTTAAAACGGAAAAAGCATTGGCCTTGTAAGCCAAGGATCTGGGTTCGATTCCCAGCCTGGGCATTTTTTCGCTCAGTTGGAAATATTCAAATTCTTATGATAACTTTACCAATCAGTTTGATTGTGTTAAAAATAATAGTTCGTCTACGTATCCATCGTTTATATGGAGTTCCATTACCTGCGGTTTATTCTGTTGAGCTGTCTACATGACAGACCAGATGTTCTACCAATAAGGTTTTCTGAGCGAAATATGCTGGCTGGTTGTCGGCCCAGTTAGCTTAAAACGGAAAAAGCATTGGCCTTGTAAGCCAAGGATCTGGGTTCGATTCCCAGCCTGGGCATTTTTTCGCTCAGTTGGAAATATTCAAATTCGTAGAGTAAAGTATAGTCCAAACCTGCTAATGTTTTCTCGTCATGTTGGCGAAGCACGAGGTTTTAAACGTCTTCGCTCGTTGAGTATGATGATTGGCTGCATTTGAGAAGAGCTTACTAGTTAGTAAAATCTAGTATGCGATTGACTACGCTGTGCTCAGTGCTCATTCATATTGTATCTTATTTCTTCTTTGTCGTATTTTCAGTAGAATGAAGTTTCCTCGAGTGAATTAAATGTATCCGGTCTTGATATTTTAACTTAAAATGAATATTTATCAGAGCACTAAATTTAAATTAGTATAAAACTATTCCCAAATGGGATTTGAATATTTTTTTAGAAAAAGGTTTTCAATGTTGTTTTCATGTAGTACATAGGTATAAATACAATGATCTTTTTTTCTGTTCTGAATACTGTGATTCGTAAGAGAAAGATTGAAAAACAACATTTCTGCTGCATCCATTATCCTCTGAAACATATTCAATTACAAGTATATTAACATGACGTGTAGCATTAAATTAATTTTAGCTTTTACATTACTTTTCATTTATTTTAATCATATTAAAATCATCAACATCCTAAATTTAAGACCATTTTATTTGTATTCATTTATTTATAATATTTTCAGTTATACGCGACGAAATTAAATACTTAAAATGTATCAATAAATATCGCATAAAGTAGAAAGAATTGGAATTTTTAAAGAAAAATACTTGCAAGCAATGGTATAAATGCAAACATTTCTTACTTTTCTTGTAGTACACAAATGTATACTACAATTGTTAAAAATTTTCAACTATTTGAAACTGTCCAATCATTCGAACGTTTTTTTTTTTTTAGAAAACCGCAAGTCTGTTCTGACTATAATATGGGAGAGAATTTGGTCATAATAGCGTTAAATTAAGGTTATGTAAACGTTTTCTACAAAAACGGTCGAATCACTAGACAGTTTGCTCCAAATTTTTAAAAGTGTAGTAAGCGTATTGTAACCGTAAGAAATGTTTGACGATTTATGACTTGTGTCGGATTAATGAACGGGTTTGTAAGTTTTTCTTAAAAATATATGCATTCAAATTAAGTTATTAATTTACACTGTTGAAATTCTGCAACAAACTGTCCACTCATTTTGCCATTTTCATTTATCCATTTGTGCCTGACGTCCTATTTTTGGAACGCTTTCTTAAAAAAAAAAAATCCCATTACAAATGGAATTATGATTTCCTTTCAACACTTTGCGAAATATATCCTTATTATTTCTTTTTAATAATTATTCATAAACGACAGCTCATTTTTAAGAATAAAAAGGTGAAATAAATGTTTGTTGTAGAGCAAAGTTGGATTTTCTTGAAATAAAATGGCGCGTAATAAAAGCTAATATATTTCATTTATTTTTCTATCAAGTATTTTATAAGTAGTATTATTTCTAAGACGAAACATTATTTTAGAATAGGGGAGGTGGGGGATGAATGGGACATTTTCACAAAAATATTTTTTTTTTTATTTTTTTATTTAAGTTACTATCAATATTATATATCACATTTCATACATTAGGTATTTGCCAACATATATGAACAACATTTATTCTAGATTATGATTTATTCATAAATATATTATGAAATAAAAAAAAAAACGTTCCTCTCTGTTTCAATCATCCCCACAGCAGGGATGAATGGGACACTAATAGGGATGGATGGGACACAAAGATTTTCCTCCCTGTATTCAATTTTACCAAATTAAAATTTATAATTATAACCTTATATGAAAATTATATTTGAAATATATAATTTTACAGCACGAATCGATGCGGTTTTTTTTTTTCAATAACTTCTTTTATTGCAGTTTTAACTTTTAATTTTAACTTTCGGCTATCAACCTGTTCTTTTTTTTTCCACTTATGAGGCATTTTAGATTTGAAATGAAAGTGTAAAATGTCTTTTAAATATAGCATACCTAATAATTTTCAATCATAACTTATTAATTAATATTAATTAAATGTATCGTAGAAACATGCAGAACGGAAATTATTGTGTCGATCGGAAAGTCATGTCGTGTTGGGAAAATCAATTCATACCGGAAAATTCTGCCCGATAATTATTAGACATTAGATATCGGAATCAATGTCTAATAATTAAATGATTGAATTTTTCCGGTACGAATTGATTTTCCCAACACGACCCGACTTTCCGATTGATCCAATATGTTAGGGGTGGGGATTTATTTGTGCAACATTTCAAAATTCAATATAATTTCCCCCATTTGATCAATACACATATACTATTTTTATCAATCTTATCAATTTGATTAAGTTTTAGTACCAATTTTTGATAATCCATTAATAATTATTACAATACAGTAAGTAACACTCAGAAATTTTAAACAATAACAACTCATATAATACTATTTAATACTATTAATTGACGTAAATTATTGATTTATCATCCTATATAATACTATTTAATTAATAAATAAAATTTTCAACATCTCTAGGGAGGAGTGAGAATGTTCCATTCATCCCCATTTGAAATGTTCCAATCATCTCCATGATGCATAATATCCCTTCTCAGCCATTTTATCTCAAAAATTATTTTGTCACAATGATTACTATTCATTCATTTTAATTATTGATATTGAACCTTAAAATAAATAACTACAACATAGCTTAATTTTTTATATTGTATAAGATATTTCACATCCTCAAATGTAAAAAAAAAACTTACTTTTAAGCAGAGATTTCAGAAAATACAACTTTGAAGGAAAATGATAACAGCAATGTGGTCATACTTTTAGTTCCGAAGCACACTGTGGTAGAGGTATATGGGGTTAGGAAGCAATTTAAAATAAATGTTTATTGCCTGAAATATTGAGAATGTCCCATCCATCCCTTGTCCCATACATCCCCTAGCTCCCCTACCTATTTTTGCAATTTTTCGCATTTCTACATTATTGTTCGATTCTGAATCTTTATATATCGTCCTATTTTTAGGACACTAGGCAAGAAAGGGTGAATGTTTTCTCAGTTACTGTCTATGTGTTAAATCTATGTTTTATGCCATTTATTTTGTTACACAATGGATACATATCATTCGGATTATTATTTGGCTCTAAAAATTTCTTTGATATTACTATAAGCGGGGGGGGGGGGGAATGCTGGGCTCGGCTCAAGAACAAGACAACCACCCCTCCCCACCCTTAGCTAATGGCTTAGTAAAAATTTATATCATGCCGTTATGTTTTGTACTAGTTTTGAAATTGACATTCTGAGGTAACTAATATGTTTACTAATATATATATCATATATATGCCAGCGTATAAGTCGGGGAATTTCTGACAATTTTCTGAAAGTAAATTGGGGGGTTGACTTATACGCGAGTCAATTACATAAAAAAAAAGAAAATGAAAAAAAGAAAAAAACCTTTCGAATACACAAAATTCTGGATTTTTATGTTTATAAATGATAAAGTAATATATAAATATACAAATAATAATAATTTATTGTTAAAAAAAATTCAATGATTTGTTTTTGTTTACTTACTACTTTCTCGCATTAGTAAGATAAATCTTTGGACTGGTTTTGTGCAAAACTGAAGTAAAACGTTGGGGGGGCCGACTTATATGCGAGTTTTTAATTTTTTGAAGAATTTGCATTGGAAAATTCGGGGTCGTCTTATACGCAAGAATATACGGCATATATACTATATTAGTAATTCTTGATTCTTATATATATTTTTTTTATATATATAAATTTTTAGTCAGTGGCTAAGGGTGCGGAGAGGTTCTTGTATCGTGTATTCTTGAGCTGAGCCCATCCCCCATAGTAATAACGAATAAATTTCCATTGCCAAATAATAACCCGAATGATAAACAAACATTTTGTAACAAAATAAATGGCACAGAACTTAGATTTACTGCATAAACACTACCGTAGAAAACACAACAAAAATTATTATTATCGAATTTATTATTAAAAATATTTACATATTAGTAATGAACAATTTCATATATGGTATACTTATATATTAGTAAATATATTAGTAATTTCCGGATGTCAAATATTAAATTAGTACAAAACATAACAATATGTTATAAATTTTTACTATGCCAATGGCTAAGTTGGTGAGGAAGGGGGTCTTGTTCTTGAGCTGATCCTAGCCACCACTCCACCCCTTATAATAATACTAAAGAAATTTTTATAGTCAAATAATAACCCGAATGACAATTAACCTTCTTGTAACAAAAACAAATGGCATAAAACATAGATTTATTGCATAAACAGTAACGGCGAAAACCATTACCCTTTCGTGTCTAGTGTCCCAAAATTGGGACGTTTAGATTTTTATAAGTTAAATAAATATTTTTTTTTAGACAGAATTTTTTTTTTACGTTCATTTTACACCATTTATTATTATTAAACACAATACTGAGCTTTAAAAAAAATCCGGCCACTAATGGGTTAATAACAGATAATTGGCCACATTATGAAGCGTATCTGACCATATTATTGAACATATTATGGTGAGAATAGATTTAAATTTCGATTCTGTAACCGTATTCTATAAAAAATGTCAAATAGCTGGAGAGTTTACATCTAATTTTTAACAGTGTACGATAAGCACCAAAAATATTACAATGTGTTTTTTTTTTCTGCAATATGCGATTGGCATAACAATTTATCATTCAAGTCTATTATGAAGTGAGTGAAAATTTTATTGCAAATTTCCATATTTACATGCAATAACCAAGTTGAGCTAAATAAATAAGTGTAATAAAACACTATTTTTAACCCCTTTTTATTGGCGTAGTATTGAGTATTCAAATATCAATAATGTAATACAAATTCTTATAAAATTTCTTGTGTTTATATTTATAACTCATTCTTAATCGAAATTATGTAAAAGTTTAGTCTATTTCTGTATTTAATCGAAATTTCTATTTTTTGTTTCAATTATAGATTTTTTTTTTTTTTTATAAGTAGCGTAAGTTTAACTGGAAAGAAAATAAATATCACTGTTAATCTTATTAGTAATGATATACATAATGACAATGTACTTCATTTTTTTTCTTTACTGAATCCTTTTCAATATTTTGTATTAATATTTAATTATTACTAAAATTAGTACGTACAAGATAGAAAAAAGACAAAAAAAAATCAGTTAAGATTTATCAAAAGACCATTTTCATATTTCTTCTTGAGTTCGTCCAAGCAGAAAAATAATTCCTCAGCTCTAGTTAATTAGCATATGCCCATAGGGAAGAAATGTTTTTCTTTACAGTTATATTTAAAAAATGTTAACCAAAAACTTTTTTTAAACATACTTCTGGCAAAAATAACTTAATTTAATTACATGAGAAAATTAAATTGCACATCTTTTTTTAAGATTTTATTCGAATGAAGAAAATTGTATAATTGTCGTAACATTTAAAAAGCCCCTTAAATATAAATTTAAGAACATCACTTACGTGATATGCATGTATTGTGACATTCATAATAAAAAAATAATATCAAAGTTATATCAAAGCAAAAAATAAGGCATTCATTGTTGACCAATATATAATAATAATATTTGTTATTTTTGAACATGTCATCATGACTGTAGAGTTATTGGTACTACAAAAATTGCACTAAATGAGTCGATAAATGTATGAAGACATGAGTGTACAGTTTTATTTTCAGTTTCAGGCCAGGGGGAGGCCTACCAATATGGTTTTAGCTCAACAAGCCCGCCCAACAGAATAACTAACATCATCACGATCCGCTGTCGGGGTCTTGGCCCGGAAAAACCATAGATGAATGAGACCCCTATAAATTAAAAGTTACAAAGTTATACAAAAATCTTACAAGTGGCAGCCTAATTTTATAGGCGTTCAGGACTTATCATTATACAATATTATGCACATTACAAATTTTGAAGAAAAAACTCATAGTGCTGTATCATACATTGTTGGTCAAGTAAAATACAATAAAAATGTACTAAACGTAAGTAGTCCAGATGCGAACCAAATGTGGAAAATTCACTTAATAGGTCTGACAGATGCTAGAAAAAAAAAAAAAGGTGTTAGAAGAAGTTTTTTCTTTTTCATATAAGACACAATGCTAGATAACTGTTTAACACATAAAAAAAAGAAACAAAAATAGGTACCGATACAGGAGACTATTTACAGAAAAGCACGATGCTAGAAAACAAATAATTCTATTCGAAACAATACTGTGTTTTCAATGATAAAGCTGTTTGAAGTGAGTTTTAATTCGTATTTTGATGCCAACACCCATATGCAAGTAAAAATTTAACCAAAGAAGATATGCAAGGCCTACTAAAATAAAAAATAAATAAATAAAAATGTTTGACACTTTGCAAATTAAAATTGACGCAATAGACTATTATTTACAAGTGAAACTCAGCAAAATAAATAAATAAATAAATAATAATAAAAATCTGCAAAAACTAGTTTTATCCCGTATTTCTGGCATTGTAAAATTGTTTTCTTTCGCTTTTAAATAATCTAATCGGATTTACGCATCTTTATTTTCATTTTGGCTTTGCGCCAGTAAAAACTTCTCCCTCTTCAAATTCTCTTTTACTTTTCCCTTCAAATTTCTCTCTCTGTTTTTTTTTTTTTTTTTTTTTTTTTTTTTTTTTAATGCTAAGTTCTTCGCACCAAAAAGAAACCGTTTCTCAACCATTTTTTCAATCCACAGAAATTCGTTCTCACATTGGATATTCGCTTTGTCATATAACAGTTAGCTTTTTCAAATGTTTAACTAATACGAATTGAATATTTCCAACTGAGCGAAAAAATGCCCAGGCTGGGAATCGAACCCAGATCCTTGGCTTTTTTCGCTCAGTTGGAAATATTCAATTCGTATGATAACTTTACCAATCAGTTTGATTGTGTTAAAATAATAGTTCATGTTTAACTAATGTTATTTAATCAAACACAACAACCGCCACAGCTGATTCGGCCTTAAAATTTTACAATCAAAGGGCAATTTTCCTTGACTTGAATTAATAGAATGAAATGTCTATATGAGTAGTATCTATATAAAACATAATGCATCTATATGAAAGTATCTATATGAAACATAATCCATTCACAGCTAAAGAGATTATTAATTGTTTGTGGAAATGTGAGAATACGGCTCATTGTCCGGACGGTATACTTTATAACCATCTCAAATATATGATTCGAAAAGCTACAATATTAACTACTCTTTATACTCTATGCTTAAAATTTAATCCTATCCCGGAGGCTTGGAAGAACACTACCAATATCTGCATGTATAAAAAAAGGTAACAAACAAGACCCGGGCAACTGCAGGCCTATCGACCTGGTTAACACCATCTATAAGTTATTTGCCAGTTTCCTGTCGAACCGCCTATACAAATGGTTGGAAGAAAACGGGCCAGTCAACAAGAAGTTGTGGGTATGTAGCCATGTTGAGACCCTGCCCCATGTCCTCGACTATTGTATGGTCCACAGTCAGTATTGTAATTTTAACCGGTCAAAATTGATTTTGATCAGTTCACTGGATAAAAGTGCTTTTAACCGTCCAAAATTGGTCAAAAGTGGTCAGAAATGGTCAAAACTGCTGAAAATGGTCTTAATTTTAATATTTTTTTTCTTTCCAATTAAAAGTAACTTAATAAGTAATAAAAGTAACAGGCAGTTAAAAAAAATAATACACTGATAAGTTAAGGAGGCTCATTAGTAAAATATGCTTATGCAGTACAATAAGAAAGCTCGATCCATAATTGCCCTTTCATTGTTAATTGCGTATCAACAGGCAAAAAGTCATTCTTTCTTTCAGCTGTTGATACAGGGGTATCTAAAAAACTGTCCTGTATTGTTTAAAACTACCAGCTGATGCTAAAGAAGAGGTAGAAAACAAGTTTGTAAAGTAAGAAGTTTTATAAGTGACAATGAAAAGAAAACAAGATTAAATGCATGAGAGAAGATTTTAAAAATGCATATAGAGACGAGCTAATTATTTCTTATGGATGTGCTGCACATTACTTGAATCTTGTAGGACAAGATATTACAAACACAAACAAAATTGGTTCAATAATGAAGATGTTATTGAAATGAAAAATTGCAGATGAGCATGAAGGATGTATGAATATTGATGATAACATTGTTGAAATCATTAACAATGTAACCATATACAAAGAAGTAAAATATTTACAAAATCAGTTTATTTCCCTTGCTATTGATAAACTTCACAAAAAGATGCTACTATATCAGATGCATGCAACGAATGGTTAAGATTGCTAAAAGAGAAAGATCTTGAAACTTATTCTAAAATGATAGTCTCAATTTAATGAAAATGTTACACCAGTTCATTTTCTGGCTTATATGCTTAATCCTGTCGACATGGGTAAAAGTATTTATGAAGAGAAGCATGAAATAGCAAGGCAATGGTTATACGATTATATTGATCCTACCTTTTTGCCTCTTGGGATTGCATTTCAAGCACCCTTACCATATCAAAAATCCTGTTTTTCTGAAAGTGTAAAAGATACAATTGGGCGTGATGTCTGGTGCGTAGCAATGAAGAAGGTTAAAGGCATTGATATAAAATTTGTTGAATTCACATTACATCTAATGAATTGTTGTGCCAGATCATCATCAATTGAAAGATTGCTTTCTAAATTTGGAATAATCCAAAATAAATTACGAAACCATCTAAGTTTAGAGACAACCGCAAAACTTGTTACTTGTAATCATTTTTGTAATTCAATACAAATTACATAAAAACGTAAAAATGCTTGTGTAAAAAATAATTAAAACATTTGTGTTGCATGAGTATCTTGGTGTTATGTTACGACTTTTTAAATTTGGTATTTGCTCGTGTTATGTTACTTATATTATGACATTTTTAACAAATGTTAACTTAGTTTTTAACACATGCTAGTAAAACGTATTTGATTAGTAGTAAATAAATTAAATAGTCAATTTCATATGGTCAAAATTCATTTTGACCAGGACGGTTAAAACCGGTTTAAAACACTGGTTAAAACCGCCATGGTTAAAACCAAGACAACCCTGTCCATAGTACACTATATAAGAAAAGACACAATGCCTGAATAACATTAGCTGAATCAAGACAGCCGTTGCTAACAGGTGGGCCATCGTGGGAGAGGACCGCGTGGTAGGAGCTGAAAATCTGCGACCAGATCTGGTTGTCCGTAAGGGTAACGAAATTATCATATTCGATGTCACAGTCTCCTTCGCGAATTGTCTCGAGGCCTTCGACTAAACCGGAAGGTTAAAGAATGAGAAATATAAGAACCTCGATGAAGAAGAAGGTGGTAGAAGAGCGGTGATTGAGGTCATTGTCGTTGTGGCGCTGGGTTCGTTGGATCCGGCCAACGACAAGTCTTTGACCTTTTACACGCCAATGTTCCATAAATGGAACATCAAGTTTAAAATACTGCGAAAAATACAATTTTATTCGCATTGCTCTATAAAAATTATCCTTCTATATGTATAAAAAAGTTTTTATTTGGAAATGGACCAATGAAAATCTGCGTACATATTCCCGGAAGATCGGCATCCAATTTGAATGCTTAAGCATGGCCTTTCTTCGTTAATATTAAAAAAACTGCTGCATACAAAAATATGAAAATCGGTAGTATTATAGAAAAATGTTTGATAAACACGCTGATGAAAACAGTTTTCAAATCGAAGAATTATTTAAAGAGATTTTTAATGCCAAAATTGGACAAAATCGTTCCATTAAAAAAGTTTTATCGGAGCAAAAACCGCACATAGGCATTTAATCATTTTCAGATCATTTTATGAGATGGAATTTCCTGGTGTGCAGATTGCATTTAGTCTTTTTAATTTGACTCATTTTTTGAAGTTTTATTTCTATTTTAAATTCCAATTTTTAGCATTTCGAGAGATATTTTTTAGGTATTTTAGAAAACTAGGGGGCTCGTCCCCCTACGAGCTACGCTCGCCAACCCCCGTTTAGACACCGCAGTCTCTAAAAGCACACTAATTTGATTGGCTTTAAAAAGATTTTGAAAGATTGAATTATAATTTAAAAAACAGTGGCGATCTCCCTATAAATAGGTTTCTATTCATTTCTCTTCAACTGGAGAATTTTAACGAAAAATCAGCTGCTGTTAAAAGATACAATGGCTGTTTTCGTCTTTGATTAAATAAAATCAGTTAAACATTTCAAAATAAGCTAATATAATAAGCAAATCTGCATCAAAATGCAAACATATTTTACAAATACCAATGCCTTCTTTTGACGGAAACGATACAGAAGGTTAACGAATCTTAACTAAACCATTTAGGCAATTTCTTTATTTTCTGCTTCACAGATTTTTCCCTTTGAAATCATATTTTTTGTTGATGACACTTCATTTTCAGCTTGTAATCTTTTTTATCTTTATTGCATTACTAAATAATCGCTCGAAAGAAGTCTAAACACGTTCAATAAAATTAACATTAATTTTATTAATATAATCTCAAAATATCAAATTAATGCCTCGCGCAATTTTTAAATTTAAACTGTTTTGCAATATTCTTTTTGTTCATTTTACGTAATAAGTGTAATCTGACGTATATATGACGTAATTTCTCCTATTTAAAACTTCTAACGCATGTTAGTAACTGAACCATTTAAGCAATTTCTTTATTTTCTGCTTCACAGATTTTTCTCTTTCAAATCATATTTTTTTGTTCATGACACTTCATTTTCAACTTGTAATCTTTTTTTTTTATTACATTACTAAATAATCGCTCGAAAGCACTCTAAACACGTTCGATAAAATTAATATAATCTGAGTAATACGTAATAAGTGTAATGTGACGTAAAAATGACGTAATTTCTCCTATTTAAGACTTCTAACACATGTTAATAAATTTATTATTTTACAATATCCTTATAAAGTTCACGTGTAAATGTAGCTTTTATGAAGTAATTTTCAATAAGTTCCTGCTTTTTATACGTAATTATTTAATTTTAATTTGAAAGTTTTTTTTTCTATTTATAATAGTCACGTGTAAATAAATTTTTTATTTGAAGCAAACATTATTGTTTGCGCTGTTTATACAGTTGGCAACAGTTTCAATTAATACCATTTTCTAAAATAAGTAAAAAATATCTCTCGAAATGCTGAAAACTTGAATTTAAAATAGAAATAAAATTTCAAAACATGAGTGAAATTAAAAAAGTGAATTCAGTCTGTGCACCGGGAAATTCTGATGTATAAAATGATCTAAAAATGAATCAATTCCCATGTATAGTTTTTGCTACTATAAAACTTTTTTAATGGATCGATTTTGTCCAACTTTAGCATTAAATATCTCTTAAAATAATTCTTCGATTTGAAAACTGTCTGCATCAGCGAGTTTATCAAACATTTCTCTATTGTACCGAAGATTTTCATATTTTTGTATGCAGTATTTTTCTTAATATTAACGGAGAAAGACCTCCGGTCACAAAAAATTCAAAACCGGCGGCGGCGGTGACAGTGTAAGTTACTTTTTTTAAGAATAGAGAGATTGTATTAATTTAAACTGTTGCCAACTGTATAAACAGTGCAAACAATAATGTTTGCTTCAAATAAAAAATTTATTTTACACGTGACTATTATAAACAGAAAATATAAAAAGCAGGAACTCATTGAAAATTACGTCATAAAAACTATATTTACACGTGAATTTTAAAAGAGAAAGAATATTGTAAAATAATAAATTCATTAACATGCATTAGAAGTCTTAAATAGGAGAATTTCCGTCACATTTCCGTCACATTACACCTATTACGTAAAATGAACAAAAAATAATATTGCAAAACTGTTTAAATTTAAAAATAGCGCGAGACATTTATTTGATATTTTAAGATGATCATAATATTTCCTTTCTAAGAAAATTACTTTACGTGAACTTTAAAAAGAGAAAGAAAAGTTTTGTGAAAATTGCATCAGATTATAATTGTCAGTGTCAATTTATAATTCAATCTTCCGAAATCTTTTTAAAGCCGATCAAATTAGCGTACTGTTAGAGTATGCTGTGTCTGAACGGGGGGTTGACGAGCGTAGCTCGTAGGGGGCAGAGCCCCCTAGTTATTTAAAAAGAAAGTGTGGATTGTTTTTTTGGCGTCGATATTGCGTTAATAAAATAAACAGTGTGTAAGAGAGAAAATCACAATTTCGGTCCTTTTTTAGGCTTTTCATCGGACAAAATTCGAAAATTCATATAAAATTCAAAATTTAACAAATGTTTTTTATAACTAAGTGAGAGTAATTAAAAATGGTCATTCTATTCGTAGAATATAAGTTCTAACAAATAAAAAGTATTTTTATTGTTTCTTTTAGATAACAAATCTGCATGTTCCAGAAATGAAACATTGGCGTGTAAAGGTTTATTTTTTAACATGATAATGTTGTTTGATTACAGTGCACATAAATATTGATAAAAAGTTTCCGAATACGAGAATTTTAGTAACTGTCAATGATAGATGTTAAGACTTGATCTACTCTTGACACCTCCTCTCCTGCCCCCCCCCCCCCCCCCCATCTTTCACACACGTTTTCCGGTCTGCCAGTCTGAAGTAGATTGCTCATACCTGCCGCTGAAAAACACATTTGTTTGTTGATAGTCAGACGTTGTTTATGACTCAAATTGAGAGCCAAAATAAGATTGCAGAGGTGATATCGGAAGATAAAGAATTCTTATTCTTTTTACTTCCCGCTGTAATTATTTTTCAGTTTGTTAGGATACGTCACACAAATGCGATGTCTCATTCAAAACCATTTTGCACACTAGAAGAAGCACTTGAATACTTTTATGAATTATCGGATGATTCTGATAAAGAATGCATTGATGTTTGTACACTACTTCCCGAAGAAAGTGGATGTTTAATACATGAGTAAAATATAAATGAGGCCATTTTTCAGCCTGTTCTGCCAGCAGATGTTTATGGTGAAATTGAAATAACTCTAGAAAAGTAGATGACATTGAAATTTCTAATGAAGACGGATTTGATCCTGAAGTATCGTCAACGTCAAAGAGAAGACTGAATTTGAAGCAAAACAATACGTAAAAAGAGAAAAATATCCAACATCGCTACGAAAAAAAAATGCAAAATTTAACAAAATTCTAAAAACTGAAAGCATTGCAAATATTTCTGAAATATTTCCTGAGTTGGTTACTTTATCTCTAGTTGAAATATTTCATAAGTTCTTTCGAATAGAATACTGCGTATAGCTAATATGAAAACATTTTATGCATTTCAAAAAGGATAAGTTATAGTTGTAGATGAAAATAATGTAGGCCGATATTTTGGATTATTGTTGTTTAGTGGATGTCACCAAGTACTCGGAGAACGTTTATATTGGAGCACTCAGGGAGATCTATTGGTCCCAATTGATTCTACAGTAATGCCTAGAAATAACTTTAGAAAGCTAAAAAAATCTTGTTATAGATAATAACACCTTGAAATTAAGAGATTACTTATTTCTCTTTGTATTTTTTACACTTTCATTTACATGATTATGGTGCTGTGAATTTTAGTACAGGCATTATTATTATTTTTTTATGCTGTTTTTATATTTTTTTTTACTATTCTGAAAAATAGTTGTAATTTATTTTATACAGTAATTCCTGATCATCATCTAAATAATATATATATATTTAATTTAGTGGCAGAGCTTTTTCTGTGAAAACTTCCTACCATTTCTTGACAATTTTTGCTGGAATCTTGAGCACAATGAAGGCTCGACGGACGAAGCACGTATATTTTTCTACTTAACCTGTGTTGTTCATGAATAACTTTTATAACCTAACATGTAGTTTTTAAAAATAATGGGCGTAGAAATAGAGATTTTAATTTAAATATCGTTAATCACATTTTATTAAAACATGTGAAAAAACTAAATGTTTCCCCCCAATGTTCCATTTCTGGAACATGTGATAAATCCTATACAATTTGTTTTTGAAAAAAAAAAATACTCATAGTGCTTATGTTTGAGTTTTAATCTGATTTTTACCAATAAATAGTTTGTGTTATCTTTCAATCATAGTGTTTCGTTTAAAAGGTTAAGAAGAATATATGCTAAGTCCTACTTGAGAACAATGAAGAAGAGATAATAGTAAGCGAGACTATTTCTTTTTCAAACGATGTATATCAAGAGCACATTCGCCGGGTCCCACAGCTTGAAACGGCGCCAATTCTGGGTGTCATTCCCCCATATCTTGCTCTGTCTTGTTTTGTGTTTTATGAGTTTTACCTTTTGAAATAAAAATAAAGTTTGATTTTATATTTTATGTTATATATGTATCTAAATAAAGACTAAATTTCTTCTTGCAACAACATAATACAAGGTGCTTTGCGCCAAAGCTCACTTCCACATGGACACACATTTATAATGTATATCAACCTCAATGTTAATTTTTCATAGCCATTCTGTTTTAAACATTCTATCGTAGGGATCTATATGAAAGTATGAATAGAAGCTCTTGAATTAATAGAATGAAACATCTGTGTGAATAGTATCTATAGGAAAATATGAATAGAATTTATAGAATTTATAGAATGGAAATCACTTTATATGAGATCACTACTGGTTTTCGATTATAATTCAGTCTTCTGTAATATTTTTTATGCCAATCAAATTAGCGTGTTTTTAGAATCTGTGATGTCAGAACGGGTGTTAGCCTTAGTTAGAAAATAAAATTCTTATCGTTCTTTCTTTATATACTTTTCTAATATATTTACAAAAATGAGAGAACACCCTCTGAATTCATTGTATGTATGCTGTTATACCATTGTATTTATGCTTTTGATAAATGGCCACCGCCAAGTATTGATTCATTTTATGGAAACTGAAGATATCAAGAGGAACAGATCTTTCGAATACATTACGAATGATCTACATAATTAAGGATAAAAAGTATACCATGTATTTTCCTATAGAGGTTGAAATATGATATGTTAATGAAACTCTCAATATTCAGCTAAGCTGGTTAGATTTATTTTAAAGAAATCTATCTTAAACGGAAGGAACATTTGGATGCTTTTACTGTCTATCATGGAATTTAACATCTCATTCCTTAAAATCAATAAAATAAATTTTTATATGATACTGAGTCTTTTATTACATAATGTATTGCTATACTGTTTTGTTTTTCAGCTCTTATTAAATCGTTAAATCCAAGTATTGATTTAATTTTGCACATCATTAGGTGTCCAAATGATCAATTTTTGGGGTTACATTATGAAAGATACGTCTACTGGAGTGGTTCTATTTCTTTTGGTGAATTTTTCATATATATATATATATATATTAATTTTTTGCATCTTTTACGTGAGCATACTGCTGATCTGCAGTGATTTCAGGATATTTCAATTCCTTAGGGTATTTTGTGCTCACTGAATATCACACTACTCGTTCGACGGAATGCTTTTGTAAAATTTCCAACTTGTTTTTCTCGAAATTCTCTTTTACAAACCATGTTTCTCGAGACAAATTGCACCGATTTTCTTCATTTTTTATTTAAATTGTTTGACTGGAGCTTATAGAACCGAAAAGTATAATTTTAATTGATTAAATATTTTCAGGGTTAGAGAAAGGTTAAAAAAAGCGAAAATATGACATTTTCAGTTCAAACGACAGCCTTTTGTTCAAAAATCAAGTTTTAAAACTGAATGTTGGTATTAGCTCTAAAGTAGTTAGTGTTACTTCATAATATAGTGACCATTTTATAAAATACTTGTTACTTGAAAAAACGGTCCCCGATTAGAAGTGCATGTCGCGCATTTCCAGTCGCACAAGACATATATTCATTTTTTAACAAAGATTTTTTTAATATATAAAGAAAATGCCAATAAATATGATGTAAAATCTTTGAAGGTGATACCTTATTCCTTTGCAATCAAAATAAATCGCAAAAGCACGTAAAGTTTAGGTAGCAGGACTAGAATCTCCCCTTAAAAACGTAAATGTTTTCAATGCATTTACCCATACGAATTCTGTAAAAAACGTTTAAAACGTAGGCAAACTATCAGCGAAATTCGTTCATTTTATTTTAAGGGAAATAAAGTTTTAAGGTGTCTCATGGCTCTTAAAGCTTTAAAATTTTCGAAATTTTAACTATTTTATATGTTAAACTCCCATCTTCTACGAACTTTTGATATAGTTGTTTGCATGAAATTCCCATTAGAACAAAAGTTATGGCTTTCAGAATCAATCCCGCTAAATAGCTGAAGCGGCGTTTCCAAAACTTTGAAATCATTTTTCTCAAAATGACGTTTTTGTGCATAACGCGCACGATATCTCAGAAACTTCTGAATATTTTTTCATGAAATTTTAAAAACACATTTTGCATGTTAGTCTGTATAATCTAAACCTAAAATTTCCATTTTATTGTTCAAGAAAATATATTTTTAGGTGATTATGCTGTTGAAAATTTCTACATTTTGAAGCAGCTAAATACAACTTTGTATTAAAAATATAAAAATGCTTTAAATGCAAATTTATTTAGGTGCAGGGTAATTACTACAATCTGAAACATAAGTAGGCACCAAAATTTTTATTCTAGTTAAAAACTGTATTTCGTAATCCTGCGTGTAAGCAGTTATGCCGATTTTCTGCCCGTCAAATGTCTGACATTTTGGAGCCCCCTGTTTCATGATCAACTGTTTTAATTACATGCATTGATTCATGATCCCCTGATTCAGTTGAGCCGTCCTAATTCTCTATCTTGAAATTTTTTAAATGCATGAAATGAAAGAACACACTTATATCTTTTATTCCAATTAAAATTGTGTTTGAAATCAAATACATTTTAATATAATAAATGTTGAAAATGATCTCTTTTGTTTTCATTTTTTCCAATTATAAGAGTCCTGAGACACCTTAAATAATTTACTTAGTTTCTTAAGGGAGTTCAAATTTCATTTCTTCACACATTTAAACAACTATTACAATTAACTACAACTAACTAAATAACATTACTATCCGTGTCAATTCAGGTGATTTATCTCAAATGCTCCATTATTCAACATTACATTCGAAATATGCCATTAATAAACAGTCAGTGTCAAATATTGATTTGTGTTTGTGTATCTCAAGAGATGACCTGACCGTTTGGCTACATTTCGAAAGATATGTGTAATTAATGTCAGAATTGTTCCATATATTTACTATAGAAGTTCGATTATGGTAGTTCATGACCTCCTCAAATGTGCAGCGAAACTAATTAAATTTATTTCAAAAAATTATTATTTTTTTTTATTCGAAATGAATAAGTTAAATCATGAATAAATTAAAATGATTCTCAGTTTTTATTACTAAAATAGGTGCTAAAAAATATAATTTACAGGTTTTAAAACATTAAAACCAATAATCATATGGTAAAAAACTTCCCGAGCACTTTCAACCAAACCCTGGTCATCATCAATGGGGTGAAAAAATGAGATCATTTTTCACCCCATTGATGATGACCAGGGTTTGCTCGAAAGCGCTCGGAAAGTTTTTTACCATCTGATTATTGGTTTTAATGTTTTAAAACCTGTAAATTATATTTTTTAGCACCTATTTTAGTAATAAAAACTGAGAATCATTTTAATGTATTCATGTTTTAACTTAAAGTATTAAGGTGAATGTGTCGTTTCTTTTACATATAGTTTTCTATATATATTTAATTCGAAATGAATGTTTGAATGTTTTTGTGAGATCCTCATGAAAGCAAATATTTAAATCATGAAACTATTAAATAAGTATTCTTATAATTTTCCATCTTGTATTACAATATTTAATTCAAATTGTGTTCCGTTACACAACATTATATTTTATGTAACACGGTTAATAAATGTTGTTGAATGTCAAGTACTGATTTATTTAGGTTGGTCGTAAGATATCAAAATGTCTAGAACTTTCGACTACTGTACGAAAGATATGTCCAGTTAAATGTCAATGTAATTCCATAATTTCACTCGTAATGTTTCAATGCGGATTATATTCTGCTCTATAAATTTTCAGGGAAAAGCCTAATAGCTTTTAGATTAAAGAATATTATATCACTTTGAGTTTCGATAACGTTTTCCTTAAAATGCATGAATGAGTTCAGTTCAAGGTAGTTTGATAAAAAAAAAAAATGAAATCAACCTAAAAATCAAAATGTTGTAATACAATGTAATGTGAGTAATGTTAAAACATGAGTAATGCTGTATTTTATTGTGTATATCAAGCTGTCATTCTAACTGTGATTTTTAGCACCTCATGAGGAGAAAAGAAGATCTAATGTATATATATAAAATATATTTCAAATAGATTTTATTCTATTGAAACTGGAACTGTTATTATTAACATTGCATAATATTTAAAAAGCATGGTTTCATGCTTTCATATACTGAAATAAAAAATGGCCGGAAGACGATCTATATGAAGTCGATAGTCATAATGTGATGGGTTGGAAAACTCTACAGCTATATCTAAAGTTTAATGTTATCAACCTATAGATAATTACAAATATTAGTAATATATAAAATGCAAATAAAATTATAAATGCTATTAATTATTATTTTAATGTTACTATTTATGGATAGTAATATAATTAGTATTAATTATATTATTTTCCATCATACACACACACACACACATATATATGTAGATATAGATATAGATATATAATGTTCTTAAAAGGTGTAAAAGAAAACAAGCTTAGTGCACCAGGCACAAAGAAGCTCTTATATGCACAAAAGCAATATAGTTTTTTGCCAAAAAGTATGAAATTTCATGAAAATTTTAATGAAAAGAAGGTGTAAACAAGATAATAGTTAAACCTATTAAACAATTGAAACAAGAACAATAATTACAACTCCGAGCTCTTCGAAAGGTGGGGGGGGGGGGTGCCATGAAGTATCAAAGAAATAAATGTATCCTCACACCTAAATGCCTTGCTAAACCTCTGAAGATACATTTAGGGGAGACCGCGGCAAAATGAAGAGCGGGACAAGATGACGAATGTCTTAATTTTTTCCGTTTTCCACTAGGTGGCATCAACAACCGGACACTACTGACTCTCTTATCGGCCGTTCGTTAAACAATAGCATAGAGACGCTGAAATCACGATTTTTGTGTTAGTTGTGAAGCTTTGATTGTTTACCGCTGCCACGTTATAACTTTTATGCATGTGTAAATAAGCTCTGCTACAGACACAGATAAGATATGTTTTTTCACTTTAATATTTATGAGTAACGTAGTTTAAATACTACCTATTACCATAAATAAATGTCAATTAATCACCTTCCTTCATGGCAATGAAAACGAATATTTTTAAACAGGCAATCCGGGGCAAGATGACGAGCTCGTCATCCGTAGACACTGGTAGTAGAAAACCAACGTATAAACCCTCCAGAAGAACCAGAACTTATGGCAAATGCTAATTCCGAGTACCAAAGAACACTGTTAGTGTGTTTTATTTCAAACCATTGCCTAAAGCAACACAATGTGAGGAAAAATGAAAAAGAGAAACACTGAGCTCAAGCATTCTTACAAACACACCCATCAAAGAAATGTTAGAACAAAGGGAAAAGCAGAAGGAAGAACAGGAACGTTTAAAAAAGCAGAGAAAAGAAGCTCGTGAAGCTAAAGAAAGAGTAAAAAACTCAATCTAAGTTCCTGGAGGCTTGTCTATTAAATCGAGTCCAAGCAGCCTAGTTGCATCAACTTCAGAGTATGGTGTTTTCAGATTCCCTGCTTGTGACGAGGAATTTTGTGACCCACCAACAGAAGAATGTATCCAGCGCTGCAAATGCCAAGAGTGGTGGCATGAGAAATGTTAAAATTAAGAAAATGGCATTTTTATTTGTGACTATTGTTAACTGCACAACTAAACACTTCAGCATTACGTTACAATGCATTATGCTTAGTTTGATACTTTGTAAGATATAGAAACAGAGTTAAAATTGGTTAAATCATGTAACATATTCAAAAGATAAAATATATTCAACCTTTTTCAGTTTTGCCATCTTGACCAAAGGCCAAAGCCATCTTGTCCCAGTACTGGGGCAAGATGACGATTTGTTAATGTTATGAAAAATTAAAATTATGCTTTATTTTTTTTTATTGAAAAATTAAATGGTAATATATTTAACACTACAGAGGAATACTGTAAGAGTTCAAGTAATTTTTATTAAAAATATCATTTTTTTATTTTTTTAGGGGAAAAGTATCTAGAAATTCAAAACGTAGACAAAATTTGCAACAAATTAGATATATGACATTAAGACTTAGGATGAAGGGGAAGGGAGGGATCTGCCTCGGAATATGCGCGCGGTGCTGCGTGAACTAAGTTGCGCAATTCCACTTAACCAATCACACGTTTACATTCGCCCTCCCATCTCCCCTCCGAACATTCTCTATAAGGTTTACTTTAAGCTTTTTGGGTCGCTGAATCCAAATTTTTAACTTCCCCCCAAAATCCCCCCCCCAAAAAAAAATAGTTGTTTTTAACTTAAATTTCTTATTGTTTTAGGGGAAAAGCATTACGAAATTCAGAAACTAGACAAAATTTGCAAGAAATAAAATACATGACATTATGACGTAGGAGGAACGGGGAGGGGGAGTGCTGCCTCTGAACATGGACTGCGGCGTTACGTTTACTAAGTTATGAAGTCCATTCAATAGGGGATTTTACCTGGAAAAACTAATACTAGTACTGGATTTCAACTCACTTTATGATTTTGGGGTCGCTGAATCCGAATTTTCAACTTCCCACCAAAATTTCACCCAGCAAACCCCCAAAAAATTGATTTTTTGAAAAAAAAGTTTTTGGAAAAATTTTTGGAAAATTTTTGGCTCGGGGAATGTTCCGAGGCAGCCCCATCTCTCCCCGTTTATCATACGTCATAATGCCATACATCCTATTTGTTTCAAATTTTATTTAGTGTCTGAATTTCGTAATGCTTTTCCACTAAAACAATAAGAAATTTAAGTTAATACCAAAATTTGGGGGTGTTGCCGGGGGAAATTTTCGTGGGAAGTTACAAACTCGGATTCAGCTACCCAAAAAACATAAAGTAAGCCGCTTTCCAGTACTACCATTAATTTTTCTAGGTGAAATTCCCTATTGCCTGGACTATATAATATAGGTTATATAAAGATTTTACTTTTACTATTCATTTAAATTATTCTAAATTGTCAGCAGATTCATTATTACCCTTTTTTTAATACCCTCTATTATTTATTTATAGTTAAACTCCTATAAATTTAAAACGAGAATCTTAATAATAGTCTTATTCAAAATCTTAAACTAAACTTTTAATACCTTCATTAATTTTCAACGGCTACCAAACTGTAAAATTATGAGCGCAGTTACTTTATTTTTCGAATGTTTATAAAAGACATTTTTACATTTTTATTTTATTTCATCTCATTTTCCCGCCAGCCGGTCGAGCGTCAGCCTATTCACATAGGAATCTTTCCACCAGCAGCGACGGGATTCATTTCTATGACGTTTCTCGATCGCTCTGCATTGGTTGAGTGACGGATAGCAGTTTCTTTCGAGTCTCGCTCATGAATTTGTTTGGTTAGCCTGAAGTTTGCATTTCAATCGAAATTCCTCCGCGTAATCTAATAAAACGCTCGAGCATGTGCTCAGAAGAAGATTTTTTGTGCTGTCTGATTGTTTACCTGATCTGTTACCTGGTGTCCTAGTGAAGTAGAATATTAAATTCGTTATTTAACATCTTTTTCGCTTGAATAATTAGTTCGTGCTTAAGCATAATGGCTCTGATAATCTCTTCCTTGTTTACGTTGATATGTTCTGATGGAATAAAGAGTTTCCCATTACTATGTTCTATGTTTTAATTGGAAAAACCTTAGATTTCTTCATAATCCTTTTTCACCATTCATGCGGCCTAATCTGTCTTGAGTGCATCTTGAATCAATGGTTGTTTGATTGGACTTTAGACAATCTTATCACTATCAACAATAGATAGAGTTGATTAAATAAGTCAACTAAAGTATTCTATCGGTCCACAGCTGCTAAATTTCCACAGTGTTGACACCTCAAATAGCGATGCCTGCACTAAGTGGCACGACTGCTATACAACCTCACCAATGGCTGATTAGAATATAGTACTAATCCAGTATTATGTCGTAAAAAGCACGACGTGATAGTTCGACTTAACCCGTTTACTTGTTACGTAATATATATATATATATATATATATAATTTAATCTATATATATATATATATATATATCATATATATATATATATATATATATATATATATATATATATATATTGTGAATTTAAAATTAATAATGTTTGAATCTTGTCTTAAAACTTCATTTATAATTTATATATTTAATATAGATGATAATTCGTAATATTTTATAATGGTTATACATATATATGTATGTACCCTATATATATAAAATCCCATTGCAACGAATTTATGAAACGACTTTATGAACCGATTTTATGACACGACTCATTAAACGACTGATTTAGTTTTACAGCTATTTTTCTTAAAATATGGAATGTTTGGCTTCGAAATTAACAATTATCCGTATTATTTCGCAGGTGTCCAAAGTGATATTAGAATTCTAAAATTTGAATTAGTTTTCAAAATATTAATTTTTTTCTAATTTTAATGGCATTTCCCGATTCAAAGTTTTTATGGCAACTAAATTATTCCATTTTTGTGGAAAAAGAGAGAAAATGGGTAAATATAGGGATTATTAGATTTCATCTTTTTCTTCCTTTTCCAATTTAAATTATCTTTTATTTCAATCGATAGTGATGACAATATTGTGATTAAATTATTTTTTTTTTCAAGAATATTTGAAGAAATAAAAACTTATTTTCTTATATTCGATCTCCGGGAATCATTTTATTTTAGGAAATAAAATATCTTCTGTCCTTTGCATAAAGTCCATTGACTTAAAAAAAAAAATAACAATAATTCCATCGTACTTAGTTCACAAAGGTGCTAAATGCCGAAATGGTTTAGAGAGAAAAATGTAATTTTCTAAGCATTTATGTTAATTCATAAACTGGAATATTTCAAATAAATTAATCCAAGTGACGTAATTTATGTAAACGCTTAAATAAAATGAAAAAAAAAATAACAGGGATTGTTATTTATTGATATCATATCGTCATTATTTTTACATCTTATTTAAACAAGTTTATAAAAACACTAATTCAGATACGTGAAAAGAATATATGACACAAAAATTGTTAAGCTGAATGCAAGGAGGATAAAATTTCCTGTTTGGTTTTCTATTCAATTTTAAAGAGAAAATGGGAAAATGACGTCATTTACCTTTTTCTTTGTTTCTCATCTACAGCAATAAAAAAAATTTGTTGTCGCTTTTAGAGAAATGGCATTAAAATTTAAAAGAAATTAATATTTCAATAGCGTTATTATTGAATTATATTATTTATTTACGCGTAATGAATTACATATTTACACGTAAATCTCGAACAGAAAAAAGCTTTTAAAACAATTAAATTATTATATTGAAAACTAATTTGAGGTGAAAATTACACTATTAAATTATATTAAAACTATGGTGAATATGGTGAATATTAAAACTATACATTTGAAATGATTGGGGATAGTTCTAACCTCATTTACATATCTTGTGGACAATATACACGTGACATCACATCGGGAATCTCATGGCATAAAAGTAGTGCGGCTAACAAATTTGTTTAAATGTTTTATCCCTTTATACAACATAAATAAGGTAAATGCCTTCACAAAATATTTTCGATTTAAATTTATTTTGTACGAATTATTATTAAATAAATACTTATTAGAAAATTATTATATAATTTATTAAATAAAATAAACAATTTACATTAAAAAATATAATGGAAATAAGCATGATGGTGCAATAAAATATTAAAATAATTAGAACCTGTTACTGCAAATACATAAAAGTCCACCAAAACATAAAATATAAGCGAAAAATTTCAAAACACAGTGCATTTCCGAGGATTTGAATGTTATTACCAAACAAGCGGAGGTTTTTTTTTTTTTTTTTTTTTTCATCTTCGAACCCAAAAGAAAGAATATTGTCCATAGCATCGTTATAAAAGTAGAGAAACAGCGACACTTTAACCATTTCTTAGAAGCGGATTTTCAAATGTTTAACAAATTTTGTTTATCAATTCCAAAAGTAACCGTCAGCTGTTGTGACAGCGATGGATGAGGAGATAGTAATGGAAAATGCCTTATTCAAACGGAAAACATGGCAGCCCGACTTCAGAAAATAGTCGTTGTTTTTGATAATATCAAATCTTCCATAAGCTGCTAATATTTTAAAGCGAGGTACATTGCCAAGTTTTTAAAGACTGAACGGGGTTTGCTGACGTAGCTCGCAGGGGGCTGAGCCCACTATATGTTGTTGCGTCTTAAATGTAGCAGTGGGATATTTTCTCGTCTGATATTTTCGTGTATCACGCGCATCCTCCATTTTTAATTTCCGTACACATACAATGTAAGGAAAGTATGGTAATCATCATAAATACTCGATTATGTAAATATTAGTATAGTATATCTTTATATTGTGAAGAATACCTGAATCCATTTACGTTATTTCTATAAAGATTTGATATGTATGTGTAGATGAATTTTTGCATGTTACAATTTCCTCACGCTTTCAGGTCACCAATGTTCGTTTTTCGCATTTTTTCTATGATGTAGGCATTTATATGTGTTTGTGAATAAACACGTTAGCGCCAGTTTATGCTTTTAATTGAAAGGGCGATATTCTATCAGCTGTTCCACAAACTCTCATTCCTTCACTGAATAATACTCCTGATCTCCACTCACTAGTTCATCTAACACCGGGTTGTCACAATATGTAATTTGTCATGATCCACATACAGAACAGCGGGAATGTCCGTATTAGCTGCAACTGCAACCGTTACCACTTCAATCAGTTATCAATCGTGTATGATTTTCAGTAAAGTGACTGGTGCAGCATTCGTATCACACATTACTGGTATAAATTCATCTCCATTCAAAAACCCAGTTCTAAAGATTTATTTCATTAGTCATATTCATCTAAATCTTGGTCTGAAAATTACACTGTTTGACAATGGACTTTTGTGAAAAATTCGTTTGTCAGAAGACACGGATTAAAAAGGGTTCTTGATAAAACTAGTTGGATGTGCCAATCCCAAAACTTTCTTCTATCTTCTATATCTTAATATTTCAAAAACTAGTTACACATGTTAACACTTCAATATTATTAGTTCAATACCATACAAACTTTGATTTTAATCTTAAATTTCCGCTTCAGTCAATTAAACGAGCTAAAAACGAGTTAACCTATATCATGATATTTGTTAAAATTAATAGTTTTTCCTTATTCTGTTGTTATCAGACGTTTGCGAATAGCCGGCTTAGCAGGAAGCGAGTTCCCGCCTTTGCACGAGCCACCGATGGACAATAGAACTACGAAAAATCAAGAAAAGTATACAAAAATCGCTATCACAGAACCCCTTTATCGCGCGATATTTCCAAATTCAAGGAGGACCTGTTGGCCAAAGCCAAAAACATGCACTAAAATTTGGTTCAATTGTATGCATAACTTTATACACTTTTCGAATGTACAATAAAGAAAATGGCACAAACATTGCTATTACAGTGCCCCCCCTTCCGGCAGATTTTTTTCAAATTCAGGGAGGACTTGTTTGCCATAGCCAGAAACGTGCACAAAACATTTGGTTCAATTCTATGCATAAATCCATACACTTTTCGACGGACCAATAATGAAAATGGCACAGAGATCCAATTGTAGCGCCCCCTTCTGGCGTAATTTTTTGAAGTTCAGGGAAGACTTGCTTGCCATAGCCAGAAACATCCACAATTTTTTTTTTTAATTATATACATAACTTCATACACTTTTCGATGGTACAATAATGAAAATGGTACAGACATCGCAATTATAGCACCCCCTACCGGCGGAATTTTTCCAAATTCATGGAGAACCTTCGTGCCATGACCAAAAACAAACACATAAAAATTTGGCTCAATTCTATGCATAACTTCATACACTTTTGGATGATACAATCTACAAAATCGCACAAAAATCGCTGTTACAGCGCCCCCTAACGGCGAATTTTTTTCCAAATTCAGGGAGGACCTACTTGCCATATCCAAAAACTTAAAATAAAAATTTGGTTCAATTATATGCATAACTTCATACACTTTTGAATGGTAAAATATTCAAAATCGCACAAAAATCGCTACTACAGCGCCCCCTACAGGCGATTTTTTTCCAAATTCAGGGAGGCTCTGCTTGCCATAGCCAAAAACTTTAAATAAAAATTTGGTTCAATTCTATGCATAACTTCATACATTTTTTTATGGTACAATGGCGACAAACAGACGGACAGACGAACAGACGGACAGACAGACATTTTCTACAAACATATTTTTGGGGATCTCTGACCCCTAAAACGTGTAAATCCGTTGAAAACCGGAAGTCGAAAAAAATTTCGATTACAATACTTTCTTCTATTGAAGATAGAAGAAAGTAAAAAGAGTTTGGCTGTGACGATTTTCTTGTGACGCTATCAAAGAAATTGTACGATTGCTAAAAAAAACAGCCATCACTTGATTGCAAAGAGTATATCAGGAGGTTCTTCCCCGTTGAAATGACAGCAGTTGCACATGTACAGTATGAAGTACACGACCTATCATCATGCCCATTACATGAAATGTTTATTTACTGTCTGTTGTCAGAGGAATGCTTTGGAAATTTTTGGAAAGATTTCGAAAAGTACCGGACGAACTTCGTATTTTTCGAACCTAATACCGATGCTACAACAAACACTATGGTTTGTTTTTGTAAACGAACCTTGAATATGTATCTCTGGTTCGGAGGAAAAAAACACGAAAACCAACATTTCGAAAAAACATTTCAAGAGGTTAATATTCGTATTTATTTAAATAGATTGCACTGTTAGAAAGTTAAAAATACGCTGTTATGAGGGAACTTTTATTTATTTTTTTTCGCATTTCTGCCTGTTGAGTCGTTACTGGCCGCAAGAGATTGAAAACAAAGGACAAAATTTGCCTCTCTGTTCATCTGTGCTTTGAAATCTGCGGACCGGGCTTTTGGCCACACCGTTGTGAATTCTCATGACATTTTGCGATGTTCAGTATGGTTTTGAATTAAGATTTCAATTAATTGACAAAAAAAGTGTTACAATGAGTTCTTCCTTTAGACTATAGCTACACAAATTTTCAGATCTTTACTTGCGGTCATGCGGTATATTTTTCTAGCCATCACACACAGACGCACACACCGACATCTTTCTTTTATTAGTATCGATATATGCGTCATTCCTTAAATTTCAAAATAAGGGCTATCTATCCAATGCTTTGATTTATGATATAATAAGAAACATACTGAATACCAGTTACGTATAATTAATCTCATGTAATATGAACTTTTACATACTTCCTGAAAAATTCTTTTATAGTCTATTCTCATATTAATAGCAAGCAAAATAAATGAATTCGTTAGATTTCAGAATGTGAGATACTCGTTAAGTTTCAGTAAACCTCAGTTTTTACTATTTGGATATCCTCTTTTAATTTTTTTTTAATGTAAATGTAATGTTCCATCAAAACTTTAAAATATCGGTCACCAAAGGGCACAAATCTTTAATGTATCTGAGTTTCAACATTTGTTAACTTATTCTGATTAGCTCTTGAGCTAATAGCTCTAAATATCAATCACTCATACAAGATAAGATAAATTTGGTTAAGATTTACTATCGAACGACGTTTGTTTTCCTCTTAAAATATTTATTATAATTTCAAATACTTAGACTAACCCACTGTAAACATTATAATATTTAAACTTTTTATATTGCGGTAAAACAAAGTATGGATTAAAATATGAATATCTTTCTAAATCGTGTAATTATTTTTTAGTTTCAAATATTTCGTTACTAAACCAGTTATGTTGTATGAATCTCAAAGTTCGATTCTATAAATTGGATGCTGGTATCAGGATTAGAACGACAAATTGAGTATTGCACTTTTCTGAATTTTTAAATATTCCAATTAAGTTAAATCTAACTTCAGTCAGATGTAAATATGCTTTTGAAATGTTCATTACATAGAAATGTATATGCATTTAAAATTATGCAAATGTATAACTCTGTTAAGACGTGGAATATTAAATATTACGTTAATCCCTCTTACACTCTAATTAAATTTAATATCAATGGCCGGCTTTTAAAATTAATTTTAGCTGCAGTTTAAGGCATATCTATTTCTAATGTCAATGTCTTTAAGTTTATTATAGATTCGTGAAAATATACATGGTGAATAAAAAAGGAGTGCACAAATTTTAAGATGTGGTAGTGTACGCCAAAACAAACAATTTTGGTATAGGATATCATGATATTAATACACGTGTTCATTAAACATTACTAGATGTGAACTCAATCCCCAATTAACTATCATTTTACATTGCAATAATATGACGAAAAATTATATTATTGCATAGGTGAGACATTGGGTCTTCACATTGTTGAGGTGTGTACCGAAATATAGTTAGTCAACTAGTCAACTACTTGAGAAAATATGAAGCATCTATCTTATTTCAATAAATGAAAGTTAAAATTGTAGTGCTATATTCAACTTGAGTTAAATAATTAAAATTTATATAAAAAGCACAAACAAATGCACTAAGATTACTTTCAGATGCATATATAATATAATTATTTAAAATACACTAAAAATATCTTAAAATACATTAAAAACCATTAAAAACACAAAACTTTTTAATCCATTACACGGCTGTTATCATTGGCGGATTTAAATGTTGTTATTATTTTTAATGTTGTTATCGTTACAAGCTATATCTTTATTAGCTCCCATGCACTATCATACGATCCACGGAGTATGAAAAGATTTGCTGCATAATAGATGAAAGGTCGTTTTGTTGGAAATTTGAATACCATTATCTGTCATCTCACCTGGCGTACAGCCTCTAAATTACAATGGTTTCTGCTAGACAATTCTCGAATAAGCGTGAAGAAAAATAATAACAATATTTAAATTCCCTCTGATGACGGCCGTGTAATGGCTGAAAACGTTTTGTGTTCTTAAGTTTTTTTAATGTATTTTAAGATATTTTAATGTATTTTAATAAATTTATATTATATGTATGTCCCTGAAAGTAATTTTAGCACAATTATTTGTGCTTTTTATATGAATTTTAATTGTGAAGCATCTAGTTCAGAACTATTTAGACAAATACGGCCAACTTCGATCATTTATCCTCTTGACCTTAAATTTTACACAAAAAAGGTTCTCACCGAATTTAAATACCGTTAAAATAGATTCACTAATGTTAAATTATGAACATAATTCCAAATCCGACAGTGACACAAAAACTTAATGCTTTTGACTAAACTGTTTGACTAAACTCTTTAACTAAACTATTTGACTAAATTTTAAAAATATTACTCTGGTTTCCTTAAAAAAAAATATGTTAAAGACAATACCACATCTTAAAGTTTGTCGAATCTTTCTTCAACCCCACTATATTAAACAAATCATGTGATTATTAGTTCCAAAAATACCGTGCAATAATTCACTCATCTCTTAGCCACAATTTAAAGTTTATTAATTTTAGAAGTAGTGATAATCATTATGATCTCACACCTGCTTTTCTAACACTTGTAAAACATTCTTTTTAAGACATATTGCCTATTTTCAAATTTAGCCAACAATTTGTTTTGAATGCTGTCTCTCAAAACTGCGAGAAATACAGTGTTTTTCAAAAATAATGAACCGGGTGTACATCTTAATTTTATGTAGCGAAAAATATCTCAGTAACGAAAGACGATTGCTCGACGATTCGTGATCTGAATTTTAAAGAATCGTCTATAACTGGCTACCCTCATATGCAACACGAAAAATGAGCTACCGTGGCTTCAATACACTACAATAACGATTTTTTTATTGGACAAACCAGCCGTGTTTTAAAAGGTTACAGGACGTTATCACGAAGTTTTCTTTATCTAAAAAAGTTGTTGAAAATATAGGAAAATTTATGAGCGCTGCGAACCCTATTGAATACATAAATCTCCAGAAACTTTTGCCTATAATTCACTCTGAAGAAAAATAAATGTGAAGAAATGTCTACTAAATGATTAATTACTGGTGCACTAACCCTAATAATGATTTAAAAAATAAACTAAGGCGTATTCAAGTTAGACAAAAATATGCTACCTCTAGGTTTAAGTATTAATAGAATTTAATCCTTTTATTTTGACCGTTTTTTTTTAAATAATTAATTGTATTAAATTAACAAATGTACAACAACCAATGGACAATATATTTTTAAATTTTAAATTTAAATTTAAATAGATTCCTTATTGAAGTAAATGTATTTGAATGATAAACAACTATGCAACTTTAAATCAAATCTATATGATATATATTTATTTTTGTAAAAATATCACATTTACAAAAGTTCTTATTGTATTCATAATAATAACGATGCGACTAATTGCTAATAAAATTAATAGTTTATAATTTTTTAAATTGTAAATCACGTCTTATTAAAACATATATTATATAAAATATACATATATCTCTTTTACTGCATGCATATATTCTTTATGAGAAGTTAGAATTAAATAAATGAAATTCTAAAACATTAGTTTCAAAAATAAATGGCACGTATAATTATGATATTATAAAAAAAAATTATAAATATAGTTTAAAAAATAAGCTAAATTGCATTCGATTCAGGTAAATTTACATTACATCCTACTAA